>JADLZL010002364.1:0-241468 GCA_015844335.1 Chrysopogon serrulatus | reverse complement strand
GCATGCCAGGGATCACTGCATACGCCTGCTTTTTCGAGGTGGGCAAGCCGAAGAATGGCGATTTCGTGTTCGTCTCAGCCGCGTCGGGCGCCGTCGGGCAACTCGTCGGCCAGCTTGCCAAGATCGCCGGTTGCTACGTGGTCGGCAGCGCCGGGTCTGATGAGAAGGTCAGTCTCCTCAAGACCAAGTTCGGCTTCGACGATGCGTTCAACTACAAGTCCGAGACCGACCTTGGCGCCGCGCTCAAGCGGTGCCTCCCCAACGGCATCGACATCTACTTCGACAGCGTGGGTGGCACCACGCTGGACGCCGTGCTGCTGCAGATGCGCCATGGAGGCAGGATCGCCGTCTGCGGGATGATCTCGCAGTACAACTTGGAGGAGCCCTACGGCCTGCGCAACCTGTACTGCATCATCGCCAAAGCCATCAGGGTAGAGGGGTTCTACTTCACTTTCTACATGCATTTGTACGGGAGGTTTGAGGAGGAGATGGCTGGCTACATCAAGGACGGGAAGGTCACCGTCGTGGAGGACGTCGTCGAGGGCATTGACAGTGCACCGGCAGCTCTGATCGGGTTGTTCTCTGGCAAAAATGTAGGGAAGCAGTTGGTTGCCATTGCAAGGGCATGAGTTCAAGCAGGAACACCATACTGTTTTTTTTTGATGAAAAGACGGTAGGGAAGACCCCACACTTAACCTGAAATTCGCTCTAACTAGGATTCGAACTCAGGACCTGAGAGGTGCCGCCGGAGTGACTAGACCAACTGATCTAGCACCCTTTGGCGGAATTCCGTACTGTTGACGAGCTGAGCAAAACAAGTCTTGTGCTACTTGTGTGAGGGCTCTTCTACCTGTTTTTGTTTAAATAATAAAGAGGACACTGTTATTTCATTGGAATTAAAAGCATATTTATTGCGTGTCATCGGTACATTCTACCTGAATACTAATGCGGTTTTTTGAAGATTTCAATCATGATAAATAAACAAAGCAGTCGATTCGCACTTGTGTCAATCTGTTGTATTACTAATAAGCTGATGGTGGAAGCAAGCCGCATGGTCCGGTATCATAAATCAGACCGTGCCGTATTCTCTGGTATAATTGATTTTCAGCAAGCGGAGCTTTTGAGGCAGCTCAATTTTCATTTGCCTCTACAGTGACCTTACAGTGACCTTAGAATCAAGCCATCTGTAGGACATCTTGACTTTAGGTCTAGGCAACCTTGAGCATCCTGGTCGTGTACGAGGAATATCATCAAAGAGGGGATGGAAAGAGGGCTTTGGTGAGGAGTGGTTGGGCATGTACAAGAAAAGAGATCGATACAAGGCACAGATGAAAGATTATTATGAGGAGCAGGCTAAGGAACAATTCAAGAACATGATGTCTGATTTCCTATCAAATCCAGATCCTCAAATAATACAGAAGCTAGCTAGTGCAATGTCTGTTCAACAGATGAGCACACAAGCTCCGCAGATGCAGCTCGTCCCCACACAGCCCGCGGCTGGTCCTCAGGAGATGATTGCTGCCATGTCCACACAATCACCTGGGTTTCCAAGCAGTGTAGGGTCTACGGGCAACAAAGACCGCTTCCCGGTGGATGATATCGAAGCACCGACACCCTGCAAATTGCTCATACGATATGGTATGAAGCATGTTCGTACCAAAGAAGTAGCCACGGGCTTTGCAATCCCAGGACGTGACTACCACCATACCATCATACCAGAAGAGTACTGCAGGGTAGAAGTGCGTACGGTCCTCCCTGGATACGAGGACGATGTGCTTGAAATTCCTGGCCCCGACGAAGTTGAGACACTCGGACAGGCCATTAACAATTTTATCCTATGGCCTCGACGAGACGTGGAGTTGACACGCCCACCACAACCACGGCAACCACCAACCGCTGAAGTCTTCCCGGAACTCGGGAGTCACAACATGTCGATGTTGTTCCCGACCCAACCCCGATATCACTAGGTCCCCAATCTCCTCCTCCTAATATACAATCACCACTACCCAATCCTATTGAAACCCCACATGCATCACCTAAACTTGCAGGATCTCCACCACCACAAGCCAATCCTATTGAAACCCTACAGTCATCACCTAAACCTGTAGGATCTCCACCACCATTCAATGATCCTGCTCGTGCTTCTCCACCACCTCATGACCTCGAACAATCGCCTTGGACACCACCGCCGCCACCAAAAAAGATCCAAGAACCAAAGAAGAAGAAATTTTCGGTTCCCAAATTGATCTCCCCGTTCTAGCCCAAGAAGAAAACTGCTGGAACCGCCAAATTTTTAGCAGGGATTGCACAAAGCCGCAAGTCACGTATCGTTGACTTAGCTGAGCAGGAGAGGTTGTCAAAAGGCCCAGAGATCAATGTCTTGCAGATCAGGAAGCCCACATGGGAGGATTATGAAAAACGTCCCGGACAAATACATACCTGGCAGGCCTCTCCTTAGTTGGGACAAACTAAAGAAACTACCAGCTGGTATTAAAAGACTACATGACTAGTATATGAGAGCAGCTTCTGTCATCGACACGATCCAAATAAGGATACCACCCTCGGCTTTTAGAAGTGAACGAGATACCACTTTTGTAACCTTCGAAGACATTTGGTTGATGATGAACCTCAAGCGGCTCGATGTTCAGCTCATAACATTATTTGCATTGTAAGTCTCGCTCGTCCTAACATGTTCATCCTTTAGTATTATTGAGTTGTATTACTAAGATATCCCTTTGATGACATGCACTTGTGCCATGCAGAATGGAATATGATAAGGACGAAACCACTTACGGCCCTGGACCAAACAAACATGAAAGCAAGAGAACTGGGTACCTTAACCCAAAGAAAATCTGTGAGAACGAGCACACCTTCGGATTGGTCATGACAAATGATCAATTACAAGGGTTAACAGAAAAGAAGTTGCGAGAGAAGAAAGAAGACATGGAGAAGAGACACGAGGCTATATACGCCGCATACATAGGAAATGCATTTCTTCGCCCAACACGGGGAAGTGGTAATTGCCCCATACAACCGGGTAAGTCCGAGTGTATATATAAAAATCACGTTAACAAGATGAATAGAAACACATGACAATTCTGGTCCATTCGTGCAGCGACCACTGGATATGCTTTTATATTTATCTTAGGGACGGAAAAATGCTGGTCTTTGACTCTGCAGACTATAGACCTGAAAGCTATGCAACGGTCACGACCATCTTGGAACGGTAAGCTAACATACTTGTATAAATACTTTTATCGCTGAAAGTTATGAAAAACTAACTAATTCTATTTGAGACCATAGGGTTTACAGGTGGTACAAGTTCAAGGGTGGGAAGTACGACTTATCCAGAAAGGGCGAGGAACTAAGAATATTTCATAACTGGTCGGTACGTAAGTTATGAAGCCATATCATGTATGTACAGTAGTTAAGACGATGTTGCAAGTCAATAACAACTTCTCCTCTATGTAGTGCCACAAGCAACCACCTGGCTCCGTACACTGTGGATTCTACGTGTGCGAGTTCATGAGACTGAACGGACGGTACCGCAAAAACCCTTATAAGGTATAACTAATAGTCACGCTATATTTATGTCGTTACCAAGTGCAAACATATGATGTCTACAAACTTCCTTTACAGGCGGTTGCAGAATCATCGAAGCCCAAACACCTCACGGAAAAAAATCTATATGAACTAGTTGAGGATCTGTGCTCCTTCATCATGAAAGAAATCATTCCAAGCGAGGGAAAATACCACGAACCGGATAGCGTATTAGCGAAGCCAGAGTTCACAGCGCTAAGGGAGATTAGCGCCTGAAACTAAGTTGAGATGATTATTAGAATCATCATATCATTTGCGATGAAAAAACTTTATTGTTGTGGCCGCAAAAAACAACTGTGATGTATATTGATGTATTGATGTATATATAAATGTTGTAATTAAATTGTTAATGGTGTGTATATGTATATAATTATATTGATCTTTTTTAGCATAATTTAAAAGCCTTTTGTACTCCTATCATTACATGTAAAGATCATTGACATAAGATATAGGGAGAGACAAAGGGAGAGGGAGAGGGACAGAGGGAGGCAGAGAGAGGGCGTTTCACATTTAAAAATTCAAATTAAAAACTGGCGGGAAAGACATTTGCACATAACCAACCGCTTGTGCAAATAGTATTTCCATAGGCGGTTAGTACTATGAACCGCCCGTGGAAATACTATTTGCACAGGCGGTTGGTTATGTCAACCGCCTGTGCAAATTGCTTTCTCGGCGGGGTGGCGGCGGGAGGCCGGTGGAAATGCTCCATTTCCATCGGCCTCCCGCAAAGACACGCCGTGAACGCCTGCGAAGGTGCGTCTGGAACCGCCTGTGCAAATACTCGTATACTAGTGATCATCAAACAGTGTCTAGAAAGACTTCCCAACAGGATAACTAGTCCAGCTTTCCCAAAAACACGAGTTTTTTGTCAGTTTTGTGTCAAAACTAGGCTGATGGATGGGCTTACAAGGTGGGCCATCAGATAGGCCTTCAATCTACCTGGTTAGGATAGAAAGGATGAGGACAAATGGTCCAGTACACATTCGGAGAGGACATCGAACAAAAACGACAAGTCTTCTTCCTTGAGTCCTCTGGCAGGGAGTGCTCCTTCTTGCTGTTCTTGCTATCTTTCTCTAATCCATGCTATTCCCTATCTAAACTCTCTCCACATTGTATCAAACTACCCTTGTAATAGTGATTGGTAGTCAAGGTTTGTGCTAATTGGTATTTAGAGCCTTCAATTTAGTAACCCTAATTTTTTCCCCAATCAAGTTCACCATGGCCACGATGTCGACATCTTCACGCCGCCGCCGGGCCTCTTTGCGTCGATGTCGCGGATGATGGAGATGTTGTAGCGGATGAACGACAGCTAGGACCGCTTCAATGTGGTGTTGCCACGATGTCCTCGCCATCCGCTTCTGCGACCACCATCGTTGCGTCGTCCGCAGCTGCCCTGTCCACTGTACCAGAAATCACTATTAGTGACACCTAAATCGGTGACCTAGAAAGAAAATGCATCACTAGTGTGAGATTTGTGACGTGCATAGACTCAACGCGTCACTGGTACATTTCTCCCAGGCAAAAAAGATGCCCATGAGCGACGTGTCTCATCAAAATGCGTCACCTGATCCATCCTATTCTGACTTGTTGACGCGCATACGCGAGACGCGTCACACATGAGCTGCCTCAGACCCGAAATTTTTATGAAACCTAGCCCTTGTTTAGATCGTAAAAAAGTTGCATTCGATGAATAGTAGCATTTTCGTTTGTATTTGACAAATATTGTCCAATCGTGGCCCAACTAGGCTTAAAAGATTCATCACGTAATTTACAACTAAACTGTATAATTAGTTATTTTTTTTACTAACATTTTGCTCTATACATGCGAGTATAAATTGATGTAATGGGAAAGTTGCATGAAAGTGGCATGAAAGTTGTAACTTTCATGCAACTTACAAGGAAGAGAACGAGGCCCTAGTTGAGAGATGCAGGCTCACGTCCGTGCCCGTCCACCGGCCACCCAAACTCACGAACCCAGCTCCCAGTCCCATCTCTGTCTCACGTTCCTCCTCTCCCCTTCCTCAGATTCAGACTCTCCCCATCTCATTCCTCTCCTCTCCACTCCTCTCCAGATCTGTAAGAAGTAGGAAGCTATGGAGGCCCTGCGCCTGAAGAGGCGGCAGCAGCAGCTCCCCCTGCCCTCACATTTTCCCTTGGATTGTTTCCCCTCCGGTGGCGGCAGCGCTGGGGGGTCGGCATCCGTTGCGGCAGGGGCGCCACACAGTCAGCGGCTGAGGCTGGGGTGGCTAGATCCATGGCCGCTCGTGCAAGGTCGGCGGGATCCATGGAGGCTCATGTCAGGTCTTTACAATCCATGGTACTCCTCCAATGGCGGCCGAATCCGTCAGTACCTAGGTACCCCCAAACCCTAACACTTCCCACGTTTTCCTTCTAGGACATGGGATCTCCATGGATCCGTTTGTGTGTGATATTCTCCAATGTCTCATGAATCTGTCCTTGGTATACTTGGATGCCGTGCTTCATTTTTATATTTGCCTAAATCTATCAGATTAGTGTCTTTTCCAAATCTGAATAGCAAGTGCCAAGTGCTACGTTATGCTACGTTAGTTGAACTGAATAGGAAGTGCCAACGATGATGTATTTCCCTTGCTTTCTGCAACGATGAATATCTGCTACTATATGTGATTGATTAAACAGAATTGGGATGTCTGATGTTGGTTACAGGCCTACATTCTCTGCATTTTTTATTATTATTCATGCATTCATCATTTATTAAACTTAGAAGAATGTTTGTCGTAATTAACAAGGCTGAAACTGTAACTTGGACTGCTGTTCTGACTTTTTGAGTGCGATCTAGGCACATGATTGGTATAGCTAGATATAGTTACTCTATAAGTTAGCTGAATGGTAACTTCTAAATAAGTGTTTGGCTATACTGACTATGACATACAATGCTTATGTTACAGGTTATTCCAGGCAGATTGTGTTGGCGTTGTGTTCTTTTTCTGTCACATGTGCATTAGTGATTGCCCAATCTACTAATGGTAAGCCCATGATCATTGTAGAGATGGGAAACATGTGAATCTGAGAGATTTTCTTGTTTTACCTAATAGAATAGTTCTACGTTATAGAAGATATCCACTTCTGAATACTAGTTCATCCATTGATGTAAATTTGTTTGATAATGTTGCATATGCAGTATTTCAAAAAAAGAAATAACTAGCAAAAGTTTATTCAGATTAATGATAGAAGATTTCTCTGTTATTCTAGGGTACAATTTTATCTATAATACTATATCAAAATAAAAATATATACAGTTACATTGATTTGTCGTGTACTTGCAGGCTCGGCAACCTGCGGAGCTAACTGGTTGGTATTTTATTTTCAGGAGTTGATCACTGAGTTACCATAAATTTATTACTTACTAGAGATCTCCTTGACCTGGTGTGTTTAGAGCTGAGAAAATCTTGTACCTAACCAAATTTTCATTTGCCTTGTGCATAACAAAATTAATTTACAAAACAACATAAAAGGATAGATACTAGTTTGTTTTTTGTTTGTCGATCCTTTTTATTTGCAATATTGTTCATCAGATTATTAAAGACAAACTTGAGTTATTTAACTTATAAGAGTAATCAAGTTTTGTACCTCCTAACAATTTAAGTACCTTAGAGGAGATCACACTAGAACTAATATGATATCTAATCTTTTAATGATATGTAATCTGTAGATGGTTAGAATGAAAATCATGCTAGAACCAGCAATTTGTGTCCTCTGTTCTTTGTATTTTTGTTTTGTTTTGCTGAATGAGCTATTGCTCTTAAGTCTGACATAAAACTACACACATAATTTGAGTTATCTGTCCTATCTTCTATTTGCTTGTAGTTTTCAACAGTTCAGAGGAGCAGCATGGGAGGTCCTTTTGTTTATCTAAAATATCGTGAGAAATATATGGTTAAATTTGTCTTAATTATGAGTTGTCTTAATTATGAGCTTGCAATGTCCAGTTCAGTTGCTAGTTCAGTGATATAATATGTATGTGCAAAACTGTAAAACTTTTGTGTACTTTTATCTTAACTTTACAGACTTTGCAGATAATGGTAGGCTGATGGGACTTGGGCAAGGATGCTGGCAGCATAACAGTGGATTGTGGTCAGTGCTTAACTTTGTGCAATTCAATCTAAGATTGTCTTAGGATCAAAATACATACCAGTTAAAATGTTAATTAAACTAGAAAAACCATAGTGTTATTTTCTATATCGATTCAGTAAGGTAGTTCCTGTTCCCTGCATTTCAGATATGATTGAGCATGTTGGATGAGACCTGGCGCCTTAAAATATCTTGGGGCTTCTCTCTCTATGTCAAGGTAAGTTAGGTTGATTGATGGTGCAAGAGAACTGCTGCATGTTGCCCTTCTTTCTAAACATTGTTAGCTACAGACCTCATTGCTTATATTCAGACTTATGTGTAGAAATATTCAGAGTAATAGCTATTTTAAAGTGATGTTTATTCAGATTTATGTGTAGTGAACATGCGTAGGTTTAAATCTGGATAGCCTTCTCACTGAATATTCATTCTAACTGAATTGTAGTGTTAAATTCAACATGAAATAGGCTTAGCTTCTTTAATCCTGATGCCTTCTCACTGAATATGCCTTCTCACTGAATATTCCTTCTTGATTCATAGCTAGACACAAGGCTAACCCATTTGTGTTGACTAAAATCCAATTTCTTCCATAACAGGTTTGCTGAAAGGGAGTGTTTCAGTCACCAGGAGTAGCAGTAATTCAATAGCTGCAATCTTGGCAAATAGCAACCGGAGCTGGGCAAATAGGTAAGCAGCACAAATTCACGGTTTTAGCAATCATATTTGTGTATCGTCATTTCCTTGCTACACATGCATTGCTTTTATCCTGGAATAATTGTCTACTCCTCAGGTAGTTAATGTTTATCCTCGCACTTCTATTTTGTATAGCTCCCGTAGCATAGCTTTTTCTGTAGTGTGCTAGTGCTAGTGCTAGCAAGGCTTCTAGTATATAATCTCTATTTCAAGGCAATAGACTTCCAGTCATGCATGCAGTCTAGCCGTCTCGTAACCAACAGGTAGACTTGATTGACCTGACCTAATAAGATGTTCAATGTTTTCAGGGCACTGAACCTGAACAGGCGAACTCCTACAAAGACCACAGCTCTCGCCCAACTAGTTTGTAGTACTCAGTGTACTCAATGTATTTATTCTCAAGAACAATTCTTATACTATGTATTATCAGCTTATGTATTGTAGAGTCTTCTAGGTAACATCTCCTTGAGTTTGTAATAAAGAATTTGATTGTCGAAATGGATGGAACATGGCTGATGTATATAGGATAGTGGTAGGAGTTTTTTTTTGTTTCTCTAAATTACTATCAGTGACGCGTATAGCCAGGACGCGTCACTAATGAGATCCACACCAGTGACGCGTTTTGGACTACATGCGTCGTGGGTAGCCCTTATTAGTGACACGTTTTGGGCTACATGCGTCGCTGGTAGCCCTTATTAGTGACGCTTTTTGGGCTACACACGTCACAGATAGACCTTGGTTTTACGCGTCACTGATTTGCCCTTATCACAGACGCGAAAATAGTGACGTGTTTTTCCGCGTCACTAATGACTGTCTGGACGCGTCACTAATAGGATTTTCTGACACTGTTATTTCATTGGAATTAAAAGCATATTTATTGCGTGTCATTGGTACATTCTACCTGAATACTAATGTGGTTTTTTTGAAGATTTCAATCATGATAAATAAATGAAGCAGTCGATTCGCACTAGTGTCAATCTGTTGTATTACTAATAAGCTGATTGTGGAAGCAAGCCGCATGGTCCGGTATCATAAATCAGACCGTGTCGTATTCTCTGGTATAATTGATTTTCAGCAAGCGGAGCTTTTGAGGCAGCTCAATTTTCAGTTGCCTCTACAGTGACCTTACAGTGACCTTAGAATCAAGCCATCTGTAGAAATACATTTATAGAGGTGTCTCTTTTCAATCGCCTCTATAAATTAGTTTTTAAAGATGGCTCTATATATAGCTTGTAACACCCTAAAATCTCCCAACTTAAGATATATGCCACCAATTCACCAAAAGGTAAAGAAATTAGGGTGAACCACAACATTTTTGGTAGTATCTCCTCTTAAAACGAGCGACATAGAAGCACAAACATAAAGAAGTATAAGTAAGCACACTATCAAGATATAGCATCTTAATGTGCAGGTCATCATCAAACAGTGTCTAGAAAGACTTCCCAACAGGATAACTAGTCCAGCTTTCCCTAAAACACGAGTTTTTTGTCAGTTTTGTGTCAAAACTAGGCCAATGGATGGGCTTACAAGGTGGGCCATCAGATAGGCCTTCAATCTACCTGGTTAGGATAGAAAGGATGAGGACAAATGGTCCAGCAGGCATCTGGAGAGGACATCGAACAGAAACCGACAAGTCTTCTTCCTCGAGTCCTCTGCGCAGGAGCTCTCCTTCTTGCTGTTCTTGCTATCTTTCTCTAATCCATGCTATTCCCTATCTAAACTCTCTCCACATTGTATCAAACTACCCTTGTAATAGTGATTGGTAGTCAAGGTTTGTGCTAATTGGTATTTAGAGCCTTCAATTTAGTAACCCTAATTTTTCCCCAATCAAGTTCACCATGGCCACAATGTCGACATCTTCACGTCGCCGCCGGGCCTCTTTGCGTCGATGTCGCGGATGATGGAGATGTTGTAGCAGATGAACGACAGCTAGGACCGCTTCAATGTGGTGTTGCCACGATGTCCTCACCATCCGCTACTGCGACCACCATCGTTGCATCGTCCGCAGCTGCCCTGTCCACTACGCCACCCGTCACTACTACAAAAAAATCTTTTGCAAGGCACTTTGAAATGGGCCTTGGAGGCGGTTGGCCCCAATAACCGCCTTGGTTATTGTCTGTGATTAAATGAGGCAGTCGCTTTTCATTAACTGAGGCGGTCACAATAAACCGCCTTGCAAAATCAATTTAAGGAGACGAGCAACTTAAAATAACCGTATCAAAAAATAATCTATTTATCAAGGCGGTTGTCTTAACGCAATCACCTCCTAAAATCGATTTACGGAGGCGGACAACTATAAAGACCCGCTTCTGAAAAGGTTGGGGTCCAATTAGCCCAGGGGAGGCCCAAGAGCCGTCCATGTTATAAAAGTACGAAGTTAGGGTTGGCACTCAGTCATTTCTTTTCCTCTCCCTCACTCTTACTAGATTGAGCGGCCTACCATTCCCACTTCCCCTGCACCGCTCCTCCTCCCCAACTAGCGGCACAAGAAGGCGGCCTCCAGCGGTGGCGCAAACACGCACGGAGGGAGTCCTTCAGCGGCGGCGCACGGCACTGCGGGTGTGTGGCGGCGCGCGGCATCGCGGCGCTTGGCCCAGGGGGGGCCCCCCACGGCCCGGGGCGCAAGAGCACAGCGGCTCCCCCCCCGCGAATCCCCTTGGGGGCTCCCTTCCCTCTCCCCCAGCACAGCGCGCCCCCGGCGTGGCCCCAAAGACCATGAGCACCCCCGGCGTGGGCCCTAGGGGCGGTGGATGCCGTGGAGGCGCGGGCCATGGCGGCGCCACGGCCAGATCTGGCAGGGAGGAGCCAAGCGGCACACGGTACCTGCTCCTATCTCCTCTCTGCCTTCTCTCCTCTCTTCCTCACTTTCTCTTTCTCTCTTAGGACTGGACATTCCCGGATCTGGTTGGTAAGGAGGCCGGCTGCTCCCAGATCCGGCAGGGAGGACGTTGGCCGTGCTCGGATCTGGAGAGGTGGACGTCCCCAACGACGGTGGTGTCCAGCGGCGGCGGCGGCGTCGGGCGTGGAGCCAGGCGGATCCCAGCCCGATAAAGGCTGGATCACGGGCTTTTTGATTTTTGTTTTTTCGGATTAACCGAGACGGGGCTAGAACCGCCTCGGATAATAGACACATTTAATGTGAGCTTACCTTGGAGGTGGTTGTGAAATCCGCCTTAAAAAAACGATTTTGTCTGCCTCCTAAAAGAATAATGTAGTAGTGCGTGCGGTCATGCTTCCTTCAACAGCGCACACCACCTGCCGTGGTGCCCGCATCCTCTGCGCCGACAACCGCGTCTACTCCACCCATGACCAACAAGCTGTGTGTTCCCCTTCCTCGACGATACCCATTGCCATGACTGTGTCTCCATTGACTCCCATTAGGTGCAACAAGCCCTCGCTGGTTTTGTGCTGGGTTTTCGAGCATGCTAGCGGTCACTGTTTCCATGGGTGCCAAGAACACGTCCCTTGCATCCCTAGCTACCGGTGACACCTCCACCTCGAGGGGCTATTCATCGGCTTCTCCAGCTCCTGGTTCCAAGCCAGCCTCGGTCATGGACAGTTCAGGGGTAGCTCCAACTTCCTTCCCTAGTGCCGGAAAGGTGTTTGATGGAATGCCAGCAACCAGGAGGCGGCTGCAGCAAGCGTTCTTCATGTCACGGTGAGCAATATGTTGTACCCCCTGTCCTTGGAAGTGTTGCATCAGCTGTTTGACCCTTATGGTGCAGAGAATGTGCAATTGTTTTCGGCAACACCTCAAGCAGAAGGTCTGATCTCGTTCCAATCGTACAATGATGCTGTGCAAGCTTTTGAAGCTCTCCATGGCCGCTGCATCTAGGATGGTTCTTGTGTAATGAACATCTCCCATCTGCCGCTAACTGCAGTTTCAGTGGCACCTCCATCACCCAATGTTGTCATCACACTAGCTGTCGAGCAACCTTCCTCTAGGATGAAATGCACCACCACTACGGCTAGTTCAACAAAGAGAAGGAATTAGTAACTGTCATGCCCAGCAAGTGTTTGATGCAATGCCAGGAGCAATTGCTGGATTTGGATGATGACAATGTGGTAGCATACTATACGCCTGAGAAGTCTGCAGGGTGTTTGACAGTGGGACTAAATGAAAGCATCACCAACAACAGTAGTGCCATGGAACTCAACTTCAAATCTGAGGTGTCGAGGCATTCTACATTGGGGTCTGATCCAAGCAATGAAATGTCATACACTCATACAGTTACCTTAAGCCAATCTAAACGGCAAGAGCAGGATCGTGCCAGCAGCACCGATAACCCAGGAGATCATGGCTATGACAAGCTGCAATGAGGAGCTTGTGTCCATCGCTACACCCTCACTTGTGATAGGCGAGATCATGACTCCCCCCATGATCTCCACAACGTCTGAGTTGGGCAACACCGGGGCCTCTGCATCAGCATTTCACACCTCAGGAAATCGAAGCAGTAAGCCATCTCCACAAATTCCTTCAGCTTCCATAGTTCCAATCTCTATGGTTTTCTCTGCACATGAAGTTTTTGAGAAAATGATTGACAAGGGCAATCTCGTGCAGATGTTGTGCACTGAGTCATCTGGACAGACCTCTAAGTGTTGTACACTAGTACACAAACCATTTTTCTTGACACTAGCGTTATTTCTACTGGCGGTTTCTCTTTAGAATAACCTGTAGAAATCGGCCCTATTTCTACAGGTGGTTCTTTTAAGGAACCGCCAGGTAGAAATACGATTTCTACTGGCGGTTTTTTTAAGGAACCGCCAGGTGAAATCGACTATTTCTACAGGCGGTTTTCTTAAGGAACTGCCAGTAGAAATCGATTTCTACCGGCGGTTTCTTAAGAAATCCGCTAGTAGACATAGTTTGAAATTAATTTTTTGAGTTTTCAAACTACCTTGGATCGAGAAACTCTCAAAATAAAAGTTGTAGATATCGAAAAGTTATAAAACTTTATAGTTGACAACTTTTTATTTGAAATCATCTTTTTATAGAAAACTACGAACGGAGTTTTCAAATTTGAAATTCAAATTTTGCAAATGACCTCGGATGGAGAAACACTCTAAATGAAAGTTGTAGATCTTGAAAAGTTATGAAACTTTGTAGTTGAACACTTTTTCATTTGAATTCATTTAGACTCCAAAATATTGAATTTACCATTGGTTTGGGATAATATGTGGGGAACCGAAATGGGATATAGACACAAGTGATGTGTGGGTGGAGTGGTAGGGGGCGATACGGCGCGAGGCCGACCACGTGGCCCCGATTTTACGCGAAAAATGCGCGACTTGTGACTTTTTGGGTGTTTTCTGGCAACGATCCTCAGTAGAAATCGATTTCTACGCCTGTATAGAGCTTTAGGTGTACTAGTGGTAGGCTCGGTGCAGTGAAAATGTCATGGCTACCTCATCGTATTGTTTGGTTTCCTCAAATTTTTGAGATGTCGGTTTCATCAGTTTTTTGCGCATTGGGACCCTAGAGGTTCTGCTCTGCAGTTAGTATGGTCTGTCCAATGGTATTTTGGAGCAGCGCGGAGTTCTTACTTGGCAAAGCTGTTGGCAAATGGATTGGGACAGCAGAATATTGTTCAGTTTCAGTTTGATGGCAAGGGTACACCTCAGTCAGACTTCATGGAGACGGCATCTAGCAAGGAGGACTGGGTACATTCTTTGTTGCACTAATGGATTGCACACGCACCAATGAAGCTGACAAAAATGCTATTTTGAGTTGCTGTCACACCAACATACGGATCAGAGTTGTGCCAAAGCCTGCATGGCCACCTCCCTCAATAAACATGCTCTGGTTTCAGTTATATGTCAGTGGGGAGCTTATCTGTTCAGTCAGCAAACACATGGTGAGGTTAATCCATGTTGAGAATTGTTGGGAGTGTTGGGAGCAGTGCTGTGATATGATCAATCAAGTGCAAATGGGTAGGTTCAATAGAAAGGAGGCATCTGTGTGGTTTCAGCTCTACTGGGGTCCTTTAATTCCACTGAAACATCCAAATTGCTTGGCCACTGGTTAATTGCAGGCAACCTTCAGTTGTCTTTTTGGGAATTTTCAGTGTCCAGGACAGGTTGGGCAGCAAACAGGTGTTGACCAGAGAAGCTATTGCAAATTCAGTCAAGACATATTCTAGACTGGTGGTGGTCGAGTTCTGGACAGCTATGGAAATGATTTATTGGAGGCAATTCTATTCTTGTTTGGAATAAACTCAGTGGTGGATCAAATTGAGACATGGCCAGGGCAAAATCGGTATCACTGGAATGGAAGTTCTCTGCCTTACACTTGTGCTTTGTCCAAGGCCAAACACATCTTCATTGCTGGATTTTTCCTTATGGTGTCGCCTGATTCCATCCAGCTAGTGCTAAGCATGCTGCAGCAGATAACAAGGTCTTCGCTGAAGTCAGAGGATGGGCAGTTGAAAAATATCAAAATACCGAGGATATTGCTTTGAAGATCTCCCTACTTCCTTTGGCTTCAGGCAAGCATAAGAGGATTGATGTGATTACTGCAGCTGCCGATCCAGTGATTGTTGCTGAAGACTTCGTTGGAAGCTTCTTCTCAATGGGAATCCGATATTATTTGTTGATCATGGAGGCCTAAGTGACATTGATGATAGCGGCTTAAGGGCAATTTTAAGCGGAGGGAATGTCAGGGGACTAGGCCAATGGATGGGCTTACAAGATGGGCCAACGGATGGACCTTCGATCTACCTGGTTGGGATGGAAAGGGGATAAAGGGTCCAGCAGGCATCTTTTTTTTCGCAACCGGGTTGTGCCAGTTTTCATTAAGAGGAAGAGAATGTCAAATACACAATCCAACCACGAGGGACGAAAACCAAGGCGAGTAGCCTCGGATAACGCCGAAGAAGCACCTACAAACTACTGGATTTTAAATAAAACGATTATATGATGCCTGAATTTTGCGACGAAGCGGGTAGCGGCGTCACTCGAGGCCGAGCTAACGGCAAGGAGTGCCAGCTGTTTCCTACCAATGAACAAAGCCTGCATAGCCTCCTGCTTGGATGGCGTGAGAGATAACTTTAGCGCCGTCTGGAACTCGTCGGCGGAGGCTGCATCCGGGGCCTCCGTCTCACTTCTCAAGCTAAGCTTTTTCATCGTCACTTTCCGAGCCTGCACTTCGGTTTAGCAGCCCTGAATTTGCTCTTAGCAGCCAGGCGCACGCTCCTTTTGGGAATGAAGTCCTCCGCCAATGTGCGGGGCTCTAGTGATGCACGGACGCGGTGTGGATAAGAGCGGCTGCTGGAGCGGCTTTTCGAAAGGAGGTGATGAAGTCTTGAACCGGACGCGACGGCAGGCGCGGCGGCGACGCCCGCCGTCTTGGGTGGCATGATTCACCTGAACCAAGTTGGCAGCCAGGTCATCGGGCTCTAGGGCGCTCTTCCTCTGCGGTAGCCTCCTGCAGGCCGTCGTCGCCGTTGGAGGCTGCTCCTAAGCGCCTCAGCAGCGCGTTAGCCTCTAGGACCGCCTGCTCCAACACGCGTCGTGGCATGGAGATGTCGTCGCGGGTGCCTGATCCTCCGCGGCGGGTTGGCGCTCACCCCTACACACCGGCGACCACCTCCTCCGCGGCCTGTGTGCATGCTAGTAGCACCCTCTCCCGGCGCCACACCCGGCCGCGGCGTCCTTCCGCACAGAGGTGAGCGCGCCGACCCGCTCGGCGGCCAACCTCAGCTCGCCTTGGCGTCCTCGAGCAGGCCTCGGAGCCAGTCGGACTCGGCGTTGGCAGCCTCCAGCTCAGCCTGCCCATCGGAGAGCCACAACTTGACCTGCTTCGCCTCAGTGGAGCATGCGGACAGCGCCAAGGTGAGGTCGTCGGGCCGCCTTTACGGGCGTTGGAGCGAAAGCCCTCGGTGGCGCGAGATGAAGGTGGCGTGAGTCTCGCTGCCCATCACATCCGTGCCGTTGTAGTGCTGCTGCTGCGACGATGTCATCATGGGTACTTGCTGCACGCGAGGATCGGCGATGGAGCTGGATCATCGGCGAGGTGAGGCATGCCTGGAGCACCCTGATCGTCCCCCGGCCACTAAGGTCGAGGACCTGCATGGCTGCGGCGACCTGCATGCACCCTTCGCCCGATGGCGGCACCCGCAACAGAGGCAGCGGGGCGGGGTGTGACACCGAGCAGCAATGTGACCGGCGCAAGGCAGTAGAAGCAGAGACCCACTAGCACCGGGGGACGGGGCGATGATGCTTGGGGGCCGTTCTCCCAAGGCAGCGCTTGCGGCGATGGCTTACAACGATCTGGAATCTGTCGGCATTGACGCTGTGCCCACGACGGGACTGTGAGATTGCACCGGCGCCCCCTTTGTGGGCCGAGGAGTTGGTGCGCTGGGACTCCTTGCCGCCGGCTGCCGACAAAGGCGCTGCGCGGGGCACCTGCCTGTCCCACGGCCGTCGGAGGCGCATTGGTCCTGCGCCTATGACGCCACTTTCCCTTTGCAGGGCCCGGATGGGCTCCCTCCACGGCGGGGCTGCACCCAGCGCCGCTGCTCGAGCCCCTGCTAGCGGTGTGGACATGGCTTGGAGGGCCTTGGGAGCGGCATCTAATTACGACGGGCGCGCGGCAGGAGAAGTGAGCTCATCGTCGAGCTGCCCACGCTGGGGTCATCCTCCCAACGCCGAACTTACTCCTGCCAGCCGATCGCCGGGGCGGGAAGAAGGGGTGGAAAGCGGGAGAGGGGCAGACGGCACCAAGCGTGTGGCATCCACCACCTCGTCATCGTCTTCCATGACGTCCTCGACAATGACAAGCGCCTCGTCCTCCATCCTCCCATCCATGTCAAGCACCAGCAGGGCGGCGGCTGAATTGGGCCCGACGAAGGTTTGCTCGAGGTGGCCGGGGACGTTGAGGGAGCCGCCGCGGCCCCAGCGCCCGATCCAAAGTGGAGGCGTCGGTGGTGGCCGCGTCGGCAGCTTATCTGGCGTCGGCCCGCGCGATGCTGAAGGAGCTTGAGAGATGCCCCAACCTGGGATCCGGCCGGGATGGGGATGGGGGGCCGCGGGGCGGCTGTCCGTGGCGTCCCACGTCAGCGTCCCGGTGTCGGATCTGCCAGTGCGGGCACGGCGGTAAGCCGCGACGGGTAATGCCAGCGCCGGCCCGGGGTGGCGCAGCGGCGTGGCCATCGGGAGCTGACGGGGAGGCAGGATCCGCCGTCAAGGAGGATGTGGGGGAGTAGGGAGGAGGGTAAGGGACGGGGAGGTGGAGGGGTAGCCACCGGCGCCGGGATGGCGGCCCGGCGACGGGCGGCTGCAACTGGAGGAGGCGATCGCTAGGGGCGGGAAGGCTGGATCCATCGGCTCGTGGGCTGTGGAGAGGGGTGGGAGGTAAGCGGAGGGGGAGGGGAGGTGGAGGGGGGGGCCGGCGGCGGCGGGTGGAGGGCGGCCGCCGGGGGCGCCGCCTAGGGTTGGCTCATGAATGTTGACTACTGGTGCTGCGCGTAGCATGTGGCTGTCAGCAGGCATCTGGAGAGCATCGAACAGAATCGGACAAGTCTTCTTCTTCCTCAAGTCCTCTGTGCAGGAGCTCTCCTTCTTGCTGTTCTTGCTATCTTTCTCTATTCCATGCTATTCCCTATCTAAACTCTCTCTGATTCTCCACAAATTGTATCAAATTACCTTTATAATAGTGATTGGTAGTCAAGGTCCGTGACAATTTTGGTCGTCGATCAAGGACTTTGCATATATATATCTTGCGCGCTACTTTCTGTAAGCTTGACAGCCGACTAATAACGTACGAATTCATTCGTCGTCTGACGTTCAACTGAGTGGGAGACACTGGCAGACTCAGTGGTCATCAGCATGATGCCTGCTGTATGGCAAATTGAGGCCTTGACGTACCGCGCACAGCAGGGGGGCGGGTCATTTTCAGTTGACGACTTGGTCCACTTGGACCTGATGATAAGTCTGTAGTGAGAAGATTGTACGTTCTGGCGTGCAATTCGATTCATATGTGCTCCCAACAGATAAAAAGGTGAATGCTATGCCTCTGCACTCCCTGTGTGGTGCTCCAACCACATTCGAAGTGACAACCACTTGGACTCATATGTGGTCATCTGCTGCTGCTTAGCCCACCACTCGTGGAAAACAAGGAATGGAGTGGCTTTCAGGAATGAAAGCGATGACAATGCGATCGAGACTCTTGGACGTACGGCTGCTACCTTTTGTGTATTAACATTTCTCATCTTAATTGTACTGTGTACCAAGATTATTTCTTAAAGGAAGTCAATGACCCGTCGGCACAATGGTTACCAACGCCCGTTGCACGGCAAGTTTGGTTGGTGTGTCTTCGGAGTCATGCCGTATGTGTAGCCACCATTCCCTAATCCCTAGTATCTATGAAAAGCTAGAGTACCTAGCAGATTATTTGATGCCATAGATTCATGATCTTCTCTATCTTTGTGCGCTCACCAATTCAGCTCGATCGGCCGGGAGACAACAGTGCAGCTGCACATAGATGCATCGTACACAGTACAGGCCCTTGGCTAACTAATATAACAAGCTAGCCATCTACCAGATCATCGGCTGAGCAATCCATTCATCATTCCCACTGCCATGGCCCTGCAGCTCCTCCTCTTCTTCCTCCTCATTTCCACTTGCTTTCTCCCCCCACCCTTATCCCTGCTAGATGCTAAGGAAGAAGCTGACAACAACAACACTGTGGCAGTCGTAGACTCGACGCCGGAACTGCTCTCTTTCAGCTTCGACTTCTCCAATGCATCCAGCTACGACGCCGGCAACCTCCGCTTCGAGGGGCAATGCCTCGGTGTCGGTGCACGGCAACCTGATCAACCTCGACTGCGACTCGTTCGGGCAGAGCGCCGACGGCTGCATGGGCCGGATGTCGTACAACCACCCGGTACCGTTCCATGACGGCGACGACATCAGGCACCCTGGTCGCGAGCTTCAGCACAAGCTTCACCTTCGTGATCAAGCCCAATGGCGAGGCCGCACCTGGAGACGGCCTAGCCTTCTTCCTCTCCGGCTACCCGTCCACCATGCCGCCCAACACTAACGGCGGAAGCCTCGGCCTCATGGACAACGATGCCGCGGCCTACGGGTCCGGCCAGTTCGTCGCCGTCGAGTTCGACACGTACCAGAACGAAGACTGGGGGGATCCCAGCGACAACCACATCGGCGTCGACATCAACACTGTCCGCTCGTCCAACACGACAGACGTGAACACCACATCATCAGGATCAGGATTATTGCTAAGCCTTAAAGTAAATGCTACCATGACAGCGATGATCCAATTTAACGGCACCACCGGGATGCTGTTTGCCTCGCTTCGGTTTCATGACCATCCCTCTATGGAACCCGCTGTGGTCACTTATGTCTTGCAAGATCCAAAGTCGTGGCTTCCACAGGAAGTGGCAGTGGGGTTCTCAGCGGGCTCCGGCACTTCCACTGAGCTCCATCAGATACTCGCATGGTCCTTCAACTCCACCCTTGCTGCTCCGATCCCACCTAAAGGTATACTCCCCCTCCGTTTTGGGACAAACTTGTTAAGACCTCACGATGTTTTACCTACTAATTAAACAATGATTATTTTGCACAAATAATGGGTGTAGATTTATTTGGACCTCCTATGTCCAAGGATATATAGTCCTACGAACTTTTTTTTTTTTTTTTGCCCTACTAGAACACGACTTTACGTGTATTTCACTAAGGAGTACTACTAACTTGTCGTGTGATGTCACCCCTTATATTAGGTTTATTGTGTCTACGATGAATTTGAACCATTAAAACTTTCGTCTAACTATTGCAAGCCTGAATCGTCTAATTGTCTAATTAATCAATTAACCAAATTTTTTGTTTATTGTCATGGAAGGACGGCAAAAGGATAATTATGCCAAACGCAAAGAGCAAGGTTCTGGCCACTGCCGTGGTTTGCTCCCTATACTTGCATTGTTTATCTGCAGCATTGTTTCATTCAAATTCATCAAAAAGCGCAGAAAAGGTCAGCAGTCTACCAAAAAGTACCATTGAAAATGCTTCTGTCTCAGGACATCGAGATTCTATTTGGTTACAATGCTATAGCATCATCAATATTAACTGAAAGCATCATACCCAACACTGATTCTAGGTAGAAGTTCACAAGATAAGGAAGACGATGAAGCACTAGTTTGGGTTGCAGGAAGAAATTCTGAATTCACGATTATTTATGACTTTTTGCATGTATTGGAGGCTACAAATAACTTCTCAGAAGAAAATAAACTTGGAGAAGGAGGATTTGGTCCAGTATATAAGGTAAGACAGAAGAAAGAAAACAAATGCTTTTCAAACCCAAAAGAGATAGAAAATAAACCAACTAGAGAACTAGTCCTACCTAGGCCATGTTTGGGATGAAAGGGAGGTTTTCACTGATACTTTTCTTATTAAACTACTCCCTCCGTTCCAAATTGTAAGTCGTTTTTGACTTTTTTTGATACATCCATTTTGCCATGTATCTAGATGTAATATATGTCTAGATACATAGCAAATTCTATGTACCAAAAAAGTCAAAGTGACTTACAATTTAGAATGGAGGAAGTACCAAATTTCTAGTTCCATATATATAGCCCTTTAAACGTGTTGCAAATAAATGTTTAAACATTTTTGCAAATAAATGTACTTCTGCTCATTGCCTTCAGAAGGTTAATCAATTGTCAAAAGACTGCTAAACTCAAAGATGTATCATTGACAGAAAATTTTTGAACTTCTCTATAGGGCCGATTTCATGATGGATTGGAGATAGCTGTTAAGAGACTGGCCTCACATTCAGGGCAAGGATTCCGAGAGTTCAAAAATGAAATCGAGCTCATAGCCAAGCTCCAGCACACAAATCTGGTTAGGCTCTTGGGATGTTGCTCTCAGGGTGATGAGAGGTTACTAATCTATGAGTATATGCCAAATAAGAGCTTGGACTTCTACATTTTTGGTAGTACTTCTCAAACATACTATAATACAAGCTGTGCTTAGTGCTGACAGCTAAAGGCTTTTATCTTACATGTGTATATTTAACTGATTTGCAGATGAAACACAAAGAGTTTTACTAGATTGGAATAAACGTTTGGCCATAATAGAAGGGATAAGCGCAAGGCATTCTTCCTGCATAAGCACTCTCGGCTGCGTGTCATTCATAGAGACCTCAAAGCAAGCAACATACTCCTGGACCATGAAATGAACCCTAAAATTTCAGATTTTGGGCTCGCAAAAAAATATTTAGCTTAAATGATACTGAAGGAAACACAAAAAGGATAGTTGGGACATAGTAAGTATTCTTACAGATCAGTCCATCCTAACCTATAAACCTAACATGTACAAATCTTGACATCAGAGGGTTTTGTATAAACTTTGTTTCAGTGGTTATATGGCTCCTGAATATGCTTCTGAGGGCCTCTTCTCAATCAAATCCGATGTATTTAGCTTTGGTGTATTGACTCTTGAAATAATCAGCGGAAAAAGAACTTCAAATGTCCATCAATATGGAGAGTTCATCAACCTTCTTGGACATGTGAGTTTTTTTTTGGAATATTTGAATACCTGTAAATTATTGAAAATAGCCTTGGTTTTTAACCAACATCTACACCAATATTACTCCTCCACATTGTCCGTTATTCCCTTGTTTTACGCGAGCACAAAAGCTTTAGTTATATTCTTTTTCTTATGTGTTAATTAACTTCTATTGTTAGTTGCGTGCATCCCTGGTTGATGTGGATAGATGCTTGAAGTTTGCATCCTTTATCAAAAAATAGCCTTTATATATTTTAATCATTCTCTTCCAGGCATGGCAGTTGTGGAAAGATGGATTATGGCTTCGGTTGGTAGACACTTCATTAGGTGCTGAGTGCCATACATTACACATGATGAGATGTATTAATATTGCATTGTTATGTGTGCAAGAGAATGCGGTCGAGAGACCAACCATTTCAGAAGTGGTAGCGATGCTATCTAGTGATAGTATGGCCCTGCTTGAACCTAAGCACCCAGCGTATTTCCATGTAAGAGTGGGAATTGAAGAATTGTCCTCTGTAGTTGAGTCATCTGGTGTTAACGATGTTACAATATCTGCCCTACATGGAAGGTAGTTTTATGATTTTGTTATAGATCATGTTGAGATAACTTTTAGTAATTTGCTCTGTTGGGTTTCATTTTCTCTAAACTCTGAAACTGTAAATTAGTAATGGTGAGACACTATTATAGATTGGTTTTTAAATGCTAGACTGTTGGGATTCAATGACAACATCTATCAAACACTGTGTTTGCTTCAGAAGTTCAGGTCATGAGCATTTAATCATTCAGCTCCGCAGAGCATAACACCTGTGGAACTTCCACATTTCTATAATTCCATCTGGACAGGTGCACTGGGAAAATTTTTCTAGCAAGATTTTTACATGCACATCTCCCGTGTTAATGTAAAATAATCACTAGAAACCTTGTAATCTAGCTAGAAAAACCAGCTCTGTATGACTGGCCACTGGCCACTACCACCATAGTCATTGTTGGTGAGTAGCTGCAACGGCAACAGTTGAGCTAGTTAGAGAAGGTGCGGTAGTTTGGTGGCTGGGCTGAGTTGCCTTCTAGTCACCTCGCGAGTGAAGACAACAGGAGGGCAAGTGCTCGAAGAACAATTCACCATAGTTGAGTAAGGTTCTCTAGTTACACTAGGTTTGGTAGGGTTTCTAATCTAGCTTTACAAAGTTGTTTTCAGCTTCTCCTATCAAACAGGCTCTGATGAGACAACTTCTCCGTAAAAGTTGTTTTCATCTTCATTCTCACAGGCACAGTTTTCTAAGTGAAGGTAGGTGAAGCTAAACAGATTAGCTTCTCCTAGCTCTCTCTCTCTCTCTCTTATCTTCCATGAGAAGCTGTTTTACTAAATGTTTATGAAAACTGATTTAGAGATAAAGCTGCTTTGGAGCTAAAGCCAAAAAAATTAGTTCAATAGTAAAGCTGAGCAGTACCTAATAGCCCTTAAGATGAAAGTGACACCCAATTTAAACAGATAAATTAAAGAGGCCTGAAACAGAATTTTCGGACTTACACGTATCTGGTGACGTCGTTGGGTAAAGACGGGTTAATAATTTCAGTTGTCATTTTCTGGTAAGCACAGGTGCTTGGAACTTGAAATTTAAGTGGAAAAAGAACACTTTCTGCTTATGCAAGGCACTGAAGCATGTGGAGTGGTTAGAGAACGAACGTGTGAAGCGAGGGGTCCTAGGTTTGAGTGCTAGTGGCTGAGAAGCATGTGTTTTTTTTCTTGCGAAAAATTAGGTCACATGACTTTTTTGACACCTCATCACTGTGACCTGTCATTTTTTTTTACACCTCGTCATAGTTGTGTCGGTTCAAAATCTAGCAGTGATGAGAGTTTTTTTTTTTTTGTTTCGAACTCAAAGATTAATTCACCATAATTAAGCAAGGTTCTCTAGTTATGGTGTAAGTTAATCAGATAATAAATTAAAGATGCCTGACACATAATGTGTTTGGACTTACACGTATCTGGTGACGTCGTTGGATAAAGACAGTTGCTAATTTAGGATATGTTATTTTCTGGTAAGCATAGGTTCTTGGAAATTGAAATTGTTGGGAAAAAAAGAGCTCTCTGCTTAGGCAAGGCAACCCCATACTCTTCTTTCTAAAAATTACACGGATCATCTCAAAAGAGCCCATCTGACTAATTAAATTTTCTGTTAATTATTTTTAGTTCTTCTATTGTAACACACGCAGCGGAGAGGGTGGATTGGGCTAGTGGATTGGAGGAAGAAGGAGGGCAGGAGGGGTGGCGCCACGCCCACTAGGGGCGGCGGCTAGCGGCGTGTTGGTGGCGGCGACGCAGGAGGCGGCGGCTGAGAGAAGGTGCGAGTACGGGAGAGATTGGAATAAAGGACTTTTGCCCAGTTACTTCTTGATCCAATCTGATTACAACCCCTTAATATTTATAGTCCTAAGTAGACTCTAATGGAAAAGTCCTTATCGAACACGAAGTTCTCTTTTCCTAATCTTAGTTTCCTAAATAATAATAATAATAAAGGTAACTTTGCGACGAAGATGACAGCGACGGTGGCGGGCGGCCATGGTGGGGCCCACGGACCCCTTTGCCCGCGCAGCATGCGCACGGCTAGGGGGTAGCCGCCGCCTCCCCCGGGGTGCCCCGCACCGCCCCTCTCCTAGGGCGGGCCATGGGGCCCACTGACCTCGGCTGGATCTTCTTTGGAGGCCCCCTTTTGGCCCGTCAACGCCGTAATTCGTCACCGTCTTTATTATAAGTGTGACATAACTCCCCCCTTCTCCGATCAACGCGTTCTCGCACTAAATGTTAGTCCAGTCAGTGATGCCGCAAGAAAGATGATTGCTACTCCAAATTCTGCTCCACAACTAAAGTAGGAAGTGTTCCAAAGTGTGTCCAGTGTTGTCAACAGAGTCTGGTGCAAAGAAGAAGCAATATTTGAGGTTTCCGCAGTACCCACTCCTATATCGATCGAACCTCCCGAAACTCCCAATTGTATCACCACTGCCTGTACTAGAGTGTGTCCCTGAAAGGATGCCAGACAAGTATAGATAGGAGGGCTAGCAAACTCGTATGTCTGTTTCACATCTACTTGCCCTTTGATATGCCGGCATACAGTCGACTGAACCACCATAATCGTCGCCATATAAAAGTGGTGCATCTCACCGAGAAGAAGGTCACTAGAGATATAATCTGTCGAATACATCACATGTGATCGACTTACTGTTAGCTCCAAATTGACATTATCCACCTGTATAATGAGTTGGCCATTGTCATCATAAAAGATGGCTGTTGCTGCATCAATCTCCTAACTCGGCCAGTGCTGTAATAACAGAATGCTAAAGGGGAATGCCTAAACTGATGATGTCGACATGGCCAAATGAAATCCCACTGCTAACTGCTCTGATAAAAATAAGCCAGATGCTGCAAATATCTCCTGAAGCAGTGAAGAGGTAGCTGGAATATAATAGCGATCATCATAATAGGCAACCCCATCATGTATCGACAAAACAGCTGCTGCTCCATGGACTCTAACTGTGGCGCTGATCATCTGTAATTCTTTGTCATCCAAGGCTGCCTGACATAGGGTGGCCAGAATATTGAAATCTACGCAAGCCGACCGCGGAGCTGACAATGCTAGCACCACTGGGCGCCCATCCCAGCTGTCATGCTCCACGTTGTCGCTGACATCTGTGTCGTATGCTGTAGTGTCGGGGTGCGTGATGTCTGACTCCAAAAGACCTGCTGCTGACAAGGGAGAAGTAGGAGATGCCCGTGTCTCCTGTCTTACTGACCATAGCGGTAGTTCCTGCTGCTGTTCAAGCTCCAAAGCCAATTGTTTGGCTGTCTCTAGGGATGTCGGGGAGGACGAGTCGAGAAGATGGCATAGCACAAGTGATAGCCCCGAAAAAAATATATGAAGTTCCTCAAACTTACTGACGTTAGTAGATTGCTGCTCCCGATCGCTGAATCTCACGATGTAGTTATTCACTGTGCCAGTCTGTCACGGCCACTCAGCAAACTCTCGTGACCGTAGATGCCCAAATTCATGATGTAGTTATTCAGAAACCATGCAGAAACAATATCTGTCAGATCTAAAGCTGCATAGTTTACCTGCTCCCATCTGGAACATTGTACAGGCAGAGCAGAAGCTTCATCCTAGACATCTATGGCAATGGATCTGTAGCTCCATTATACGTTGACGTGATTAGGTTGACTCTGTGTGGTGGTCGCCATAGAAGAGCACTGGAACAACGCGGTCCATGATCGTCGTGGAAACCTCATCGATCGCAGCCGGTGTCTCCTTCCGCAGTAGCTGTGTCAGTGTGGGAGAAGTAATATAGAGCTCCTGAATTCGCATGATGTGCGAACTCCCATTATGCCAGCGCCATTGACGGGTGCTGGTGAGGTCGGTAATGTCGATGTAGATCCTTTCCTCGCAGCACGGCGTTCCTCTATGATCTAGAGGCGGTCGTTGAGGTCGTCGAGGCGGCGGTTCATTTCATCGATGTGGTCGCTTTAGGTGATGCTGAAGGCGCCAAGGATCCTCTTGAACGCAACAATGGTGGTGGAAGCTATGGATTACTCCTGATCGTCTGATACCAGTTGTGGCTAGGGCGGCGTGCGGCCAGGGAGAGAGGGAGAGAGAAGACGTGAGCGAGGGAGAGATTGGAATAAAGGATTTCTGTCCAATTACTTCTTGATCCAATCTGATTACAACTCCCTAATATTTATAATCTCAAGTGGACTCTAATGGGAAGGTCCTTATCGAACACGAACTTCCCGTTTTCTAATCTTAATTTTCTAAATAATAATAATAATAATAATAATAATAATAATAATAATAATAATAATAATAATAATTTTGCGGCGAAGATGATGGCGACGGCGGCGGGCAGCCGCGGTGGCGCCCATGGCCCTTGCCAGCAGCGCAGCAGGCGGCGGTGGCGGCTAGGGCAGCCGCCGCGTCCCCAGTGCCCCACGCCGCCCCTGTCCTAGGGCAGGCCGTGGGGTCCACTGACCTCGGCTGGATCTTCTTTGGAGATCCTTTTTGACCCGTCAACTCCGTAATTGGTCACTATCTTTATTAGACGTGTGACATCTATGTTCAATTTCAAAATCTATATTAGGCTCGAGACAAAAAACATGCTTTCTACATTATGCTTCCAGAGAGAGTTTGCCTATTTAATTATTGAAAAACTAAACATATTGCTTCTCTATTTTCGATTATTGGACGGAGATGAAAGAATTTCAGCGAAAATCACCTACCTCGGTGAGGCCTGAAATGATATTATACCAGTAAAAAAATTCTGTTAAATTCGTATTTTTAAGTCAAGCGTAGAGTTAACAGTGTCCAGGTGTACATGGAATTCTCGAGTCCTCTTCCGCGCCAGCAAAGAAAAGTGTAGAACAAACAGGTCCGGTCCTGGTCCTGGCGTCATGGACGGAGTACGTGTGGTCCTCAGGAAACCGTCGTCACGCATGACTCCTCACATGAGAAGTGACTTTGGCACCTACCTGGCTCTCTGCTGGTCCGTCCCGGTTCCCGTCTATAAAACTGTACGACGAGAGGCGAATGCTGCATCTATCTACAGCAACATACCAGACGATAAGCAGCAAGAGCTAAGCGTTCCATTACAGACACGACAAAATCTTTTCCAGAGGATATGGCTGGCAGCAGCGAGGAGAAGGCGGCGGCGGTGGTGCAGAACAAGAAGGTGGTGCTGAGGAGGCACGTCACCGGGTTCCCCACCGAATACGACATGGAGATCACGGTGGGCACTGTCGATCTGCGTGTGCCGGCGGGCCTGACGGCCGTGCTGATCAAGAACCTCTACCTGTCCTGCGGCCCCTTGATGGGCGCCCGCATGAGCAAGCACGAGGATGGCGCCACCGTACTGGCCCCGGACTTTGTGATCGGAGAGGTACGCATCCAAATTCGATCCACGGCTATTTAGTCTGTTGTTAATCGTCATTTTGGAGCTTTAGAATCAGAGGTGAAGAAATAAATCTGTGTTTGTTATTCATTAATCATCAGGCCATTGTGAATTTCGGTGTGGGCAAAGTGATGGACTCGACGCACCCAGAGTTCACCGCCGGCGACCTCTTCTGGGGGATGAGCGGATGGGAGGAGTACACACTCGTCACCGAGCCCGAATCCCTGATCAAGATCAACCACGCCGACCTGCCGCTTTCCTACTACACTGGTGTTCTTGGTCAGCAACTTAATGATTGTTCTCCATTTTCCTTTCAACATTTTGGTCAGCAACTTAGTGACTGAGGATGCGATTCTGGAACTATCACTTGTAGGCATGCCGGGGCTCACTGCATATGCCGGGTTTACCGAGGTCGCCAGGCCGAACAAAGGCGACTTCGTGTTCGTCTCAGCGGCGTCGGGCGCTGTCGGGCAGGTCGTTGGGCAGCTGGCAAAGATCGCCGGCTGCTACGTGGTCGGCAGCGCAGGCTCCGACGAGAAGGTAAATCTCCTGAAGACCAAGTTCGGCTACGATGACGCCTTCAACTACAAGACAGAGACCGACCTCAGTGCGGCACTCAAGCGGTGCCTCCCGGACGGCATCGACATCTACTTCGACAACGTGGGCGGCGCGACGCTGGACGCCGCGCTGCTGCACATGCGGCACGGCGGCAGGGTCGCCGTCTGCGGGATGATCTCGCAGTACAACCTAGAGGAGCGGAAAGGCCTGCGCAATCTATACTTCATCATGACAAAGTGCATCCGGGTGGAGGGGTTCAATGTTAGTCGCTACTTTCATACGTACGCGAGGTTCGAGGAGGAGATGGCTGGGTACATCAAGGACGGGAATTTCACCGTCGTAGAGGACGTCGTTGAGGGGATCGAGAATGCGTTGGCGGCTCTAATCGGGTTGTTCTCTGGCAAAAATGTGGGGAAGCAGGTGGTTGCTATTGCAAGGGAATGAGGTTGCTATTGCAAGGGAATGAGTTGAAGCAGGAACTACGTACGCTGTAGTGACGAGATGAGCAAAACAGTTTATATTTTGCATTTCATCAGCATATTCACATCTAAATAAATGCCAGTGCAGTTATATTTGAAGATGATTTCAGCCATGATTGATCAATGAAGCAGTCAACTCGCACTCATGTTTATCTGTTGTACTACTAATGTGATCATAGAAGGAAGCCAGGACCGTTTAGAAGGGGAAATCTAAATGTCTACTGGTGGTTTTGTTGGCTCGCAACACACGAATTTTCAGTCGTCCGATGTATAATTGGCAGTTTATTGTGTGTTGGATCCTGAGGCCAACATCCAGTTCATTGTTTTGTTTTGTGTTTCGCTGGCAAGTGAGCGCTGAAGCGACATCTCGAGGAGGGCTGGGACTGGTGAATCGTGCGCCGGATGTTGGAGCGAGAGAAAGTTTGTGACGTGATAAGTCCATGATTTCACGATGCCTGCTATAGGACAGACTGCTCTCAATGTTTGCCGTGGACAGTGGACAGTTTTATCCAATTGATTATGGTTGTTGTTGCTGACAGCTGATCATATTATACATGGTAAATTTTCAAAAGTTCAGTTATGTGTTGACCTCCAAAAATTATTTATATTCATTTGTTTTAATATTTTATTAATGTTATATATTTTTAATTTATTCCTCAATTAATTTATATTTATGTTGTGTCAGCTTGCCTCTCAACTGATAGCTTGTTTTGTCTTTTTTAGCTGCAGAGATTGGGTTTGTATTTAAAATTTCCTCCTTAGTTTGCAACTTAATTTGATCCCTAGTTGATATCTTTGTTTTATGGTAATGTTATTGTTGTTTTAGGGTCTATTTTAAAATTTGTCCCCTAATTGGCTTCCTGTTTTGTTTTATTGTTTTTCTTTGGGGTTACTTTAAAAACTTTTGTATTTTTATTGATTTGACATCATTTTTTTTTTATATCCTTTCAGTAGGAAGTTTGTTTTTGTTGTATTGTTATTTTGGGGATTTTCAGCTTGTTTTAGTGTATTGTTGTTGTTTTTTGGTTGTTTTTATGATTTGTCCCTCCAAATGGGGCTTGTTCTTTTATATGCTCAAAATGCATGAATTTGTGTACTTGTTGCTTCCTGATTATGAGCACGATAGACATAACGACTATTGTCGCAATTGGCATATTGATTAGAGCTATATATGGATTGGAGCTACCATCTTTTCATATCGCTACATTTTAGAATTCTCAAATAATACAGCTAAATATACTTGTGTACATGTTCGTCAGTATTGTATTGTTTCATCATAATTATTGATTAGAGTTGTATCATTCATAGCCTCAGCCAAAATTCAAAATATATTGTTTAGGAAAATATTTTAGGAGGGACCAACAGAGAAAAACAGGGTCCTTGCTTAATAAAATACATTAATTCAAATTCCTCTCTTATTTTGGCAGCATTGTAAATATTCAAACTCTTCTACTAAATGAAATATATGTCACAGTTTGCGAAAAAACTTGCACACACCGCTAGCCCCTGGTTGTACGCGGACGCACGAGCTCTGCAACAAGGAAATGAAGAGACTTGATCTCATCGTAGATGTGCATGGTTCTCTAGCTAGTTATGATCCAAGGTCACATCCAATTTAATTAGGCCTTCTTTGCTTCACAAGAAATCAGAGAAATTGAAAAGTAATTTAGTTATATAGAAAAATGAGAAGCACTTTCTACATGTTGATTTCAATTCATAGGATCAAATAGGCCCCTAGGGGCCATTTGGATTCTTTAATTTGGAGGAATTAAACTAGTCTATTTGACTTGGAATTTGATATTGATACACTCACTACTACATAAATGATTTTAGAAGGCGGTGCCCAAACATTAATCAAGGTGGTTGGCAAATACCCGTCTCGAAAAATAGATTTACGAAGACGGTCGAAAAATAGTCTACATGCAGAGACTCTCTAAATCTATTTTTGGAGGCAGGCACTTTGTAACACCCGCCACAGAAAGTACAGGCTGAGCGCCAAGCCTGGCGAAGCCCATGTTACCTGGCTCATATATATATATATGCGGACACTTAGGCTTTCTCAACCTCAGCTTATTTCTCTCCCAGCACCTCTCTCTCTCTCAGCACTCTCCCTCCTCCGACCAAACTTCGTCTCGTCCATCACCATCCATGCTCTCCTCACGGCGCGCGCAGGGCAGCCCCCATTAGCAGCGATGCAAGCATAGCAGCGGTGATGTGCACGACGGCCCCAAACGAGGCGGTGTCGCGCGGGTGGCCTTAACCGCGGAGGTGCGCGGGGCGGCCCGAACCGCGGAAGCGGTGCGCGGAGCAGCCTGACCCACGACGGCACCACCGATGCACGAAAGGCCAGATGATCTAGCCCGATCCACTGGAGCGGCGGGGCGGCCCCAACTACGACAGCCCCTCACTATCCCACTCTCCCTTGAAGCACGCCGACAGGATCCACTGGAGGCCCTCGCAGATCTTGTCGTGGAGCGGCAAGGCGAGGCGTGGGGGCATGGCCCCTTCCTTCAGCGGCGCGTCTCATGGCGCCTTCCTGCGGTGGCACCGTTGAGGTGTGGCCACCACCCATGACTGCGGCGCTGCGTGCATGGGTAGATCCATGCGGCGTGGTGGCAGCCGGACCCGGCGAGCAAGCATTTGAATCTAGCAAGCAGCGGCCGGATCCGGCGAGCGACGGCTCAATTGGGCTCAACAACGGGCTCGATTGGGCTCACTGAATTTTTTAAATTGATTAATTGTCATGGTTGCCCTTAAATGCCCACCACTGTTTATCGATTTACCATGGCAGTAGGGCTGGATTAACAGCGACCTTTGCACAGAGGCTATTGTAAAAATGGCCACGGTTAATCACTTTTGACAGGCACCATTAAAGTTCCTGTATTAGTGACTTTCCAATGTTCACATAAAAGTCTATCTTGAATTCATGTGGCGCATAAAGCAGTCAAGACCATAGTCGGTGGAGATGTGTAGAAGTGTTGCAGGTGCCGTAGAGGAGGTCACTGGTGGTGTAGTCCACTGATGACAATAGTAGGTCATCACCTTCCCGTTGCCCAATGCAAAGTCCCTCGACCTGTAGGAAATGTTGGCTGCTGTCATCGATGAAGATGGCCATGACTGATGGTAGCAGTTGGTAGGGTCATGCCTGTAGCAGGAGCATGCTAAAGGGAATGCCTAAGTGGTGAGTGTAACCGCATCGTGTGGAGCCCAACCACTAGAGGTTGGTGTGATGCTGCCCCCAAGTGTCCAGCATGTCCTAACGGAGAGGTGAAGTCGCAGGTACGTAGTAGCAGTCGTTGTCGCGGATGATGTCGTGCTGTAACGACTAAGCCGGGGCTGCTGCATGAACCTCAATGGTGTTGGAGATGATCTACAGTTCGTGCTCCTTGGCAACGGCGAGGTGGAGCTCCACGAGAATGTTTGTGCTAATGATGGTGTTGAGGTCGGTGGCTATTCCAAAGCTTCCATCGGTGGATATTGGGGCAGGGGCAGAGCAGGTAGAGGGAGCACAAGTGTGTGCACCTCCTCTCCTATGGTCATGTCTGACGGTGAAGAGTCAGCGCCGTGGCCACTGTCGATGTCATGAATGTCGGGCGTGGGGTCATTGTGGACTCATGACGTGCATGCGCTCGGGCCAAATGCATTATTGTCTCCAGCATCCTTAGATGGTGCTGAGCGAGGATCCCTCGAAGTGCCTTTGGTAGTCTAGAGACAAAGAGGTCATCCTAGTGAAGCTCGTTGGAGATGCTGATGTGGAGTACGTATGTTATGAATGTGGTGTTGTAGTGATCATGGAGTCAGAGTGCTAGGGAGGAACAAGGTCGTCATCAATGGTGTCCCTGAAAATAGGCAGCCCGAAGTTGCGGTGGGTGCATTGAGAGAATAGTGCCCACTCTGTCATAGGGGCATCCCGCATCGTCCTTATAAACCAGAGGTGAGTTGCTCTTGTGAAGTGAAATGTTGCATACGGGAGATATTGATCTTCTAGGATACTGTAGATCCTGAAAAGGAAGCGCATCATGGATAACCATTGTAATGGGTGTGCAGAACTATCGAATATCAGAGTAGTCTTCTGCACCGAGTACCAGGGTTGCAGTAGTGGTGGAGCCGCAATATCATCCTGTTGATGTGCTGGTGTGGGCGCCCATGGCGCTAGAAGCCACAGACCCAACTACTGCTGACAGTGGTCATCTCAGGGAAGTGGGATCAACTGCTAGATTGGCTGGCAACTGGCTAGATGCGTCGGAGCACAGTGGCGGTAAGGAGTGTGGGGCTAGTGGAGATTGGAGAAGCCTGGAGGCTGTCCAATACCTCCATGATGGTTATCGGCATAGTGTAGGATTAGGGTTCTTCCAACTTGCTCTGGAGGAAGAGTCAGCCGATGTCACAAGCTTGTATATGTTGGCAGTAATTATCGACAATCTTATACCACCAACTATGCACTAAAAAGGGATACTTAGCATAGATTACACACATATACTTTTACTATTGACCTAGTTCCACTTGTATTAGACTATCATTATTTTTCAAGAACCATACAAGAAAGCGATGAAAAAAGTCACAAGAATACGCTTTCTAGCAAGGCGTAATTCACAAAATAAAGAGAATGTCCACTCATCAAATGATCTAGGCCCGAGGGGCCCACCCCTGGTGCAGCCGCACCAGGGTGTGGGCGCAACCCTAAGTGGACCAGCTCAGACCATGTTTCATAGGTGGTTCCCTTGGTCGGTTGGGAAGATGGTTTGGCCCAGCGTTCAATGCCTCTGGCCCTAGAACCGACCTTAGAGGGGTATAAAGCAAGGAGTTGACCCCCCACACACAACGCACAACACAACACATTCCACTCTCACTCTCAAGTGTAATCTTCTACCTTTTCTTTTAGTCCTTAGTAGTAGAGGAGCAAGGCTCTCTTATAAGAGGTGGAGAACATCTTGGTTTGTTCTTAGTATGAATCTAATTCTTTCTATCGTGTTCTTACTCTCTTTTGATCAGTATAGCTATATTCTAGAATTAGAGTTTAGTTCTTATGTTTTGATCTTGTCACATGGATTAGTTCATAGTTTGTGTGGTTTGATCTTAGCATGTAGAGTACTAGTTCTCATGCAATATTCCTGGTATGTAGACTAGTTCATAGTTTTCATATCCTTATCATAACATATAGAGCTTTGTTCTTAATCGTTCGCATATCTAGATGATTAGGAATAGAGCTATGCTGGGGTGGTGGATCATCGTATCTGTTGGCATTTCTTAACGCAACCAAAGAGAATAGAGATAGAATCTATCCCCGGCAACGGCGCCAGAAATGCTTGTTGGCATTTTTTAACGCAACCGCAGAGAATAGAGATAGAATCTATCCCCGGCAATAGCCCTAAAAAATACCATTGTGGCATTTTCCAACATCGCTGCTAGAGATACTTTTCTAATGATAGTTTCAGACTAGTCCGGCCTGGCGCCTTGGTTAACCGGGACTACTCTTACCTCTATCAAGAGAGTGGTACTTCTAGCAACACTAGGGTCATAGCTTAGATAATCAACACTTTGGAGATGTGGTACGGTGCTCTTTCGGCATTCCTTAGTATTGACATCAAAACCATGTTCCTAGCTACGACGTTGTAAACCGTCATATGATAACTCACTGCAGGTTATGGAATTAACATCCGCAAGCGCATGGAGATTATCATTGTAGCATTTCAACCTGGGAGTATTCTTAGGTGTCGTATTTATATATTTTCCCAAAGGAAGGCTTTAGTAAAAACCTCTAGTATGGACATGCATCTGAATAATATACTTGCATAAAATAGACCAATGTCATAACAGGGGTAAACAAATAATGGTTTTCATGATAGTGGACACACACACTTATAACCTACTCTCAAGTGGGAAAAATGATAGTAGCATAAGAATAAAGAATAAAAGAATATCCTACAGGAGCAATGATCCTAATACAGCTAATGTCTAGAATATAGTTAGGCATACAAATACATGAGTTAGAATATAGAGCTATGCATGTGATGGATCGGGAGACTACCATGAGTACTGGTCTGCCAGCAACCTCTAGTAGTAATTTACGCACTCCTACACCATAGCCGAACATGGGGGAATACGAGGAACGAACAGGGCTGTCACCACCTGCGCGCATACCCCCTCATCCGGAGACTATGAAATGCATCCACCTACTCCACTATACCTGGGCACTATGCCCACATATAGAGAAGCTACCCAAGTCCCCCTGGGTCTCCCACCCTACGGATGGACAAGTAAAGAACTTGGGTCTATCCTAAAATACGATGATCCACCATCCCACACATAACTCTATTCCTAATCATCTAAGTGTGTGAACGATTAAGAACAGAGTTCTATATGTTAAGAACATGATATGAACACTATGAACTAGCAAGCACATCATGAACAAGGCATATGAACTAGAATTTCTATGTTCTATGATCATATCACACAAACTGTACTTAGTTCATATAACAAGAACTATACTCTAATTCTAGAATATTGCTATATTAATCAAAAGAGAGGAAGAACATGATGAGAAGAACTTGATTCATACCAAGAACAATCCAAGATGTTCCTCTCCTCTTACAAGGTTGAGCCCTTGCTCCTCTATTACAAATGACTAAAGGAAAATGGAAGATTACACTTGGAGTAGAGAATGGAATGGTTTGTGGTGTGTCTTATGGGGGGTCTCCCCCTTCTTATATACTAGCTCCAGGTCGGTTCCAAGGCTAAGGGGAGTAAATGCCTGGCCAAACCGCCTTTGCAACCGACATGGGAAACCGCCTGAGGAAGCTAGGCTAGGCTGGCCCACCTAGGGGTGCGGCCGCACCTGGTGCGCCCGCACTAGGGGTGGCCCCCCTTGGGCCTAGCTTTGGCCCATGGCCTCTCCGTTGCTCTTGGGTTCCTCTTCCATAGGTTGCTAGCCCATATTTGATCTCTAGATTGGGCTTTGCTTTATTTTGTGGAATACGGCTTGCCGGAAAGCGCATTCCTGTGATCTTTTCCCTTGATTTCCTGTTTGGTTTCCTGTAAAACAATGATACTCCAATACAAGTGGAAATAGGTCAATAGTAAAGGTATATGTGAGTAATATATGCTAAATATTCCGTTTTTAGAGCCTAGTTGGCGGTATAATTTTGTTGATAACAACTGCCAACAGCTCCCCCAAGCTTACCCTTTGCTCGTCCTCGAGCAAAAGCTTAAGAACTTGGTTGTTGATCAGGAGTTGCTTCTATGCCGATTATATTTCATAAGTACCAGGTTTATAACAAAGCTTTCTTCCTAGATCTGAATGAATTGGCATGTGTTGGTATTTTTAACTGCACTCCATTAAATAAGTTTTAAGTAGGATTGTTCGCAAGCGCACAGATATCATACCAGTGTCACATTTTACCCGGAGGTTTTAAATATCGTATCCACAGGGAACAGTTGTGATGATGACAACGTCTATAGACTTAATCCTACAATTAGGCTAGATCATATCAAGAAAAAGGAAATAGCTAATGTACTCTAGTTCTGACTCTGGTAAACTTTGTATATTATCGTCTTATCGGACAAGTGACCTGAATAGGAGAAGAAACAGAGTAATCTTCCTACCAGACACCTATAAGCCTATCAGTCCTATCAACGGGAAGTGGACTACAGAGGATTCAACATAGCTATAAAGTCACCTACGCGAGCTACCACTATCCGGCCGATCGGGGACATTCACAAGTAAATCTAGCCTAGGCACCACACGCCCCGCACTACGAAATACTACTTTAACCAAGTAATGACCAAGATCAAAGCCCTCAATATGAGATGTGAACCAAAGAACGAATAAGAACAAGTTGCTTACTTAAATCGGAATGGTAAATACAAAAGTACCTCAGAATGCAGCTCCGCGGAGAGCAAATCCGAAGAATACAGACCCACGAAGAAGCGCCCGACATGCCGGAACTCCTCCGGAATCTCTACTCCTCTACTCAATCTCTCTAACCTCTAAACAAGACTAGATCTAGAAGAACTAGTCTCTCCTAATTGCTACATCTAGATGAACTAGATCTAGATGAACTAGAACTAGATCAACTAGAGGGACCCTAACCCTAATTTTGTAGACAATATGAAGCACCGGGGTGTAGAATGCCTCTTGGAGGGGCCTTGGGGCGTCATTATATAGGCCGAGGTGGAGTAGGGGGCAAGGAACCGCCACATCAGCGATCCGCGTCTTCATCTCATGTGCACCGTCGGATCAAACCGACCTAAAATCAACGTAGGGATGCTTTGATTGGCTTCCAAGGAACCGTGGAAGGAAGACTAAAGAAGGCGGCGGCCATCGGGCGAACTAGGGCGCCGACCGGCCCCACCTGGTTCCTCTGTGGGCCCGCCGCTTCGGGTGTCTTCTAGACCCTTCCCCGAACCTGTTGGCGGTGTAGTTGCGTCGCGGTTAAGTTTTGTGGTAAATTTGCACTTAAATCCCTCTTTTTATCTTTTCTAGAAAATTCCCTGGAAATATCACAAATCACCAAAACTCGTGGAAATTGTCAGTTAAAACCCTAGACTAGTGTGTTTTCATGTTCTCCTTCGGGTTTAAAGTGCTAGTAAAAGTTGACATTAACGACCGTCAACAATAACCCCCAAGCTTACCTTTTGCCAGTCCCTTGGCAAACAACCTAGATCTAATTAATAATAATCTTGGATCAGAAGTTGCTGCAATACTTTTATTTCTTTTAAGCACACTTGCTTTTAAATATAAATTTCCTCCGGTTTAGACAAAACTACTCTAACTTTCAAACTTACCCACTTTACCTTTAACTATGGAGCTTTACTGCTTTTGCATAAATCTTGAGCAATTGAAAGATAGAACAATCAAGTCAAGCACTATGTCTCAAATTCTTTACAGTACCAATATTCCGAAGTTTTGTAAATTTTCGCAATAAAACTTAGAGCTTAATTGTATGACACCCTCAAGTCTCTTATTATATGTGGTATTTATGGATCTTACTGAGACATTAATAATATCATGTCTTCCTACAACTAAGGATCATAGTGGAGCTTATAGGAGTGGCAATAACAAGGGTGAGCATACTTGTAATTCATATATTGTAAAGTCAAACAATGGATCCACAGAGAATCGAGGCATTCAATCAAATCAAGATGTGCATGTGTATGGAATATGGTGGATAGGTGTATATATGGTATTTAGTGGCTAATCCTAATTCTACTTTTGCTCTTTGAAAATAACTCCCTCCTTAGAACTTTTTCGGAAAAACATGGGCTATCTTTATTCTTTCTTTCTTTCTCTCTCTTCTCTCTTTTTTTTTTTTTAGTCCGGGAGGCGGGCATCTACGTACCCATTGTTTTAATTGCTGGGACACTTGTCCATCTTTTACTCCCATTTTTTCACTCTTCTCTTTTTTTCAATACTTTTGCATAGCCACATGTATCCTTTGAATATAAATAATTGGAGAGATAATGATAAGAACTTAGAGCAATTAAACGGGGGGCTGTCCTATAGGATATATTTTTAGGTGTTTACTCCTGATGTAGGAGAAAAATATTTTAAGGTGGATCTAGATGAAAGTGGAAATAACTGCGCTTACATCCTAGAGTAGGAGTAATGCATATGTGGGTGGAGTGCGTAAGTGATCTTGATTTTAAAAGCATGACAAGACTCTCATAAGGTATACAACAATGGTTGACTAAACTCAATGTAAAGCAAGCAGCATGAATGTGTAAAGGTTTTCCTAACTCTAAATGTATCATATATGGCTTTGGTAGGAATTTAGATTTTGTCATACAAGAGCTCATCATGTAAGATTTTAGGTTTTCAAAATAAATCTCCGAACTTAGTAATGCTAGGAATAAGATAAATAGCAGCTTAGACCTTCATGTATCATATCAATCAATTACCTAGACTTTAGCTCAAGCATATGCCTCCACAAATTTTAGGTTCAGAGTAAATTCTTATATCAAAGTAGTCATGTCCAAAACTTAGGAGAATCCATGGTTAAAAACTAGACACTTGAAAGGAATTATAGTAGAGCAACTATTCATCATTTCCACTTTAAAAGATTAGAGAGAGTTCTTCAAATATACTTTAATTATTAAATCACACACTATAGCTTACTAAAATAAAACTAATAGTAAAGACATACCTTAATCACGATGATAACGGGGGTGCGTCTCCCCAAGCTAATCCCTTCGATCGTGTCGAGCCTTCATGTGCCCGAATATTTTTGTGTTTTCTCAATTAAGGGTGAGCCTTCATCTGCTCACATATTTTTGGCATTTTTAAATTTTCCTATGATACTATTGTGAACCTTCATGTGCTCACATATTTTTGGTATTTTATGACTATATAAAGTAGACTCGATAATCGCCTAGGTATAGTTACCTGATAACTAGGGGATGCTCCTCCCCCAAGCTAGATGTTTGCAATACTTGGTGTTGATGATCTTCGAGTGAGCTAGCCAGCCAGCAATTCTCGTAGGTGCTACTGATAGACTCTCTCCTTGTCATAATGTTGTTCCTGCATATAAATATACTCCAACAAGAAAACCAAAACTCGAGGCTCGAATTTAATAATAGGTTAGCGGTCAGCCAATAAGTAAATGATTATTCCTTGAGTTGATTTGAAATGAAAGATTCTAGCAGGATTCTCTTTTTTTAGGATTTTCTAGTTTAATTATGTAGAAATTAAATATGTGTGCATGATATATAGTTGTATTTTTATGCCTCCACAGAGAAAATTTGTTCTTATGGGCTTAGGATTTTCATAATGCGAGAAAGTAAATACAGATGCTATTATCATTTTTATTATTCTTTATGACACCACAGCAAATATTCCTACAGGGTTACCATAAGTTTATTCACGTGGGGTTTTTAGTATTTTATGATATAGTAAATAAAGCAATAAATATTTTTATTTTTATTTTATTTTAATATTTATGAAGATGAATGTGCTAAGGTAAACTTATAAATGTAGACAGGAATACTAATTAAATAGATAACTACCATATTACCTTATGGCAAGGGTACGAAATTTTAAGTTTACCAACAGAACTTCTTCTTCCACTCTTGTGTATCTCTCCATCTTGAGAGATGGAGGTCTTAATAGTTGCATACCTCTAGTGATGATGATGTCACCTTTGTTCTTTGATTTAGCCAATAGGTTAAAATAGAGCTTTAATAGTAGCTGGCAAAGATCTTGTTCAGCGTGCATGCTCACAGAACTTTCACTTGTAGAATTAATAAACTTTGCTCGACGTGTTGTCCTGTTTGCAAAACCAAGGTAGAGATCAAGTACATGGGCTTTGCTGGTGGTAAAACACCAATAGAACCAAATCTATTTCTTTATTTATTTTTCTCTATCCTTAGGCACATTGAACAAGATAAAATTGATGTTACATGATTTATTTATTTACAAGTGGTAAGATCAAAAGATTAAATATTTAATATTGCATTTAAGTTTACATGGCGTAAAAAGAACGAAATTGCTTAACCAATGGAAGGAATGTCTATCTATAAATTTTTCACATGAGCATGACTGTCGTCTCCCCAAGATTGAATATAATGTTTTAACTTGTTTGGTTAAAACTGAGATTAAGATAACGGTGCCATGAACAATTTTAAAAGACAGATCATGTTGAGCAAATCAGGTTAATCAATTTAAATTGTAACTCAACATGTTTGTGTTTTAATTTATGTGTACATCAAGATCAAGAGAAGAGCAGTGACCACTTACCTTAGAATATTACCTTTATTATTAGAGCGTGATAGCACTAAGTGATGAAGGGTAAATGACTGGTGGTCCTTTCTCTTGAATCTTGAGTTGCTCATGGATATCTTATCTCCTCTGTTGCATCTATTCTTTTGCCATCTTTTGCTTCTTTGATCTTTTGACTCTTTTCACTCCAGTTATTATTATGCCTGCAATAGATTAATGGACAACACATACCTGAAGGAGTATACTGATTTTGAACATAGGTTGCTTGTCTAGTATTTTATTTTGTTTTGTCTATGCTAATGAAAAGATAATATTAATATTTGTTGACACCTGTTAGCGTCAACTTTTACTAGGGCTTTTTACCCGAAGGATAACATAAAAACACACTAGTCTAGGGATTTATCGACAATGTCCATGAGTTTTGCATATTCTGTAATTTCGGGGTAATTTCGAGAAAAAGCCGAAAAAAGAGGGATTCTAACGCAAAATAACCACGAAACTTATCCGCCACGAAGGACATCACGGGAAGACTCGGGAAGACTCCAGAAGACACCGGAAGAAGCAAGGGGGGACGAGGCCGCCCGGGTGGGGCCGGCCCGGCCCCACCATGGCGCCGGCGGCGGCCCCCGGCTAGGGTTTGCTCCCCCCCTTCGGAATGTTCCTCCACCGCCTCTGCTGATGCATCTCGGCCCTACGTTATGTCGGTTTGATCCTGCGGCGCACGCAGCATCCCACCGGACTATAAATATGTGGGTAGACCCCCCTGGAAGGAGCCAATTCATTATTCATCAAGGCCTCAAGCCGTCAAGCATCAAGGAGCCTTCAAGTTCATCAAGAGCCTTGTAGTACATAGGATTAGCTAGCTAGATTAGAAGTAGAGGAGATCTAGTTCTTCATCGGATCTGGAGCCCCGGCATCCGGCCGAGGAGCGAGAGTTCGGTAATAGATCTAGTTCTTAATTACTTTATTGTATTCACTATTAAGATTAGGGAGACTTTACTCTAAATAGATTCATATATTCTTAATTGCAATAGTCGTTGTCTACTTTGATTATATGTCTAGTTTAGTTATTTCGATCTTATTGAATTCATGTAATTGCTTGTATAGCGTTTATCCATATGTACAATGGGTAGATGATAGGCGATATGTAGACGTGGTGTCTAGATGTCTTGTTTATCTGCAAGTGCACCCTGATATGCTTTGGGGCGTGTGGTAGTCTGCGTAGGTGACAGCTTCACGTTAGTTCCTCTGTAGTCCACCCCCGTATGTAGGACTAGCATGGGCGCGGTCGCGAAGGAGGTGACGTGGGTCTTAATACCCTCATTAGTTGATGCCTCTTTACATGCAATGATGATTGAGGGTTGACTTAGCGATGAATACTAGATGTAGTTGCACTAATTAGAGTTATTCAATTGACGTAGTTATAGACCTATTTCCCTAGTTTATCAAATGGCTAGCTATGATTATGACTAGTAAGATGCTCGATGATTATCCTTAATTATGATACTTGATGATTATGCTATCACCCATATTTATCCTTATTTATCTTGTGACCTCTGCCTGTTAAGATTAGAGTATACGAATTAGGTAATATCGTTTATCATATCTATATAGTTTCTCATCAATATAATAATAATAGTTTATTACATAGATTTCCCAGAGGTATAATTATAAATCGACAACCTGAAGACTTCCCTAGGTAAAATGCTACAACAGTATAATTATGTGTCCGCTTGCAGAACCCATTAAGTTTACATTCATATTTTATTCATATATTTTATCTGCCTAGTCACAAAAGTACAATGTAAATCTATGATAATTTCCTAGCAATATAATTGGGGATGACAACCTACTTCATGTTTAGGAATGTTAGTAATTCAAGAGTGGCTAGTTGCTAATGACAAATAATTATAATACCGACTACTTCTGACGTCATTGCTAGGAGTAGGATTTATCTCCGCTTTTTAGTAGTGACGTTAAAAGTACCAACAAGCATTTTTGGCGCTGTTGCCGGGGAAGGCACAATAAACTTAGAACATATTGATAACCTATATACACATGGATAAAGTCATATTACCAATCGATCTCTAACTCTATCAGGTACACCCTTCATTGTTATCATTTTCTTATCTTATGCAGGGTGATGAATGAATGGTTTTTCTCTTCCAAAGAACTTTACTGACGATCCAGAGAATCTCCTTAGAAAGAAAAGGCTTGCAGAAATAAGGGAAAAATTTGAATCACCATCAAGAACACCCTCTGCTGCTCAAGCTAACTCTTCGGAGGAGCCAGCTCCAACACTGGAAGAAGAATTTGAAGAAGAAGTAGAAGAACAAGCAGAAGATCAGTTAGGTGAAACCCTAGCTCCTGTGTTTGAAGACATGGCTGAGAAGTCGCTGCGAGAGTTCTCTGCCCCAACAACAGTAAATATTCGGACTGGACCAGCAGTCAACACTGGGGAGAATGGATTCGAGCTCAAGCCTGCTCTCATCACCATGGTTCAAGCCAGCCAATTCTGTGGAAAAGGACATGAAGATGCAAGTGCACACCTACAACACTTTCTAGAGATCTACAGCACCTTCACTATCAGAGGAGTATCAAAAGATGCTATCTTACTCCGACTTTTTCCATTCTCATTATTGGGGAAAGCCAAGCAGTGGTTCTATATCAATAAAGATAAGCACACTACATGGGACATATGCTCGACTGCTTTCCTAGCAAAATTCTTTCCTACAGCCAAGACCAATGCTCTGCGAGGGAAGATTTCAAGTTTCTAACAACAACATGATGAATCATTCACTGAAGCATGGGAAAGATTCCAGAACTATATTGAAGACTGTCCTCATCATGGGATAGAGGAGTGGCTGTTAATGCAGACTTTCTATCACGGGCTTATCTCTAGCACCCGTGAGTCTATTGATGCTTTGTAGGCGGGGGAGCTTTCCCGTCACTAAAGCTCTCGATGCTAAAGCACTTCTCGAGAAGATGGCCTCAAACTCAACATGCAATGAAGAACGTTACTCGGCCTCGCAAGAAGGGAGGAGGAATCCATCATCTCAAGGAAGCCGACATGGTCACTACTAAGCTAGACCTCATCATGAAGAAGCTCAACATAGAGAAGAAGAAAGTCATGCACGTTAATGATTCCCATATGACATGTGAAGAATGTGGAGACTATGGGCACTCAGCTGTCAGCTGCCCTACACTGCAAGAGGATATGAACTTCATCAACAACAACACCTACTATCATCCTCAGTAAAATCAAGGGTGGAATCAACAACCTCGACAAGGTAATTACCAAGGTAACAACTTCAATAATTATAACCTTCCGCCTTTGAGAGAATTAGTTACTAGTCAATCCAAACTGCTAGATCAAATGACTAGAAAGCTAACATCAAATGATAAAACTTTAGAAAACATACATGCTAGAATGGATACTTTTGCTTCTACCATAAAGAACCAGCATAGCTTTAATAAAATGTTAGAATCACAATTAGCTTAGTTAGCTGTTGCTGTTCCTCCACTAGAAAAAGGCAAGATTCTAGGCCAACCAGAAGATTTAGAAACTGCTAACCTTGTTGATATTCACAATGCAACCCAATATCATATTGAGCCTGCAGATGTACAGTGGATTGACCACTCTCTACCAGAGAAGATGGGAGACCCTGGAAGACCTGTCATTCCTATCTCCATAGGATGGCACAGCTTTCCAGAGGCTATTTGCGACTTTGGCGCAAGTGTCAACATCATGCGTAAGGTAATTTATGAGAAAATATTAAACGATCCTCATTTGTACACAAACATACGCTTGCAGCTTGCAGATCAATCCATTTGCTACCCTGAGTGAGTACTAGAAGAAGTTGTCATTAGAGTGGGGCAATCATATGTCCCGAAGAGACTTTGTGGTCATGGAGACAGAGGAGAGATGAGAAGGCACCCATCATTCAGGCGGAGACCATTCACATGCACAACAAAAGCCATCATCTATGCGGAGTTCGCCAAGATCGTCCTGTCCATCAAGGACAAGAAGGAGAGATTCACATTCAAGAATCGCGTCCTGAAGGCTCCTGCAGCCCTGAAGCAATTCCAACAACAAGGAGAGCAAGAACAGCAATCAATGCCAAAGAAGAAGAACAATAGAAACAATAGAAGATAGAGGAAGACCAAGCATGCACCTGAAGAAACAACACAACTAATCACTGCTCTCAACACAGAAAACGATCACAGGTTACCCAAACCATTTCCAATCAAGAGAGGTGATCTAGGTGTCCCAATCATTGAATACACAATCAAAGACACAACTTTTTCTCGCACTGTCTGTGACACTGGATCAGGCTGCAACGTAATGTCAAAACAGGTATATGATGAATTGTTTGATTTACCTTTATACCCAACATGTATTCAGTTGCAGATGGCGGACCAATCACTAAGATTTCCTGAAGGAATAGTCAAAGATGTCATGGTAAGGATTCAAGGACAATATATACCTGCAGATTTTCTAGTCCTTGACATGCAGGGAGACGATGATTCCCCGATCCTCTTGGGAAGACCGTTCCTCTACACCGCTAACGCCAACCTCTACATTGGGTCCGGATAAATCCACTTCAACCTACCTACCGGAAAGGTACGCTGTCAATTTCGAACATTAAATAACCATGAGCAGGCCAGGAAGCAACGCAACAGGAGAAGACGCCAAGCACATCATCAGGCTACTCAGCCTCATTGTGGATGGGAAGACTTTCCTGACAAGATCGTGAAATATGAAGACCGCTTCCCAGAGCAAGAAGAGAACAAGCAAGTACCTCACTGGAGTAGTTAGGCTGAAGAAGCAGAAAGGATGGACCAGATCGCCAAGGAAGAAAAGGAGGAGATCCTAGCACGATTAGAAGCATGGGAGAAGGCAACCAAAGATGAAGAGCAAAAGCTAGAAGAAAAAGAAGCAAAAGAGACCGAAGCAAGATGGAAGGAGGCACGCGATGCATCACCACGAGATGGGGAGTTGACTGAGTTTACCTCAGACGATGAACCCACTGAGTAAGTGTTCACCTCTGTCTAAGTCCTGTCGGTAGACTTTAAATTCCGTACCCTAGCCATAAGGTCAGAATGGTAGTTATCCCATTAAAATGCATTAGTAATTTCAATTTATTTAGTAGCATCATCTGTTCACATATTAGAAATAACAAAAAATATTTATTGTATTATTCATGGCATCATAAAGCCCCATGTGGATACCCTATGGTATTTTCCGAGGGAATACCCACTGTGGTGGCATAAAAATAAAAATGACAAAAATATAGCATTCATATTTAATTCTTGCATCATAAAAAAGAAAATTCAAAAAGAAGTGAAATCCTGCTTAAATTAGACAACATTAAAGATAACTCAGAAAGGTGATTAATTATTCTTTGGTGACCGCTAACCCATTATTAAATTTGAGCCTCGAGTTTTGGTTTTTCCTTTTTTATGGAGTATTTATGCAGGAAGAACATCATAGCAAGGAGAGAGACTATCAGTGGCAACCACCGGGTTCGCTATTGGCTAGTTCGCTCTGAAGGAAATTTACACCAGATATTGCAATCATCAAGCTTGGGGGAGGAGCATCCCCTAGTTATCAGGTGACTACACCTAAGCGATTCTTGAGTCTACTATAAACAGTCATAAAATATCAAAAATATGTGGGCACATGAAGGTCCACAAAGTCATAGAGTCTTTTGTTAGACGTTAAATATAAAACCATAAAAAGATAGATAATTAGTGAAACCAAAGAAATACTTAGTTCTATATTTAGTAGAATATAATTAGTACAGGCTAGAGCTATTAAAATTGATGAACATTAAAAATTGTTTTGGAGATGATGAATAGTTGCTCTGTTAAAATATTTATGAAGTACCTACTTGCCAAACTTAAAATCTCCTTGGTTCTAAGCATTGTTGTTTTAATTGGAGAATTTATTCTGAACCATTGATTGTGGAGGCATAAGCTTGCTTATTTGAGTCTAGGTAACGATTGATATGATTCATGAAGGTTGAGCTGCTATTTATCTTATTCCTAACATTGCTAAGTTCGGAGGTTTTATTTTGAAAATCTAAAATTTACATGATGAGCTCTTGTATGATAAATGTGAATTCCTACCAAAGCCAGAACTAATATCTTAGAGGATAGGAAAACACTTTCACATTTAAGCTTTTGCTTGCTCGCATTGAGTTCATCAACCCGTGTTGTATACCTTATGAGAGTCTTGTCATGCTTTTAAAACCAAGAATCACTTGCACACTCCAGTCCATATATGCATTATTCCTACTTCAAGGAGTAATCGCAATCATTCACCATATTTCCATATATGTCCATCATAAAATGTTCGTCTCCTACACTGGGAGAGGACACAAAAATACGCCAAAACCCTGTAGGATAACCCCTGTCTTAAATGCTCTAAGTCCTGATTTTATCTCTCGATTCGTTTATTGTATTCAAAGGATGCATGTGGCTATGCAAAAAGAAAAAAAAAGAGGAGTAAAAGATGGACAAGTGTCCCAGCAATTAAAACAATGGGTACTAGATGCCCGCCTCCCTGAATAAAAAGATAGCCCATGTATTTCCTGAGAAAAGCTTTAAAGGAGAGTCGTTCCTGAATGAGCAAAAGTAGAAAATAGGATTTAGCCATAAATAACACATATACACCCATCCACCATATTCCATACACATGCACTCTTGGTTTGATTGTATGCCTCGATTCTCTGTGGATCCACTAGTTGACTTTACAATATATGTTTTGCAAGTATGCCTAACCTTGTTACTGCCAATCCTATAAGCTCCACTATATATATACCTTTAGCTATAGGAGGCATAACAACATTAATACCTCAAGAGAGAACCACAAATACCACATACATTGAGAGATTTGAGGGTGTCGTACAATTAAGCTCTGAGTTTTATTCTGAAAACTTATCAAAACTCCGGAAGGATAGTATTGCAAAGAATTTGAGACATAGCACTTAGCTTGATTGTTCTATCTTTCGACTGCTCAAGACTTATGCAAAAGCTATGAAAGCCCCATATTACAGGTAAAAAGAGTAAGTTCAAAGATTAGAGCATACATTGTCTGATCCGGAGGAAATTTCGTTTGAAAGCATGTGTACTGGAAAGTATAATGACATTGTAGCAACTCCTGATCCAAATACAATAGCACTTAGGCTTGGTGTGTTTGCCAAGGGACTGGCAAAAGGTAAAGCTTGGGGTATTGTTGACACTGTTAGCGTCAACTTTTACTAGGGTTTTTACCTGAAGGATAACATGAAAACACACTAGTCTAGGGATTTATCCGACAATCTCCACAAGTTTTGCATATTCTATAATTTCTAGGGTGATTTCCAGAAAAGCTGAAAAAAGAGGGATTCTAACGCAAAATAACCATGAAACTTATCCGCCACGAAGGACATCACGGGAAGACTCAGGAAGACTCCAGAAGACACCGGAAGAAGCAAGGGGGCCAGAGGCCGCCAGGTGGGGCCGGTCGGCCCCACCATGGCGCCGGGCGGTGGCCCCCTGGCTAGGGTTTGCTCCCCCTTCTGGAATGTTCCTCCACCGCCTCTCCTGATGCATCTCGGCCCTACGTTATGTCGGTTTGATCCTGCGGCGCACGCGCATCCCACCGGACTATAAATATGTGGGTAGACCCCCCCTGGAAGGAGCCAATTCATTATTCATCAAGGCCTCAAGCCGTCAAGCATCAAGGAGCCTTCAAGTTCATCAAGAGCCTTCTAGTTTATAGGATTAGCTAGCTAGATTAGAAGTAGAGGAGATCTAGTTCTTCATCGGATCTGGAGCCCCTGGCATCTGGCTGGAGCGCGAGAGTTCGGTAATAGATCTAGTTCTTAATTACTTTATTGTATTCATTATTGAGATTAGGGAGACTTTACTCTAAATAGATTAATATGTTCTTAATTGCAATAGTCGTTGTCCACTTTGATTATATGTCTTGTTTATCTGCGAGTGCACCCTGATATGCCGGGACGTGTGGTAGTCTGCGTAGGTGACAGCTACGTTAGTTCCTCTGTAGTCCACCCCCCGTATGTAGGACTAGCATGGGCACGGTCGCGAAGGAGGTGACTTAGGTCTTAATACCCTCATTAGTTGATGCCTCTTTATATGCAATAATGATTTAGGGTTGACTTAGCGATGATTACTAGATGTAGTTGCACTAATTAGAGTTATTTAATTGATGTAGTTATAGACCTATTTCCCTAGTTTATCAAATGGCTAGCTATGATTATGACTAGTAAGATGCTCTGATGATTATCCTTAATTATGATACTTGATGATTATGCTATCACCCATATTTATCCTTATTTATCTTGTGACCTCTGCCTGTTAAGATTAGAGTATACGAATTATGTAATATCGTTTATCATGTCTATATAGTTTCTCATCAATATAATAATAATAGTTTATTACATAGCTTTCCTAGAGGTATAATTATAAATCGACAACCTGGAGACTTCCCTAGGTAAAATGCTATAACGGTATAATTATCTGTCCTTCAAAACCCATTAAGTTTACATTCATATTTTATTCATATATTTTATCTACGCCTAGTCACAAAAAGTACAATGTAAATCTATGATAATTTCCTAGCAATATAATTGGGGATGACAACCTACTTCATGTTTAGGAATGTTAGTAATTCAAGAGTGGCTAGTTGCTAATGATAAATAATTATAATACCGACTACTTCCGACGTCGTTGCTAGGAGTAGGATTTATCTCCGCTTTTTAGTAGTGACGTTAAAAGTACCAGCAATATTGTTTAGCATAAATCATATTTTATACAGACATAGCCTGAGGCAAAGTAACTTGTAGCGTAAGATAAAGTGAATGAATCATTAATGCTCACAGTTCTTTTATTCGTGATGAATGCGCCGTGTCTTCCTCTATAAAGTTATTAAAGTTCGAGAATATACTGCCTCTCATCTCTAATTTGAATTTATCTCATGACTTACCCAAATTAATTTTAAAGATTTCCAACAGGGGTTAGTACACAAAATATCCAATGTCTACCACAACAATTTCTAGTTCAATAACCAAGCTAGACTCCATGTCTAATTTTGGTTAAGGAAGGCTATTTAACCTAAGCACCACGCTTAATTTAGAAAGCCTTTAGAATTACCCATATGTAGTACTTCTAAACCAAAACTTACTATAGCAGATAAAGGAAACATGAAAGCACTTATAGAGATTTTATTAAGATAGAGATGAAAGAGTATGATTATTATTCAATATTTTCAGTATGAATTAAAAGGTAGAGACAACTATTATTAGCAACATGGTTTAAGATTTTTCAAATAAGCCCGTTCCCCCAAGCTTGAATTTTGCAAAGTAAATGTAAGCTTGAGTGGATGTAATTTAAAATTGTATAATGGTTGTTTTGACATACCTGGTGCTGCCATTAATCATTTTCTTACTTCGAACCTAGAATGGTTAGTGACAAAAATACCCAAAGGAATATTTCGATAATTATAACTCTGCTCAATTCATAAGGGTATAACAAAAGGTGCAAGCTCAATTCATCATTTTTTTGTTAAGAGTGGTTATTTTCGGACACAAAGGTTGTTCTTGGGAAACCTTCTCGATTATCATACTTTAAATTGGTGAGGTGGTTTCCTCTAGAACATTAGCCCTTGTGCACCTATATCCATATTACAATGAGATCTATAATATTTATGATAAACATATGCATCTACAACCACCTTCTTAATGATTTTATGAATAGGTAGAATAAGGGGATTGAAGATCTCGTGTGTGGTAATATTAGAGAGACCAAAAGATTCAGGAGATTTCTCATATGAGCATAGATTTCATAAGGTGTTAATGAGATAATTCCCATGCTCATCGATGTAATCTCCCTTTTTAAACTCAAAGGGTGTCTCTTCATGGCTGTCTATAGACAACAAGTTTGTCTCTTTTATTTCATGCTTATGACATTTATTAGATGTTTTATTTTCTAGGATTTCCCATGAATTGATGCCTCCAAGGTTGGTCTCGTCTAAAAGCTTTCTCTAAACTTGGGTGAGTTCTGTTTGTTAAAGAAATTGATTTAAGCTCACCAAATGAATTTAAACCAAGTTTAGATGCCAGTGCTAAAGCTTCGTCTTCTTCCATCTGTTCTTTTACAATGGCATATGTATTTCTAGTATGTATTACGTATTCCTGCCATTGTTGTTGCTCTTTTTGGGTATTCCTATAATCTTCATGACTCCTATTCCTAGGATGTCTTGATAGATTTTTAGGATTATTATGAAGTTTAGTAGAAAGAGCATGAAAGATTCATTGGGGTCAAGGATGGGATTAGAGATGGGTTCAAAGACATTTATTGTGGGCATAGAAGGGGAGAAGATAGAATTTATTCCTAAGAAGCTTGGCTCTCCTTCTATGGCATAGTTCAACATGCCATCCTTGCACTCTTTCTAATGTCTTTCAGGAGGGAAAGGAAGTTGACTACACTTTTCCTAAGATGCTCTTTTGAGAAGATCTGTTGTGTATTGATTTATGAGCATCTTAGCCAACTGAAAGTCTAAATCATCAAGTGGAATTTCAAAGGTTTAGGATCGATAGCTAAATCTTAGGAATGAAATGATTGAGTTTTAGCTACCAAGACTTCCGTATCTAGTTCAGGTGATGAGTTACCCCGAATCATATTAATTAGACATGGGCGCAGCTGATAACCAGGTGTTATGATAGGTTCTATAGATTTTAGTGGCTCAAAGCTTTTGCGCATGTCATAAAGACAGATAGAAATAAAATTAAAGACACCCATAAGGATGAACACAAAAATAATGAAGAGAATGGGATAAAAAAGAGATTGAAGGCATCCATAAGGATGAACACAAAAATAATGAAGAGACTGGGATAAAATAAGAAAAGATAAAAGTATAATACAAGATTAAGCTAGACTAAGTCAAAATCAGCAAACCGTTCCCGAAGAACGGCGCCAAAAATGCTTGTTGGTATTTTTAACTGCACTCCATTAAATAAGTTTTAAGTAGGATTATCCGCAAGCGCACAGATATCATACCAGTGTCATATTTTACCCAGAGGTTTTAAATATCGTATCCACAGGGAACAGTTGTGATGATGACAACGTCTATAGACTTAATCCTACAATTAGGCTAGATCATATCAAGAAAAAGGAAATAGCTAATGTACTCTAGTTCTGACTCTGGTAAACTTTGTATAATATCGTCTTATCGGACAAGTGACCTGAATAGGAGAAGAAACAGAGTAATCTTTCTACCAGACACCTATAAGCCTATCAGTCCTATCAACGAAAAGTGGACTACAGAGAATTCAACGTAGCTATAAAGTCACCTACGCGAGTTACCACTATCCGGCTGATCAGAGGACATTCACAAGTAAATCTAGCCTAGGCACCACGCCTACACTACGAAATACTACTTTAACCAAGTAATGACCAAGATCAAAGCCCTCAATATGAGATGCGAACCAAAGAACAAATAAGAACAAGTTGCTTACTTAAATCGGAATGGTAAATACAAAAGTACCTCAGAACGCAGCTCCGGGCGAGGGAGCTGAATCCAGAAGAATACAGCCACGAAGAAGAGCCGACATGCCGGAACTCCTCCAGAATTTCTACTCCTCTACTCAATCTCTCTAATCTCTAAACAAGACTAGATCTAGAAGAACTAGTCTCTCCTAATTGCTACATCTAGATGAACTAGATCTAGATGAACTAGAACTAGATCAACTAGAGGGACCCCAACCCTAATTTTGTAGAGAATATGAAGCACCGGGGTGTAGAATGCCTTTTGGAGGGGCCTTGGGGCATCATTATATAGGCCAAGGTGGAGTAGGGGGCAAGGAACCGCCACGTCAGCGATCCGCGTCTTCATCTCATGTGCACCGCCGGATCAAACCGACCTAAAATCGACGTAGGGATGCTTTGATTGGCTTCCAAGGAACCGTGGGAGGAAGACTCCAGAAGGCGGCGGCCATCGGGCGAACTAGGGGCGCCGACCGCCCTGGGGGGGGGCCGGCCCCACCGGTTCCTCTGGGCCCCGCTTCTTCGGGTGTCTTCTAGACCCTTTCTGAACCTGTTGGCGGTATAGTTGCGTCGCGGTTAAGTTTTGTGGTAAATTTGCACTTAAATCCCTCTTTTTGTCTTTTCTGGAAAATTCCCTGGAAATTTCAAAAATCACCAAAACTCGTGGAAATTGTCAGTTAAAACCCTAGACTAGTGTGTTTTCATGTTCTCCTTCGGGTTTAAAGTCTAGTAAAAGTTGACGTTAACGACCGTCAACAGCATGTTATCTATCCTTTGCACTTGCCACTTGTGGGGCTTTTTCAGCTCTTTCCTTATCTTGGGTTGGTAGTAGCATGAGAGGTTTCCTCAGAACCGCATACTACCTTGTCCTATGATATAGCTTTCTTTTTCGGAGGTGTTTTGATGTTTTTGAAACAAACTCAAGATTGAAATGATTAGATCATGGCAAACTAGTATGCTACAAACCTTGATCAGAAAGTGCAAGTGTGGAAATATTCTTTTGTGTTTTGATTGCTTCTATACATAACTCTCTCTCTCTCTTGTCTTCTGAGAAGAATGGACTATCTTTTTGGCGGGCATCGAAGTACCCATTGTTTTTATTTTGGTGGGCATCAAGGTACCCATTGTTTTCTCTTTTTGTTGGATACACATGTATCCACTTTTTCTAATCCCCCATGCAACTTTGGCATGGATTATTTTTCTTCTTTTTGCATAGCCCACTCTCTCTTTTGACTTCTAAGAGAGAATCATTGTACAGAGAGCAAATTATTTTGTGCAAGTGAAATTCCAATCATGGGTGTATAGCAAGGTAGTCTACTTAGATCTTATCAAAGAAACTTTTAGAATTTGAGAATTTTTTAGAAAGGTAAACTCTGAAATGTCAAGCTTTTTCTAGGAACAAGGTTGTAGCAAATTTTTAGACATACCATCTCATAGCTTATACCAACCTAGACTTGATTAAGCATATGCATCCACTAGATAACAAGTTTCTAGGGTAAAATATTTTTGCTAATAAACTCAGATTTTGAGGACAATTAAGTTACAACTTAGGTGCATATGAATTATAAGACAGAGCAACTATTCATCATTTCAACAAGGGAAATACTAGACATATCTTTACATCACATATATTGGAGTGGAATTATATTTTTAGTCTTTTTATCATATTTGAATTTTTATGGAAAGGTTTACTAGAATTTAAATATGCTCATGCAGGAAATAGAAAAGGAAATATTTGAATTTAAATATGCAATGCAAGTACAAGATACCTGATTGGGGTTCCTCCCCCAAGCTGGACTGAAGCTAGCCCCCAGGGTTGTACCCCTGGAACCCCTAGAAAGCCTGCTGCTGCTCATGCTGGATCCTTAGTTGCTCACTGAGGTTGGCCCACTCTTGTTGCTGCTGTTTTTGCCACTGTTGGTGATGCTGTTGGAGCTGTTGTTGCCACTGTTGATTGTGAAGTTGGCACTGCTGGTATTAACGGTGCCGCTGAGCCACCTCCTCTTGCATCTCATCGGTGCAGATTACGAGTCCACCCAACTGAGTGTGAAGGGTCTCCAGAAAGACTGACTGTCGTGGTGGCACACGTGATGGCATCCCCTCAGAGTCCGAGGAGTGGGCATAGTGATGGCTCGTCCAAGCCTCATCTCCCGTTTGTGGTGCCCTTGGTCCTCCAGCCTCGTTTGGGGGTGGGATATGTTCCCAGGCTAAATGCATCCCAAGAGTATGTCCTGGTGTGTGCATAGCCGGGTCATACCCCGGCTGCCCCATAGGTGCGAAGAATGGGGGTGGAGTTGGCTGTGGTTGATGTGAGCATGATGCCTCTCCTCTCTGTGTCGTACTCCGGGTTGTCCTGCCAGAAACACTCCTTCTGCTACCTTCCTCTCGTGAACCGATTGGAAGGGTTAGTTCAGCACAATTGTACAATCGAAGATCCAGGTTAGGTAACCGGATTTTGAGTGTACCACCAAAGGAGTATAAAAGTTCTCCGGCTATATTCTTTTTCAAATGATGCCCATGTATGAGAGAATCTTCCGTTATCATAATTTGAGGAATAGTGATATCAAAAAAATCAGATAAATTCTTCTCTTCTAAGGCGTTGATAGCAGTAAGAATGCGAGTTCTCAGGGAAGTGCATGGGATAGCAGTAGTATGCAAAAAGTAACGCATCCAATGGGCAACCATTTCTCTAACAGGGGCAACTTTTACTTTCGTCACCATGGCATACATCAATTTTAGTTCATCACTATAAACATAGCGTATGTCCTCCCTAGCAAACAAAGTTATGGCAATCCACTTATGCATGAATCTAAGAGTAGCATGATGGATTTGAGCATTTCTAGGTTGGAATTTGCCAGTTTGGACTTCCCCCGAAATTTCTTCCCAAAAAGAAAAATAGTTGAAGTTGCTTAGGGTACGATCAAGATAAAGAGAGCATTTCTTATGAAACCCTATGTGTTGGCTAAGATCCTTCTATGAAATAAAATATTCATTTTTAAACATGCAAAAACTAACTCCATCATCCACCTCTCTCAAGGTGCGAAGAAATTGCATGGTCAGAAAATGAGAGCCTTCTTCCCAAACAGGATCAACACCTTCCCACCCGACACACTTCCAAATGGTAGTAAATTCTTCTTCCATACCTGTTTTCATGAGGATGTCGGGGTCGTATATCGGCGTGTGGGCATATACGACCTCTTTGATGAGGTTGTATTCTTGCACCTCCTGATCCCCTTCCAGGTCGATGACGGGTGTGGCGTCCATCGGTGCTTGCTCTTCTTCCGTAGTTGGGGGAGCTTCCTCGGGCACCGGACTATCTTCGTGCTCGGTGGAGTAGCGCGTGCTTGAGCTCCCACGAGACTGCCTTGAGCGAGATCTCATCATCCGCTTGATGGCTCCCGACACTCCTTCCATGAACCTTTTCATGGTGAGAAACAACAAAACAAGAACAAGAGCTCGGGGAGCGGATTATGGTTAGCGAAAAACAAAGTAGCACTTAAGGAGCTTGCTTGGCTAGCAAGGGCTTGCTTGGCTAGCAAGTGCTTGCAGTGGGAGCAGCGGTGTCTTGCACGAAATTTGCTAGAAATGAACCGAGAGCAAGAGAGAGCTAGAGTGGGGAGTGGAAGTGAGAAATGGAGAGTGTGATGGGGTGGAGAGCTCCAACCGGCCACCTCTCTATTTATAGCCGGAGCAACCAGAGTGGAAGGGGAGAGGGCAACGGCCATCTGCACCCGCCCCGCCGGGCCGTTAAGCGCCTGGCGCTGGTGCGGGCGCACCCCGGTGCGGGCGCACCGGGTGGGCCCGCCCGCCCCCCCCTTTGGCCAGCGGCTTCCAACGGCAAGTCCCAGCTCCAGACCATTGGGGGTTCGGCGAGACCCCCAAAGGCTCTCTCGATTTCGAAGTTCCAATAATTTTTATTCGAAATTTTTATTTTTAAAAATTCTAAAAAATAAGAAATGGAAATGCCAAATTATTTTGGTGCAGAAAAATAATTTTTGCAGGATTTTTCAATACTTTTCAAAATGTACCAAAAATTCATTTAATAATAAAACCCTAAAAGCTAAAATTAATAAATATATATATATATATATTTTTAGATAATAAATACCGCTTTTACCTGCGGTGAGGACTCTCCTTTTTATGGTCCGGTGGGTTAGACCTGCTTTCCTTCATTTAATTAGCTGCAAAAGGGTTATCGGGAGGATTCTCGGGTTGCCTCGGGATCCGTCCCGTTTGATTGACAGGGATAGCGGCAGCTATTTGAGCTAACTGAGATTCTATCATTTTATTAAAGCTCATTTGATTATTAATAGCAGCAGAAAGACTTTCTACTTTAGTGTTTAAACCTTCAAATATTTTGCCATTATATGATAATTTTTTATTTTGGTTTTCATTGATTTTTGCTTGGCCTAATACCAAGTCTTTCAAGGACGGTTGATTCGAATTGTAATTGGAATTGAAATTCGGATTACCTCTTTATTGGCGGGGCTGGTTTTTCGATCCCCCGTTATTTGGTTGGCGATACCCGTTGCTATTGTTGTTGATGTAGGTAGCTTCTTCACGGGTCTCGGGGCAGTCATTTCCTGAGTGGCCAACGTTTCCATAGACTTCATATGTCATGTGTGAGTCTATGGCCTAGACGTAGCCCTTCATCATGGCGTCTTTCTTTTAGGCTCTTTCATCCAGTCGCTTGAGCAGAAGGTCCATCTTGGCGGATAATATATCCGCCTCCTTGATGGTATGCATACCCTTCTTGTGAGTCTGGGACCTTTCCTCTCCTCATCCTTGATTGGAGAGTATTTTATCAATTAGGGCATTCACCCCATTGATGGTGAGTGAGAGGAATGCTCCTCTAGCAGCAGCATCAAGATGACCTTCCGACATGGGATTAACCGCTCATAAAAAGTTTGTAAAATCATCCAATCCTCCATTCCATGGTGAGGGTAGGTTTGGATATAGTCTTGTAGCCTATCCCATGCCTCAGGAATGTTTTCTAGGCTGCTTTGCTGGAATGAAGTAATCTTCCCTTTCAGGGCAGTTAATTTGCCCAGAGGGAAGAATTTTGCAAGGAACGCTGCTGAGCACTTGGCCCAGGTATCAACAGCTTCTCGGTCCTTGTAGAACCACTGTTTTGCCTTTCCTGTGAGGGAGAAGGGAAACAGAAGGAGATGGATGGCCTCTGGTGTGACGTCTTTAATGATAATGGTGTCGCACAGCTCCAGGAAGTGTTGGAGATGAGCGTTGGCGTCCTCACTTGGCAAGGCACAGAATGTGCTTGCCTGCACCATAGTGATAAGACCAGTGTGGAGTTCAAAGTTCTTATCGCCAAGGTTGACAGCGGGCCCAGTGGGCACGTTGGCAACATTGGGGACAGAGTAGTCGCGGAGTGAATTTCCGGCCATGTCGATGTTGGTTGACGGTGCGGGGGTGACCGATTTGGTTATCGGTGGAGTGGCTGAGGAAGAAACGGCACGAGACTGGTTCCTTCTCAGAATCACCTCCAGATCGCTGGTGAAGTTTTCCGGCAGAGCGAACCCAGTCATACACTATCTGTTTTCATCCACAATAGGAGAAAACAAATAGAATTATCCTGTATGAATAAAGGTTATTCTATACATGCATATATTCATGCTCATGTTCATCCTAGAGTCCATATAAGCAATGGCGCCAGAAATACTTGTTGGCATTTCTTAACACAACCACAGAGAACAGAGATAGAATCTATCCCTGGCAACGGCGCCAGAAATGCTTGTTGGTATTTCTTAACGCAACCACAGAGAATAGAGATAGAATCTATCCCCGGCAATGGCCCTAAGAAATACCATTGTGGCGTTTCCCAACATCGCTGCTAGAGATACTTTTCTAATGATGGTTTCAGACTAGTCCGGCCTGGCACCTTGGTTAACCGGGACTACTCTTACCTCTATCAAGAGAGTGGTACTTCTAGCAACACTAGGGTCATAGCTTAGAAAATCAATACTTTGGAGATGCGGTATGGCGCTCTTTCGGCATTCCTTAGTATTGACATCAAAACCATGTTCCTAGCTACGACGTTGTGAACCGTCATATGATAACTCATTGCAGGTTATAGAATTAAAATCCACAAGCGCACGGAGATTATCATTGTAGCATTTCAACCTGGAAGTATTACTAGGTGTCGTATTTATATTTTCCCAAAGAAAGGCTTTAGTAAAGACCTTTAGTATGGACATGCATCTGAATAATATACTTGTATAAAATGGTCTAATGTCATAACAGGGGTAAACAAATAATGGTTTTCATGATAGTGGACACACACACTTATAACCTACTCTCAAGTAGAAGAAATGATGGTAGCATAAGAATAAAGAATAAAATAATAAAATAATATCCTACAGGAGCAATGATCCTAATACAGCTAATGTCTAGAATATAGTTAGGCATACAAATACATGAGCTAGAATATAGAGCTATGCATGTGATGAATCGGGAGACTACCATGAGTACTGGTCTGGCAGCAACCTCTAGTAGTAATTTACGCACTCCTACACCCTAGCCGAACGTGGGGGAATACGAGGGACAAACAGGGCTATCACCACCTGCCCACCTACCCCTCATCCACAGACTATGAAATGCATCCACTGACTCCATTATACTCGGGCACCATGCCCACATATAGAGAAGCTACCCAAGTCCCCCCGGGTCTCCCACCCTACGGATGGACAAGTAAAGAACTTGGGTCTATCCTAAGATACGATGATCCACCGTCCCACATATAACTCTATTCCTAATCATCTAAGTGTATGAACGATTAAGAACAGAGTTCTATATGCTAAGAATATGATATGAACACTATGAACTAGCAAGCATATCATGAACAAGGCATATAAACTAGAATTCCTATGTTCTATGATCATATCACACAAACTATACTCTAGTTCATATAACAAGATCATATAACAAGAACTATACTCTAATTCTAGAACATTGCTATATTGATCAAAAGAGAGGAAGGACATGATGAGAAGAACTTGATTCATACCAAGAACAATCCAAGGTGTTCCTCTCCTCTTACAAGGTTGAGCCCTTGCTCCTCTACTACTACAAATGACTAAAGGAAAAACTGGAAGATTACACTTGGAGTAGAGAATGGAATGGTGTGTGGTGTGTCTTATGGGGGGGTCTCCCCCTTCTTATATACTAGCTTCAGGTCGGTTCCAAGGCTAAGGGGAGTTAATGCCTGGCCAAACCACCTTTGCAACTGACGTGGGAAACCGCCTGAGGAAGCTGGGCTGGGCCAGCCCACCTAGGGGTGCGGGCGCACTAGGGTGCGCCCGCACCAGGGGTGGCCCCCCTTGGGCCCAGCTTTGGCCCATGGCCTCTCTACTGCTCCTGGGTTCCTTTTCCGTAGGTTGCTAGCCTAGATTTGATCTCTAGATTGGGCTTTGTTTTATTTTCTGGAATACGCCTTGCCAGAAAGCGCATTCCTGTGACTTTTTCCCCTGATTTCCTGTTTGGTTCCTGTAAAATAATGATACTCCAATACAAGTGGAAATAGGTCAATAGTAAAGGTATATGTGAGTAATATATGCTAAATATTCCCTTTTTAGAGCCTAGTTGGTGGTATAATTTTGTTGATAACAATCACCAACAGTATCTTAGGGTAGACCTAAGTTCTTTACTTGTCCATCCGTATGGTGGGAGACTCGAGGGCATTAGGTAGCTTCTCTTTATGCGGGCATGGTGTCTGGGTATAGTAGAGTCGGTGGATGTATTTCATAGTCCTCGGTAGTGGGGCAGGCGGCAGGTGGTGACAGCTCTATCCGTCTCTTGTACTCTCCTACATTCGGCTATGGTGTAGGAGTACGTACTAGATATTAGCTATATTAGGATCATCGCTCCTGTAGGATATTCTTTTATTCTTTATTCTTGTGCTGCCACCATCTTCTCCGCTTGAGAGTAAGTTTACCTGTGTGTTCACTATCATAAAAAATGTTATTGTTTCGCACGGTTATGAATATTGGTCTATTTTATACAAGTATATTATTTAGATGCATGTCCATACAAGAAGTCTTTACCAAGCCTTTGTTTGGGAAAAATATAAATAAGACACATAGGAATAATCCCGGGTTAAAATGCTGCAATATTATCTCTGTATGCTTGTGGAACCATTTCCATAACCTGTAATGAGTTTTCATACGACGGTTCACAATAATATCGTAGCTAGAAACATAGTCCTGGTGCTAATACTAAGGAAGGAATGCCGACAGAGCGCCGTACCGCATCTCTGAGATATTGGTTACCTAGACTATGGTTCTAGTTTTGTTAGAGATTCTACACTCTTGATAGAGCTAAGATTGGTCTCGGTATGCCTAGGCGCCCATACCAGACTCTTCTGAAACTATCATTAGAGGAGTTTCTCTAGCAACGATGTTGGGAAACGCCATAGACTTTTCTTGGCGCCATTGCCGGAGATAGACTCTATCTCTATTCTTAGTAATGACGCTAAGAAATGCCAATAGTAGAGAACTACAAAACACGGATATGCCAGAGAGATGTCGTATCCCGTATCGGATACGTATCCGATACGGATACGCAGCCGATACATGATGGATACGTATCCGTAGAGTATCCGATTTTTTACTAATTTCACGAATATTAAGTACGCCGACCGATACGTATCTGGCTGCATTGGCCATTCGATACGGCCCGGCCCACAAACACGCACGCCTTCCTTGTCTCCTCACTCTGTCCCCGACGCCAGCCCCTCGACGCCCGCACCTCGCGCCGCCTCCAGCGAACACAGGAGGTGATGCCTCGTCCTGCTCGCCGGCCGCCGGCCGCCGGCCGACGGCGACGAGCCTCCGCCCCCCGCTCGCCAGTGACTAGCTTTCGCCCATCTCACCGGCCGCCGGCAACATCTATGCCCCGCGAGGTGGATTCAGGCATCTTACAATCTCTCGTGAGTTCATTCCGCTCCCCCTAGTCTCGATCTGCTATATTTCTGCAGTTCGTGACATTTTTGCTTGATTTCCCACACCATCTTTCTCTGTCCACTCTCGATCTACTTTGTTTTTTCGTAGTTCTTAATTTGTTGTTGCTTAATTTTCTTTGTATGCAGGAGCGGCGTCTCAAAATATATGTGGATGGCGTCTCGGCTGCTTGATATTGTCGATGATAGTGAAACAAATGAGATATATGCGGACGTGCCTGAATGCCATTTGCTAATAGTAAAACGTAATAATAGAACTTAAGCAGTGAAGTATAGACTGCAACATTTTATTATCATTAGTTTTAATATGTAGTATTATTATATTTTTTATTTTAAAATAATAAAACGTATCCACGTATCGGATTTTACGAAAAATTGCCGTATCCACGTATCCGTATCCTTCCGATACCGATACACGTATCCGTATGTGTGCTAGGTAGAGAATGGGTGGCGATGTTGGTGGTGCCCCCAAGGACGCAGCGTTGCTCCATAGCCTGGAGACGAGCGTGGAGCCTGGCGTGTTGCAGATGCATCTCATTAATGTGCCTGTGGAGGGGCGGTGGTGAATTAGATAAAACTAGCTTCAGATGACTAGCCACTGGTCACTGGCCACTACCACCATAGTCATCATTGGCGAGTGGCTGCAATGGCAACGGTTGAGCTATTCAGAGGAGGTGTGGTAGTTTGGCAGCTGGGTTGAGATTCCTAGTCACGCGCCTCGCGTGTGAAGACAACACGAGGGCAAGCGCTTGAAGAACAATTCACTATAGATGAGTAAGGTTCTCTAGTTACACTAGGTTTGGTGAGGTTTCTGCTCTAGCTTTACAAAATTATTTACAGGTATGGTTTCCCAAGTGAAGCTAAACAAACTAGCTTCTCATAGCTCTCTCTCTCTCTCTCCTTCCATGGAAAGCTGTTTTACCAAACATTTATGAAACTAACTTACAGATAAAGCTGCATTGGAGCTAAAGAGTAAAGCTGAGTTGTACCTAACAGCCCTTAAGATAAACGTGAGACCCAATTTAAATAGATAAAATAAAGAGGCCCAAAACAGAATTTTCGGACTTACACGTATCTGGTGACGACGTTGTGTTGGGTAATGATGGGTTAATAATTTCTGGCAGTTGTCATTTTCTGGTAAGCATAGGTGCTTGGAAGTTGAAATTTAAGGGGAGGAGAGAGCACTTGGCTTATGCAAGGCACCGAAGCATGTGGAGTGGTTTTTCTTACGAGACATGTGGAGTGGTTAGGGAACGTGTGAAGCTGGGTGTCCTAAGTGCTAGCAGCTGTGCGTGAAAAATTAGGCTAAATGACTTTTTTGACAACTCATCACAGTTGTGTCGGTTCAAAATCCAGCAGTGATGAGGTTTTTTTTTTTTTAATCTGGCACTGATTTCGAACTCAAAGATGAATTCACCATAATTTAGCAAGGTACTCTAGTTATGGTGCAAGTGTCATCCAATTTAATCAGATAATAAATTAAAGATGCCTGAAACAGAATGTTTAGACATACACGTATCTGGTAACGTCGTTGGGTAAAGACAATTACTAATTTTCTAGGATATGTCATTTTCTGGTAGGCGCAGGTGCTTGGAAGTTGAAATTGAAGGTAAAGAAAAGATCTCTCTGCTTAAGCAAGGCAACTCCATGCTCTTCTTTCTAAACATTACACGGATCTCAAAACATCCCATTTGACTAGTTAAATTAAATTTTCTCTTAATTAGTTTTAGTTCTCCTATGCTCAATTTAAAAATCTATATTAGGATCGAGCCAGAAACATGCTTGCTATATCATGCCTCCAGAGTTTGCCTATTTAATTATTGAAAAATTAAACATATTGCCTCTCTATTTTTGATTATTGGACCGCGAGAGAAGAAAGAAATCTGAGTGAAAATCACCAATTTCGGTGAGGCCTGAAATGATATTATATTATACTGGTAAAAAAGAATTCTGTTAGACTCATATTTTTAGTCAAGTCTAGAGTTAACAGGGTCCAGTTGTACATGGAATTTCCACTCGAGTCCACGTCCGCGCCGGCAAAGAAAATTGTAGAACAAACAGGGTCTGTGTTCTTGCGTCATGGAATACGTGTGCTCAGAAAACCAATCGTCACGCATGAGTCCTCGCATGAGAAATGACTTCTGGTTCCTGCTGTCTGCTGATGTCCGTGGCGGTTCCCGTCTATAAAACTGTACGAGGCGAAGCGCAGGCTGCGTCCATCTGCAGCAGCATATCAGACGATCAGGAGCAAGCTAAGCATTCCAGTGCAGAAACGAGCCATCTCCCTTTTCTTTCGTAGATAGAGGGAAAAATGGCCGGCAGCAGCGAGGAGAAGGCGGCGGCGGTGGTGCAGAACAAGAAGGTGGTGCTGGGGAGGCACGTCACCGGGTTCCCCACCGAAGCCGACATGGAGATCACGCTGGACACTGTCAAGCTGCGTGTGCCGGCGGGGCAGACCGCCGTGCTGATCAAGAACCTCTACCTGTCCTGTGACCCATGGATGCGCACGCGCATGACCAAGCACGAGGATGGCGCCACTGTGCCGGCCTCGGACTTTGTGATCGGAGAGGTATGCATCGGATCGAATTCGATCCACCGCCAATTAGTCTCTCTTGCTAATCGTCATTTGAGCTTCAGAACCAGAGGTGAAAAAGAAATCTTTGTGCGATTCATTGATCAGGTCATGGTGAATTTCGGTGTGGGCAAGGTGATCGACTCGACGCACCCAGAGTTCACCGCTGGCGGCCTCGTCTGGGGCATGAGTGGATGGGAGGAGTACACCCTTGTCACCCAGCCGGAATCCCTGCAGAAGATCAATCACGCCGATCTGCCACTCTCCTACTACACCGGCGTTCTTGGTCAGCGAGCTCATCACTGCGCATGCACCATGCATTTTGTCTAGTTCTCCATTTTCCTTTCAACATCTACTAGTAAGTAGTAACTGACCACTACGTTGCAGGCATGCCGGGCTCACTGCATACGCTGGGTTCACCGAGATTGCCAGGCCGAAGAAAGGCGACTTCGTGTTCGTCTCGGCGGCGTCAGGCGCCGTCGGGCAGGTGGTCGGGCAGCTCGCCAAGATCGCCGGCTGCTACGTGGTCGGCAGTGCCGGCTCTGACGAGAAGGTCAACCTCCTGGAGACCAAGTTCGGCTACGACGATGCGTTCAACTACAAGTCCGAGCCTGACCTCGACGCCACGCTGAAGCGGTGCTTCCCCGACGGCATCGACATCTACTTCGACAACGTGGGCGGCGCGACGCTGGACGCCACGCTGCTGCACATGCGGCACGGCGGCAGGGTCGCCGTCTGCGGGATGATCTCGCAGTACAACCTGGATGAGCGGGAAGGCCTGCGCAACCTATACTTCATCATCACGAAGCGCATCCGAGTGGAGGGGTTCAATGTTACCCGCTACTTCCATCTGTACGCGAGGTTCGAGGAGGAGATGGCTGGGTACATCAAGGACGGGAAGGTGGCCGTCGTGGAGGACGTCGTCGAGGGGATTGAGAGGGCGCCGGCGGCTCTGATCGGGTTGTTTTCTGGCAAAAATGTGGGGAAGCAGGTGGTTGCTATTGCAAGGGAATGAGTTGAAGCAGGAACTACGTACGCTGTAGTGACGAGAGATGAGCAAAACAGGTTATGTGCTACTTGTGTGATGCCAGCGTGGACCGGTGGTAATACAATCTAATTGCTTCGTACCGGTCCTTGATACACGTAACAAGAGAATATCAATGTGTTGGGAGAAAAAAAAACATATTTATGATTGGCATTTCATCAGCATATTCACATCTAAATGAATGCCAGTGCAGTTTTATTTGATGATGATTTTAGCCATGATATATCAATGAAGCAGTCAATTCGCACTCATGTGTGAATCTGTTGTACTACTAATATGTGAACCGGAGAACAACAAGTTCAGGGGTTTTTACGCAAGGCCAAGATGGGGTCGAGTATTATGGAAGAGTGCAAGAGATATACGAGCTCACTTTTCATGGTTCAACGCCACTTACTCCCGTCATATTCAAATGCCACTGGTTTGATCCTGCGGTAACGAGACGGACCCATTCTCATCTTGGTCTAATCAAGATTCGACAGGATACCACCCTACCCGGAGATGATGTTTATATTGTGGCCCAACAGGCGACACAAGTTTATTATCTCCCTTATGCGTGCCAAAGCAATGAGCACTTGAAGGGTTGGGATATTGTGCACAAGGTACTGCCACACGGCAAATTACCTATCCCAAATGATGACGACTATAACTTCAATCCAAACACATACGAGGGAGAGTTCTTTCAGGCTTGACCGAAGCGATAGAAATGGAAGTTGGCCCAGAAATTGTTGATGACGAGGACGATGGAGATGAGGTTGAAAATGTGAGAGACTTACAAATGCTTGAGCGACATCGTTTAAGCAACGACGACGAGGACGACAATCCTCCATTGGGCGGGGTCGAGTACTTTGACATGTTTGATACCGACGATGAGGCTTATGATCCTGATCATGAAGATTATACTTAATACATGTAATGCTATTTATTTATATGTTACCTTACGTTGTTGTTCTTACAAATGCATGGGTTTTGTTTATTTAACCTAATTTTCTAATCATGTCTTATTGGTTCTTGTCAAATGCAGGTGCTTCGTTGAAGATGGTGGGCGGCCGGTCGGTGAACCTGTCCTCGTTGTACAACAAGACAAAAGCTGCAGTGGCGGCTGCAGCTCAGGGGACCTCCAGCAGGAGGCGTGGGCGGAGGAGCAGGCGCACGAGGGAGCCGTCACCTCCTCGGGACCGTGAGCGCGAGGACGAGCAGGAGCAGGACGAGGCTGAGGACGAGGTGATAGCTCCCCAGACGGACAAGGAGAAGGAGGAGCAGGAGGAGGAGGACGCGGTGGGTGCTGGTTCTACTTCTTTCGGTACCTCGTCGAGTGTGTAATTACGCGGTCCCGTGAGTCTCCCTGCAGTACCGCACCCGACGAGGCGGCCGGTGATTCGCCCTGAGGGCCAAAAGTAAGTAACTTCCATGGTATTACTATTTCATATGACATATTGGGAATTGAATTGTAAACTAATGCTATTGGTTAACCACTTTTCAGGAACTGGTTGGTTGTGGTGCCGGGTGAGCACTCGCGCCCACCAAATAACATCCTGGGTCTTCTCTGTAAGACGCACTACCCTGGCCTGGTGACGTACGCCGGGAATGAGGAGCCTCCCTGGACGTTCGAGCACTTCGCCGCTGCCCCAGATCCGGAACATCAAAACAAGGCAGTGCGTGTCTTGCAGGAGTTCTGGGTAAGTCTTTGATCCAACCCTAGAAATCTTAATGCATTAAATTTATTGCACTTATCTTCGAATAAGAAATTGACCCTTTATGTTTGCGTGTAGACTTTTTACAAATGCGAGGAGAGATACGAGGACAGGGCCTAGGCATGTGCCACTAGGGCCTGCAAGAAGCTCGTCACCGACATTCACTACGAGGCGCGTCTCTAGGCCATCGTCAATTACCATGGCCTCATCCTTGGGGAGAAGGTGACCAAAACACAAGCGAGGACGAAGACGCTGACTCGGGACCAGTACCTCGCGGTATATAAATGATATGATCTTTCAGTTTACACATGTCTAATTTGATCTACTTATATGTGAAATTGTGACGTGCAGGCTTGACCCTGGTGGTGCTCCAATCACCGCGACTGCTGGGAGCAGATCATGGACAGGTGGTGCGGTCCGGAGTGGGAGGAGACCCACAACGCTAAACGGGAGTACCGCTTGATGATGCCCGGCGTATCGCACCATCAAGGAGGCCGCAATCTCGCCGGATATGCAAGTGCCTGGGTAAGCTAAGTCGATGATTCTTCCCTCACTAACTCGTGATTCTAACTCGTGGCCGTTTCTTCACTAACTCCGTTTCTTGCAGTCTCAGGCCCATGGTGGCACGCCTTGCCCCATCTTCAAGGCATTTGCTATGGCGCACAAGGGCAAGGCGTCGACTGATGTCTCGTACAATCCGGAGGACCCGCCCGAGGCGCATACACCAACGCCAACGCCGGCGTGCCGGGCCGCCTCGCCAGTACACGTCCGCGCGGCGAGGACGGTACACGGCGAGGACTACGATCCGACCACCCGTGACCTTGACCCGAGGAGATCGTCATGAGGGTGGGCGGAGGAAAGAAGCATGGGCGGTACTGGATGGGCGACGGCGTCATCGACTCGGCCTCGACTCCCACTCTCTCCCAGCTGCGAGCACGGAGCACGGACGCAAGCGTGCCCATACGCCCACGGCCGCCGGCTTCACAGCTCGCTTACGCCACACTCGAGGTAATTCCTATTGTTGTAAGCTTCAGTCGATGACGTTTCAATTATTCTAACTGCACCTTCGCATTACTGCAGGCCAGGATGGAAGCAGAAAGGAGGGAGGCGTTGGAGCGGCACCAGGCGGGTACAGGCCCAGCTATAGGCCGAGAGGGCCGTGCGTGAGCGTGCATCGAGGTGAAGATGGCCCAGCTCATCGCCTTCGTCAACCAGATGGGGGCACGTTCGGGGATGGAGCTCCCACAACAGTTACTGGCACCAGTAGTAGTGCCGCCTCAGATTCAACCTCAGCCTCAGCCTCCTCTCTTTGGGACTCCTGTAAGTATAAATGTGTATTGGTTTTGTTCGAACTTTTGTCATCACACGTACTAACCCGGTCTCTTTTTGTGCAGCCTCGGCCGTCGGCGGAGTCGAACAACCCGGCTTGGCCTACGACGCAGTCCGCCACAGCCTTCACCAGGGGACGGGGTGGCCAGGTTAGCGAGGGTGGACAGTGAGATGGCTCTTGAGAGGTTTGTGATTTGTCCCCGGACCGTCTGCTTCTATTTTCAATAATGCACTTGACCCTTATGAGATTTAGAGACTTGTGATGCACTTGAAACATTTGTGATCGGATTATGATCGAATTTGTGATGTATTGTGATGTAATGTGATCGGATTTGATATATGTGATATGGTTGTGATATATGTGTTGTGAATGTGTTGTGGATGTGATTTATGTGATGTTTATGTGATATATAAACTGTGTATGTGATATATATACTGTGTGTGCTGTAATTTAATGAAAAAATAAATTGAAAAAAAAATTATGGTCACTTTGCCGAGTGCAATGACCAAAGCACTCGGCAAAGAGACCATATTTGCCGAAAGTGCTATGGTCAAGGCTCTCGGCAAAGAATTTTTAAAAAATCAGAATTACCTCTTTGCCGAGTGCCAAGAGAGGGGCACTCGGCAAAGGTTTTTTAAAAAAAAAAAAATTAAATTCTTTGCCGAGTGCCCGGGAGGAGGCACTCGGCAAAGGGTTTTTAAAAAACCAGAATTCAGTCTTTGCCGAGTGCCCTGAGGTGAGGCACTCGGCAAAGATATTTTCAAAAAAAAAAAAATTACTTCTTTGCCGATTGCCCTCCCAGCAGGCACTTGGCAAAGCATTTTTTTTTAAAAAAATTAATTCTTTGCCGAAAGTGCCACTGGAAGGCACTTTCGGCAAAGCCGCCGTGAACGGCGCCATGCCATTAACGGCTACTTTTCTTTGCCAAGAGCCACGTTTGGCACTCGGCAAAGCCTTTGCCGAGTGCCGACAAAAAGCTCTCGGCAAAGAGCCCGCTGTCGATGGAGGCTTTGCCGAGAGCTTTTTGCCGAGAGCCACACTCGGCAAAGCCTTTGCCGACAGCTTTTGGGTCTTTGCCGAGTGCCCGGGGCACTCAGCAAAGAACTGAATTCCTGTAGTGGCCTGAGGTCTTGAGTTTGATCCGCGGTGGCCGCACACGCGGGTAATACGCCAAAAAATCAAGTGACTTCTAGCATAGGACGTGCGACCCTATGAAGAAGCTGGCTGGTGGGCCTCTCCTGGATTAAATAATTTATTTATTTTTAGGTGATCCTAATTGTCTACAAAAATTGTTTTTAGAGACAACTCGAATCCAACAACTTCTAGAAAACCACTGGTTTTTAAAAACTTTAGATGAAGGCGGCCAGAATAGCCACCTCTGAAAAACCTATCTGAGATCTAATGGAGAGATGATGACGGTGGGTCTGGGATGCTGGCTACTATAGCAAGTACTTCGATGATGAAGTCCACTAGCCGATCGAGACAGCTGGATCGATGGGCTCTGCACCGTTTACTGTTTTTGCGTAATTCATTGCCTTTGTCAATTATTTTGTTTTAGATATATTTTGGTTAATTAATCACAATCCAAAAATTCGAAAACAGACAACATTGACAATACTACTATTATTCATCAAACAATTTCCATTTATGTAGATAGTCCAACATATCAAGATACTAAGCCGGCTGATAAGCAATCGTCGTTGGAACTCCTTAGTCCTTACTCCTTGCACTCCAGTATCATCTATTGCAGCAATCAGTTTATGCCTGCACGACCTAGGCAAGGAAAACAATCCCAAGGAGAGCGTTGTTGATGATCAGAAGGAACAAACTACATATTATTACCTGCAGAAAACATTTCACTTGCACAAAGAGAGAATTCAATTCCTACCATGATGATGACAGAAATGTTTACGCTGCACGACCTTGTCTTCGCTGTACTCCTCCTCTCTAGGTGTAAGAAGTTCTACAATGCAATGCATGTTCTGTTGAGGGACATCTCTAGCGGCCTTGCAGCAGGCGCCATGCAGTTCTTTAGGGAACGGATGGGGCGGCCCATGACGGATGAACTCCTTACACTGCTCCAGAATGTCCTCCTTGTGCTTCTCGGTACATGTACCCATGGCTAGATGGGGATACATGACTACGCAGACGAGCAGTAGAGCTGCTACTTTCTCGAGCAACATCTTAGCGATCGATCAAACTAATCTCTGTCGTGCCTTGGTGTTGGACTATACTACAGCACAATGAAAGTTCAATATTATATATAGATATATACAGAGACAGAGGAAGCAATGCAGTGCACCCACGAAGTTCAATAATATTAATGGCTAATTAATAAGTTGCTAAAATCCTTGAGTATGATTAGTGAAATATACAAACTCTTATATATATGGTGCCTGATATACTTCATTTATAAAGAATAGACAAATTATATCTGCAGGTTTCTGGTGTCCATTTATTGCAAAGAATATAGTGTTATTGTTACGACGTGCCTTGCTTCGGAGGAAGTACGGCGGTGAGGTTGGAGCGTGAGAGCGAGAGAACTTGGGGCGAGCGGGAGCCATGATCGACAACGAGCGCGCAGCAATAGAACACGAGGAGTAGGAGCACCGCCAGGTGCCCAAGGGAGATTATAAATCTCAATCCTGGGCTAAGCCCTTTCCATTAATCGAATAGGACTCTTATAGTCTTTACATGACACGGTAACAACTCTGACTCCTTGATCTAACAAACTCCAACTAACAAATATCTAAAGATATAATCAAATAATAACTAAGACTCCTGAAAACTAGGGACTCGCCCTGCCTGGCCTAGACGTCGTGGTGAGCGCGCACGCGTGACTGCCATGGTCACCGATCAGCCACTTGACGCCGTGTCCACTGAGTCCCCCTCCTTGTCTCTGCGCTTGTAGACGTTGCCGATCATAACATCTCTCCCGTCCTTCGGAAACAGCTCGTCCTCGAGCTGGAACTCGGGGTAGGCCTCGCGAAAATCCGCCACCTGCTCCCACGTAGCCTCCGAGGCTGGGAGGTCTGCCCATTGCACCAGCACCTGCCATTCCCCGCGGCTGAGACGAGAACGCAGTGCCCGTTCTGGCTGCAGAAGAGGACGGCCGTGACGAAGAGGAGGAAGAGCCGGTGTCGACGATGGTGGCGTGCCGCAAAAGGGTTTGAGCACCCCAATGTGGAACACGTCATGAACACGAGCCCCGGCGGGCAGCTGCAGCCGATAGGCCACCTCGCCCACGCGTTCAAGGACTAGGAACGGCCCTGCATACTTGGGCCCCAGCTTGCCTTTGCTGCCCGGAGCGACAGACTGGATGTGACGAAGCAGCCGAAGGAGAACCCAGTCGCCAACCGCAAACTCCAGCGGCCGGTGTTTGGCGTCGTAGAAGCGCCGAGCGTGCTCTTGAGCCTGCAGTAGACGGGAACGCACCTCCGCGAGGAACTCATCGCGATTAGAAAGCAGAGCATCCACAGCGTCCGTGCGGGCGCTGCCTGGGGCATATGGGAGGAGCTCTGGAGGAGGACGCCCATAGACAACTGTGAATGGCGACGTGCGCAAGGCCGAGTGGTAGGCGGTATTGTAGCAGTATTCAGCCCAAGGCAGCTAGTCGAGCCACGGGGACGATCACCGGTGAGGCAGCGAAGATACATCGCGATGGTCTTGTTCACCGCCTCCGACTGACCGTCCGTTTGAGGGTGGAAAGCTGTACTCATACGGAGTTGGACGCCCGCCTGGCGAAACAGGTCCCGCCACACATGACCAGTGAACACCGGATCACGGTCACTGACAATGGAGTCGGGAAAGCCATGAAGACGGACGATGTCGCGGAAGAAGGCGCGGGCGACGGAGGAGGCCGTGTACGGATGACCCAACGGAATGAAATGGGCGTACTTCGAGAACCTGTCGACGACGGTGAGAATGACGCTCTTGCCATGAACTTTGGGCAAAGCCTCGACGAAGTCCATAGCAATATCAGCCCAAACACGCGATGGCATCGGTAGGGGCTGTAACAAGCCCGCTGGATGTAGGTTGTCTGTCTTGTTGCGCTGGCAAGTCGCACAGGCCCGCACGTAGTCGTGGACGATGCGGCGGTCGTGCTCGATGAAGAAGTCTGCGCGGAGCCGCTGCAACGTCTTCTGGATACCCTCGTGTGCGCCAATATGAGCCAGCTGCAGCACATCATCGAGGACAGAGGATGAGGCCGGAACAAACACGCGCCCCTTGTGGAGGATGAGCCCGTCCTGGACGACCCAATCAGCACCATGTTCACCTGCCGCCACAGCATCACAGAGCGCCCGCAGCTCCTCGGAGGCAACCAGCTTGTGGCGTAGCTCCGCGAAGAGCTGAAAGGAGGGAGCGGACACCGCCGAAAGAGATGGCTCCGCGTCGGGAAGCAGCTGCAGCAGTGGTGAGTCGCCGTCGCGCCTTGACAGAGCGTCAGCCACGACGTTGAAGCGCCCCGGCCTGTACTCGACCCTGAAATCATATCCGATGAGCTTACTAATCCAGTGATGTTGAGGTATCGTGGACAAGCGTTGATCAAGGAGGAACTTCAACGCATAATGGTCAGTGCGGACAGCGAAGGAGCGACCCCAGAGATAGGGCCGCCAGTGGCGCACAGCCTGGACAAGGCCAATCAGCTCCCTCTCATACGCGGCCACCTTCAAGTGGCGTGCAGCAAATGGCCGGCTGAAGAAGGCTATGGGGCCATCGCCCTGGTGTAGAACAGCCCCGAAGCCCGAGCCGGACGCGTCGCAGTCGACGAAGAAGTCGCGGGCGAAGTCAGGAAGATGCAGGACAGGTGCCGCCGAGAGCGCCGCCTTCAAGGCCACGAACGCAGCCTCAGCTGCGTCAGACCATTGGAAGGCGTTCTTCCGGAGAAGGCTGGTCAGGGGCGCCGCGATGGTGCCGTACTCCTTGATGAAGCGCCGGTAGTATCCGGCGAGGCCGAGGAAACCCCGTAGACCGCGGGCGGACCGGGGCGGTGGCCATGCTTGAACTGCCGCCACCTTGGAGGTGTCCATGGCAACCCCAGCCAGCGAGATGACATGGCCAAGGTACTGGACAGACGACGTCGCAAAGGAGCACTTGGACTTCTTCAGGCGGAGTTGGTGCGCACGAAGGACGTCGAGGATGGCGCGGAGCTGCTGCAGATGCTCAGTCCACGACGCGCTGTACACGAGGATGTCGTCGAAGAACACCAAGATGCACCGACGAAGAAACAGCTTAAGCACAAGATTCATGAGCGCCTGAAAAGTCGAGGGAGCATTAGACAAGCCGAAGGGCATGACCAAGAACTCAAAATGGCCGTGATGAGTGCGGAACGCTGTCTTGGCCACATCGTCTGGGTGTACGCGGACTTGATGATATCCTGAGCGCAGATCGAGCTTGGTGAAGAGCTTGGCACCATGGAGCTCATCCAAGAGCTCCTCAACGACGGGAATAGGGAACTTGTCCTTGACCGTGGCGGCGTTGAGGGCTCGGTAATTGACGCAAAAGCGCCACGAGCCATCGTGCTTCTTGACAAGGAGCACCGGTGCGGGAAGGGTGAGGTACTGGCACGGATGGTGCCCTGGCGCAGCATCTCCTCGCACTGTCGCTCCAGCTCATCCTTCTGGAGTTGTGGGTACCGGTAGGGGCGGACGGCGACAGGGTCCGTGCCCACCTTGAGGTGGATCCGGTGGTCACACGCCCGCGTGGGTGGCAGCCCGGTTGGTGGCTCGAAGACATCACCATTGGAGTCCAGGAGACGCTCCAGGAGAGCGGGCTCCGACCCCACGGTCGGCAAGACGACGCCGGAGTATAGCTGTCCCGGCGAAGAAGATGGCTGCGGTCCCACCCCCGACCACTGCACACGGCGGCCGTGGTGGTTGAACGTCATGGTGAGGCCGGCAAAGTCACAAAGGATGGGGCCGAGGGTGCGGAGCCATGCGACGCCGAGGACCATGTCGTAGTCGTTGAGTGGGATGGAGAAGCAGTCCAGGGTGAAGGACTCCTCCCCAATCTGAATAGAGACGTCCCGGGCGAGGCCGCGGCATGCGACGCGGTCGCCGTTGGCCACCACGACGTGCGCGCCGCTGCTGTCGACGAACTGCAAGCCCGCGGCGGCCAGCCCGGCTCACTGATGAAGTTGTGAGACGAACCAGAGTCCAGGAGCGCCGTGAACACCTGGCCGCCGCACAGAACGTGGAGCTTCATTGTCTTCTGTACACGGATCCCTGTGATCGCTGACAGGGAGATCATGGGCGTCTCCGGGTCGAAGGCTGCTGCTGGCGTCGCGGCCTCGTGCTCGTCCGCAGCATCATCCGGTTCCTCGACGATGTAGTCCTGTGCTTCAAGGTAGAACAGCCGAGCACACTTGTGACCACGGACGTAAGGTTCATCACAGTTGTAGCAGAGGCCCATCTTGCGGCGCTCGGCCATCTCCTCTGGCGAGAGCCGCTTGAAAGAGCGCGGCGCGGGGGACGCCGAGGACGGCGGCTGAGGCGGTGCACTCGTGGGCGCCGGTAGAGCAGGCTGGCCCCGGCAGAGCGGCGCGCCGGTCGTGGAAGGTGGTAGAGGTTACGGCGCTCATACGCGCGCGCCAGCCGCATGGCGTGCTGGAGGTCCTGGGGCTCGTGAAGCTCGACGTCGATGCGGATGTACTCCGGCAAGCCCCCGGTGAACAATCGGGCCTTCTGCAGTGTGGAGAGTTCGCCCGCGTGTGCCGCGCGAGCCTGGAACGCCTCCATGTACGCGTCCACCGATGCGCCGAACGGAAGTCGGGCCAGGTCGGAGAGGTGGTTGGTGCTGATTGCTGGGCCGAACCGCTGCTGGCACAGGCGCCGGAAGTCAGGCCACGAGGGGCGGCCTATGTCGGCCTCCACGACGAGGTACCACTGCTGGGCGACGTCCGTGAGATGATACGACGCGAGCCACACCTTGTCTTGCTCCCGCGTCATCTGGCCCCGGAAAAATTGCTCACACTTGTTGAGCCATCCCAGGGGATCGGATTTGCCGTCGAAGGTGGCGAACGTCAGCTTGTGGTATTTCGGCACGGCGTGGCCGTCCCACTCCGGAGGAGGTTGGGGAAACGGCGCCGAGGCGGCCATGTGAGACGTAGGCACCTGGGGAAGCTGCTGCATAATAGATGAAAACGAGGGCAGCGGTGATGGGGAGTGCGGAAAATTGATCTGGTTAATCGGGACCCCCCTGGACGGTGGTGGCGCTGCAGATTGCGATGCAGACACTGCCGATGATGGCAGTGGCACGGACGGCGACGGAGTGGTGGAGGAGTCCCCCGTCGCGGTGACCGCGGAGATGACCAGCACGGAGGGCGCTGGTAGCTGCGGCACGCCCCCGAACCCGGGCAAGCCAAATTGCGGGAACGACGGGTGGCCGTCAAGCGCCGATAGACGAGCGCCCTGGTCCGACAGTTGATGGTTGACGGCCGACATCTGCAGCTGGAGGCCGGTGATGGCTGCCGTCAGGGCTTGCAGCGCCTCGGCTGTGGAGAGGGGCTGCGACGCGGTTGGCAGGACGGGCACCATCGTGCCGGTGGTGTTGACCAGCGGCTGAGACACGCCGGACGTTGGCACGGTGGAAGCGGGTACAGCGGTGGTTGGAACCCCGGTGGTAGGCGGAACTGCCGTAGTAGCGTCCCCGGATGTCGCCATGGATCCTGATACCAGCTTGTTACGACGTGCCTTGCTTCGGAGGAAGTACGGCGGTGAGGTTGGAGCGTGAGAGCGAGAGAACTTGCGGCGAGCGGGAGCCGTGATCGACAACGAGCGCGCAGCAATAGAACACGAGGAGTAGGAGCACCGCCAGGTGCCCAAGGGAGATTATAAATCTCAATCCTGGGCTAAGCCCTTTCCATTAATCGAATAGGACTCTTATAGTCTTTACATGACACGGTAACAACTCTGACTCCTTGATCTAACAAACTCCAACTAACAAATATCTAAAGATATAATCAAATAATAACTAAGACTCCTGAAAACTACGGACTCGCCCTGCCTGGCCTAGACGTCGTGGTGAGCGCGCACGCGTGACTGCCATGGTCACCGATCAGCCACTTGACGCCGTGTCCACCGAGTCCCCCTCCTTGTCTCTGCGCTTGTAGACGTTGCCGATCATAACAGTTATATACTCACATTTAAGACATGTTTGGTAGAGCTCTATTTGATTCTGATTCTCTATGGAACTTGTTTCTCTAAGAGAAGCGATTCTAGGCTGAAAGTGACTCTGTGAATTCTTTAGCATAAATTCCAAGTCACGATTGATGGCGATCACTTCACAGGATCAGGAGAATCTATTTTTTCAGCCCCCAAACTCTTAGTTAATTTTGAAGAATCACTTTATGGAATCAGCACAGAGTTGGCAGAGATTCTGCCAACAGAATCAGCTTTGATAGCTCTGCCAAACAAGACTGATCCTCACTTCATGGAATCCTCACTTCATGTTTAGAGCCTATTTTCATAAAATGCTACTAGTTATTAACTATGGCTAAAAATTAGCTTCAATAGTTAGCAGTGGTTAGCCATCTGTGTTAGCTTGAGGTTTTGCTAAAAAATTGGATAAGCTAGTGCTAAAAATTAGCCATCTAAGGGACTGTTTGCATCTCTCATCTAAACTTTAGATCTCTAAAAACTTTATAGCACTTTAGCTCACTTTTGAGCTCTGAAGCTCTAATGTGAGGTAGTTTAGAACTAATTTTAGACCACTTGTTTGGAGCTTTAGCTGTAAAGTTTAGAGATCTAAAGTTTAGAGTAGGAAATCCAAACATGCCTAACAATTAGTCCTATGGATCCCAACAGACCTAGGTACTATAAACAAAAAAAGGTAGTTCATTTAATTGCTTTTCATTAATAGATGAGATAAGGTTAAGAAAATAGGATGGATTTTCTCATCTAATATGAGGTAATCTTACTGATAGACCAAAAATTACATAGTACAACGTATATGCACACTCACCAGTATTGATATGTGTATATGTTATTGCGGTACAAATAGAAATCTCAATACAAATATGAATTGGCATTCGAATTTGAATCTGTCTGAATATTCTGTAGTCTAGTGCGTATCCTACAACTAACTTTAATGAGAGAAATGGGAAAGTAAACAAACATTATTTGGAGCGATCGAGAATGGAATTTTCCAAATAGGGAATCTCATTATTTTTAGTGGATGATCATCTCCCTAAAGGTAGAGAGAAGCACTTTTGCTATAATAGAATGGTTGTATCAGCATTTGGAGCATTGGGTGGGAGATGAAAGGCTCAGATTAATCCCTACAGTCTAGATATTGAATATTTCCAAACAAAGAAAAGTATTAGGTATGAGTAAGGTTATAAGAATTAATGAGTGAATAAAATTAAATATTATAACATTATATTTTAATTTAACCAATGTTATATTTGAACAAAAGTATTCTACACATTTGGATATAGATATATAATTAAACAAACACCTTTTTTAAGAAAAATGTATTAGGAATATCTATACCTATACTTGAGAAACGAATTCGTCGGTGTTGACAATTAAATGGTCATACACCAATGAGTGCTAGATCGAATAGGTTGCACGTGGCAGAATCCACACAGCGAGGTAAGATTGGCTAGGACGACCGCCTTGTACGAACGTATCTTAGGAAAACTCATCAGGGAGGAGCATGTTGGAGTTGCCAGGATCATCAGCAAAGTCATATAGAACATCCACAAATCTCATCAAGAGAGGCAGAAGAATAACAATAGAGGTTCAAATAGATAGCAATATGTAGGTTGGAAAAGTTTAGGGTTTAGAAAGTACAAAAAGTATGGTGGACTCACTAGTACACAGAACCTGCACACAGGCGGTTCCCAACGCATTTTCACAGACATTTTGGGGAGTCACCTGTGCTGGAGGCCAGTAAAAATAGGGCATTTCCACAGGCGGTTGCTTGAAAACCGTTAGTATAAATGCATTTCCACAGACGGTTCACATAAGCAACCACCTGTGGAAAATAACATTTCCACTGGCGGTTCACATAAGGAACAGCCTGTGGAAATGCATTTATATATGCGGTTCACATAAGCAATCGCCTGTGGAAATGTCATTTCCACAGGTGGTTGCGTTAAGTGAACCGCCTGTATTATTTTTTTTTTCCGCTCAAATTCATTTGAATTCTTATTTTTTGAGTTGGCAACCTCTCCTCTCTCCCTCCCTCCTCTCTGTCCCCCCCCTCTCTTCCTCCCTCCCTCTTCTCTCCCTCTCTTTCTTTCTCTTACTATGATCAATACAAAGGCTATTTAATTATGAGAATATCAACATGAAAGTAATTATATCATACAATTATATACATATATGCACATTAACAATTTAATTATATCATACATTATATACATTAAAGTTGTTTTCTGACCACGATATGATAATAAAGTTTACATTCAACATGATTCTAATAATCATTTCGACTCAATTTCAGAGCACTAATGTCCGTTAGCACTTTAAACTCCGGCCTCCCTAAGGGGCTATCTGCATGGTGATTTTCTGATGGATTGAATATTTCAGTGGGTTGGATCCTCTCATGCATAGAATGGGGTCATATCCCACAAGAAACTGAGTTTACATCAAATTCCACTTGATTTCCTAAAAACTACATAGAACCTGTAGAAGTCGGCTATAAGCTAAGGCGGCCCTATAAGTTGGCTCCGTCGACTTTAACTGGGATTCGGGCAACAACCTACTTGTGAAAGTTTCTCCAAATTGTCTAAATTTATTTCCAATTCGAGTAAATGCTTCTCGATCACAACGTAGAATTGGTTTTGGAACTTCTAGGGTTGAATTTTTTGCAGTTTGGACATCATTCAATCCAAGTTCATTTTATTTCACCTTTAATTACACGACAATCTCCAGAAAAAGAATACTTCCGACTCTTGTGATTAGCTTCTCAGGTAAAGTACCGGTGCTCAGTTGTACTGCTCATCGCGTTGTGGCATCTTACTTGCATGCACTTCAGGTTCATAGAAAAACCTTTATTTCAAATCGCAAATAAATGTAGACATATCTGGCCATGATGAGCTGTTGAAGCTTCCTAGCTTGGTGTGTCCCCTTTAATTTCTCGTGCGGTAGGCACTTAGGGTAAGGGTAGCAACCTTACTGTAGTGAAGGTCTCAAATCCTGATGTTAGTGTGTGGCGGCTTCCGATCCCTGGACTCAAAGATGCTACGCGGCAGACATACAGGATATTTACTGTACAGCGGTAAAAAGAAACTGAACATGATTAGACTATCTCCAACCGTTGAGACGCAAATCGGAGGCCCATTTATTTATTTGGGTCACGCAACAGAGAAAACGCACGCACCCATAAACTACGGTCTCCAACAGGCGACGCCGCTCTGCTGCTCCCCGACGCCACCGCCGCTCCCCTCGCGGCAACCCCGCCCCGGAGGCAGGTGGGCGAGGCCTCCCGGCCGACGGCGCACGGGCCACCACCGCCGCCCGGGCGCACGGGCGAGCGCGCAAGGGTCGCAGGGAACCTCGACGCGCGGGCCTCGCCGCTGCCCAGACACTCGGGCGAAGCGCAACGGGCGCGGGGAGCCTCCACGCGCTGTCCCCAACACCGCCGCCGGTGCGTGGGCACCACCGCCGCCCAGGCGCGGACACGGGCCGCCGCCGCCCCCCGACGCACGAGCGAGCGTGCAAGGGGCGCTGGGGAGCCTCGGCGCGCGCGGTCCCCACCACAGGCGCGAGCTCAGGTTTGCGTCGCACGTGTGGGAGAAGGCAGTTTTGCCTCCCCTCTCTCCTGCGACTCAAAATGGGTGTTGGCTTCGGGTATCCTGTTGGAGCACATTTTGATGACGCAAATGCGCTGTGTATCACCCAATTTTAGGTTTGAGTCACCTGTTGGAGTCAGTCTTAGAGAAAGCTCTAAGCACGTACACATAATAATTCGTTGACTCATAACGAACTCAGAAAGATAGTCACAGAGATTTTATTAGCTCTGAAAAGTGAAGTCACACATATCAAGATCGCTCGCTCAAACAAGTCAATTAAGTTATGGCAGTTACATATATGATCTTGCCACGATGACCTAATTATCTAGACCGAACATATCCAAGGCTTCGCATCCATAGTTTTCATACTTTAATTAACTTACGAATTTCAATCCAAGGCTTGGGTGTGTATTCATTAATTAAATTCAAAGACGTATGAAAATCTTGAGGCGTTTCCCAATGCAAGTTTAAGGCGTAAAGAACTCGACATGCTTGATTACAGAAAGCTACATCAACCACTTGACGCATAACTTATTTGCAGAGACGAGTTGAAAACCTGCTCACGTACGGAAAGAATCGAAGTATCTGAACATTCGTTTTTTGTCAGCATCTATTCAGGTCGATCATCTGATTAACACTGATCAAGATCACACTTTAAGATCAGTCAATGATTGGATTGTTAGAACCGTGTTACGTGCACCTGCTACCCTTCGATCATGTGTCCTGTCAACTAAAGATTGGACGGCTCAATCTCTTATAGTATATACTTGCTTGTGATTGTGTGCGCGGAATAGATAATAGCGACGCAAAGCTGTGATAACCACTTGATGACCCATATATATAGGTCGTCAGCATACAAGCAGGTTAGCTCTGACATCGCATCAACCACGATCTAATTTAGCCGGATGTGATCGAATAGCGCGGACCTCGCCATGTAAAGATTGTTTCATTTGGATGGCATGTTTACCTATGGAAACAAAAGTGTCCATGAAAACGAGAACGAACGATCGACGAGCTAGAGATAAGACAAGAGAGCAGCAACAAAACCTGTATGTTGTCAACCTTGGTGTGATCAAGTCTTTGGTGTGATCAAGTGTATGTTGTCAACTTTATTCTAAAACCTAGATGCTAAATAGGGCTACAAAAATTTCCAATTAAAACCAACCTTGGTGTGATCAAGTCTTTGGCTAACATGCTCTCTAAATGCTAACCATGTTTTCTAATCTCTTAATGATGAAGAAAGAATCAAGATTGGAATTTGGAGTCATTGTCCTCCACATAACCCAAGTGGTTAGGTGTAGGGTATGGATTACCAGTTTCAATTTTGAGGAGCTAATTATAATTGATTTTATAAGTAAAACTTGCCAAACTTTGGTACCATTTGAAAGTATGAGTTTCATACTTGCAAAGTGTACTCTTGGTTGGATCCCAAACTCACATCTTCAGCCCTAATTAGTTGCACAAATTTTGAATCAGCAATTCATTTCTAAAACCCAAATTTCAAAGCCCTTTTCTATCCCTTTTTGTGTAATTCAAAAATTATTCAAAATTTGGGGTTGGTCCAAAAAGCAAAGTTGTAGATCTTGATGAGGGGAACAACTTTTGTATTCAAAGTTTTTCAAGTTTTAATAAAAAATTTGGAGTAATTTTAAAAATTAGATTCTAGGGTTTTGTCCCCTTTTCAAAATTCTCAATGCAATTCAAAATCTTTTCATTTTCAAAAAACTTCTTCAATGAAAGTTGTAGAACTTGAAAAGTTAAACAACTTTTATTTTTGGAGATTTTCAAGTTCTATTCAAAATTTTAATGTAATTTAATCAATTTGAAAACCTATTTGGAAATTCAAAAAAAAAGGAAAGGGGGAGCAAAGTGCAAGCAGGAGCCGCCGCCGCCGCCGTGTGTCCGCCGCCCCGTGCGCCGCAAGGCTTCGTCATCAACACGTCCCACCCGACGTGTTGACATTATCTGTGTCGTGCTGTCGCCACACCGTGCGTCGCCATCGTCTATAAAGGTTTGAGTCACCGTCGCCGCCGCGTCCTTTTCTTTCCGCTCAACACCGACCGCCGCCAATCGATCGCCGAATTCGCGCTGCCCTCGCCATAATCATCTCCTCCACCTCACCCACAGCTCCGCCACTCCCTTGCGCACCCGTTGAACCTACAAGCATGGCTTGAGAACGCTGGAAACGCCGCTGTGCCGTCGTCTTCTTCCTCTCCGGTCAACCACCACCGTCGTGAGCTCTCGCCCATGGCCAGCGCTCCTCCGAGCGTTTCCACTCCAACCAACTATGCCTCCAGCTTCACCTAGCTCCACTAACCGTTGTCGGCTTCTTGTTTTACATAAAGCACCACCAGCCACACTGGAACGCCGACGAGATTCTCGGTTCGCACCACCACAGCCACCACTGTCGCCGTCAGCTCAGCTCCGCCCATCCCCGAGCATGTCGCGCGGTTGTTTTGAAGTCCCGGTGAGCTTCTGCAGCTGCCTAGGGTGTTGGTTGCATCACGTTTGCATTAGTACGACTGGAACAGCGTCTCACCGAAGAGCTCTGCTATGCCGCTGCCGTCACGCTCACCGCCGTGCGTGTCTAGCGTAGTTGCGTGTCGTGTTTAAGTCGTGTCCTGTCCGCGTTGAGCCGCTGGTCGTGTTGGTGTGCTCAGTGGCACCGAAGATGCTCCGGTGAGCTCTGCCGCCGTCTGCCGTGCGCCGCCATCCGTTGTAGCCACCGCCGTGCGTGCTCCGATGAAGGCTAGTGGTCGTGTCCTAGCTTGTTATGTTCGCTGTGGAGTGGAGAGCACGCTGGTGCAGTCCTCATCGCCGGCGACCTCGCCGATGGCGAGAGGCACCGTCATCCCGCCAGTGAGGCCGGGCAGGCCTGTTGACGGGCCGGCCGGGCCGAATCGGCACTGTGCCGGCTGAGTTGAGCCGCACAGTGACCCAGTAAAGGGGAGGAAAATGTTTTCCTTTTTCTAATTTGATTTTCTAGAGCTGATTTTTACAATTTTGTAATTAATTATTGAGGACTAATAAAAATAAAATAAAAATTGCTCTGTACTCACTAAATTATACTCTATTTAATAAAAATATTGGTTGCCTGAATAGTTTCTCAAATTTAAAAATACATTACTAATTGCTAATCCTAATGGTTCATGATTTTTGCTGTTGGTTGTGTGTATCCAAAAATCATGAAAAATTAGGGTTAAGCTTAATTAAGTAAAATCTACTTCCATTAAAATTTTTAGCTCATTTAGACCAAGGTTAATTAAAGTTTATTTTGTACCTTAATTAATAAAGGCTTAATCAATCTTTTTCATTAAGTTTTTATTTATTAATCTTGTTAATAACTGTAAAAATGGTTAATAATCTTAGTTAGGCTTCATCACTTTAGTGTTCATTGACTTTGGATTTGATTGATGACCGTGGGTCATTAACCATAATGATCCTCAGCACTAGGTCCAATTGTTGCGTAACGTGTCCGACGTCCGCCGCAACTTGTTAGGAGAGTCATGGGGACTCTCACTGGCAAGACCATCACCCTTGCAGCGGTGGCATGCAGATCTTCATAAAAAGACCTCCGTCACCGTTCGTCCCGAGTGGTGGTATGCAGATCTTCGTTAAGTCCTCGATAGCGATCGATCGGGGTGGTTCGATGCGGATCTTTGTTAAGACCCTATTACCACCACCTCGTAAGGGGAGTTGTTTTACGCCATTAGTTTCGATGCATCTCCGTCGCATATCTATGTTACATTTTATGCATCTCATGATCATATGTTGCTATCGTGTAGTTGAGGGGTCTGAGGAAGGTGCTGTCGATCCGGCCCCCGTTGTTGTTGAAGCCAACCCGTTTGAAGGAGTGAGTTCCGCCTGGTTCCTCGTCGGGACCCGAGTTCTTTGTCAGCCCAGGCAAGCCCCAGATGCGTTTAAACCTTTCCTTGTGTTTTACAAAGCTTTAATAACTTTATGCTCATAAGATGATGCATTAGGTGAATAGGAGTTGAGTGATCCTATATTGATGCATTTACCTTCGTTGATATTGTTATATCATCCATGATGCCTGTTTTATTTACAAAACATTAGTACTGCTTAGTCTTGCTTAATGAGATAGATTTTTAAAATGAACGTTTCAAAGATGATAATGATCAATGGCTTTGATGCTATGGGAAAGAGAAATGAAAATGAGACCGATAGAACATGAAAATGTATATGGTGGAAGCCGATTAGGATGCCTAGTCGTGCTTGTCCCATTGGAGTCGGTTAAGACCGTCCGTTGTTGGCTCTTGGATCAATTTGATAGTACTAATCACATGCTCTGGTAGTAAGCACTGCTGGGCCAATCTATGACGAGAACGGATAACCGTGTACTGGGAGTGGAGAGATGGCGGGAGTAGCTTGTACCCGTCCTACGGGCTTCACTGTCGTGTGACGACATAGGGCGGTGGTGTACTGTGCCCTCGGGTGACGCGGACCCGGTCTAGTCATAAAGACTCCAAGTGTTGGGTTGACATATGTGGGTTAGAGTCCTGCATGTGTCATGTGGTTAGGAAGTGTTGGCATTTCTAACGTCATTACGAAAAAGTAGAGATAAGACCTACCCCTAGCAATAACACCAGAAGTACTTGGTATTAAATTAACTTGTCATTAGCAACTAGCCATTCTTTTATTACTAACATTCCAATGCATGAATTAAGTTTTCATCCTTAATTATAATGCTAGGAAATAACTATAGATTTACATGTATTAATATGACTAGGCAGATATAAAAGATATGTATATAAACTAAACAGGTTCTGCAAGCGGACAGATAATTATACCGTTGTAGCATTTTACCTAGGGAGTTTTTCTAGGTTGTCGATTTATATTTATACCACTGGGAAAGCTTGTCATAAACTCTACTCTATTATATTGATAAGGAACTATATACAATGAATAAGTGATATTACCAATGTCATCTATTTACTCATAACAGGCAGAGGTCACAAGATAAATATAGATAAATATGGGTGATAGCATAATCAAGTATTATAATCATAGATAATCATCGAGCATCTACTAGTCATAATCATAGTTAGCCAATGGATAAACTAGGGAGATAATTCTAAGGTAATTCTATAACTACATCAATGAATAACTATAATTAGTGCAACTATATCTAGTAATCATCGCTAAGTCGACCCTAGATCATTATCACATGTAAGGGGGACATCAACTAGGAAGGATGTGCGCAGAGACAATATCCCACTTCGCGACCGTGCCCTGCTGTCCTACATACGAAGGGTGGACTATAGAGGAACCAATGTAGCTGTCACCTACGTGAACTACCACACGACCTGGTATGTCAGGGTGCACTCGCAGATAAACAAAACATCTAAACACTATGTCTACATATCGTCTATCATCTACCCATTGTACATTTGGATAAACGCTATACAAGCAATTACATGAATTCAATAAGATCGAACCAACTAAACTAGACATATAATCAAAGTAGACAATGACTATTGCAATTAAGAACATGTGAACTATTAAGAGTAATGTCTCCCTAATCTGAATAATGAATACAATAAGAAAGTAAGAACTAGAACTATACCGAACTCCCCGTGCTCCGCATGCACGCCGGGGCTCCGGATCCCGATGAAGAACTAGATCTCCTCTACTTCTAATCTAACTAACTAGAACTATAAACTAGAAGGCTTCTTGATGCTTGATGGCTTGAGGCCTTGATGAATAATGGATTCTCCTTTCCAGGGGGGTCTACCCACGTATTTATAGTCCGGTGGGATGCGCGTGCGCCGCAGGATCAAATCGACTTAACCAAGGGACGAGATGCATCAGGAGAGGTGGTGGAGGAAGCTTCTAGAAGGGGGGGGGCACCAAACCCTAGAGGGGGGCGCCACCCGGCCCCAGGGTGGGGCCAGCCGGCCCCACCTGGCGGCCTCTGGCCCTCCCGTTGCTTCGGGTGTCTTCCAAAGTGTTCTTGAGTCCTCTCGCGATATTTCCCGTGGCGGATAAGTTTGGTATTTATTTTGCACTTGAATCCCTCTTTTCAGCTTTTCTAGAATAATCTCTGGAAAATATAGAATATGCAAAACTCATGGAAATTATTAGTTAAAACCCTAGACTAGTGTGTTTTCATGTATTCTCTTGTGTCTAAAGTTCTAATGAATGTTGACGTTATCCACCTTCAAAAACCTCCCTACGCTTACCTTTTGCTAGTCCCTTGGCAAACAAACTAAGCCTAATTTTTATTATATTTGGATCAGAAGTTGCTACAATGTTGTTATACTTCCTAAGTACACATGCTTTCAGACAAAAATTTTCTTCCAGATCAAACAGTGTATGTTCTAACCTTCAAACTTACCCATTTTACCTGCATTATGGGGCTTCACAGCTTTTGCATAAGTCTTGAGCAATCGAGAGATAGAACAATCAAGTTAAGTACTATGTCTCAAATTCTTCGCAGTACCAATATTCTGGAGTTTTTCATAGGTTTTCAAAATAAAACTCAGAGCTTAATTGTATGACACCCTCAAGTCCCTCAATATATGTGGTATTTATGGTTCTCCCTTGAGGCATTTAATGATGTTATGCCTCCTATAGCTAGGGATAAATGTGGTAGAGCTTATAGGAGTGGCAATAACAAGGATAGACATACTTGCAATACATATATTGTAAAGTCAACTAATGGATCCACAGAGAATCGAGGCATACAATCAAACCAAGATGTGCATGCGTAGGGAATATGGTGGATAGGTGTATATGTGTTATTTGTGGCTAATCTCTAATTCTACATTTGCTCTTTGAAAAATAACTCATTTGAATATTCTCTGAAAAGATATGGGCTATCTTTATTCTTTTGAATCAGGGAGGTGGACTTCTTGCACCCATTTGATTGTGGGACCTTTATCCATCTTACCCCCTCTTCTTCTTCGCTCTCTCTTTTTTTTTAATCTTTTGCATAGCCACATGCATTCCTTAGAGACAATGGAATAAAGAGATACGTTGAGGGCTTAGAGCATTAATGACAGGGGTTATCCTAAGGGGTAATTGTATATTTTTGTGTGTTCTCTCCCAGTGTAGGAGAAAAACAATCTTTTTATGATGAACATATATGGAAAATGGTGGAATATTGCGATTACTCCCAGGGCAGGAATAATGCATATGTGGACTGGAGTGTGCAAGTGTTCTTGGTTTTTAAAAACATGACAAGACTCTCATAAGGTATACAACATAGTTTGACTGAACTCAATGTAAAGCAAGTAGCTTAAATGTGAAAAGTTTTTCTATCTTCTAAGATGTTAATTCTAGCTTTGGTAGGAATTCACATTTGTCATACAAGAGCTCATCATGTAGGTTTTAAATTTTTAGAAATAAACCTCCATAACTTAGTAATGCTAGGAATAAGATAAATAACAGCTCAACCTTCATGAATCATATCAATCAACTGCCTAGACTCAGCGCAAGCTTATACCTCCACAATTAAGATTCAGAGTAAATTCTCTAATTAAAACAACAATATTTAAAACTAGAAAGATTTAAGTTTGGCAACTAGATACCTAGCAAGCATTATAACAGAGCAACTATTCATCATCTCTAAGATAAATTTTAATGTTCATCAAGTTTTAATTAGCTCTAGCCTGGACTGTCTCTAAATATACTCTAATATATATAACTAAGTGTTTGTTTTGGTTTAATTAATTATATATCTTTTTATGGTTTTGTACTAAATACCTAACAAAAAGACTCTATGACTTTGTGGACCTTTATGTGCCCACATATTTTTGGTATTTTATGACTATATAAAGTAAACTTAAAAATCGCCTAGGTGTAGTCACTTGATAACTAGGGGATGCTCCTCCCTCAAGCTGGATGTTTGCAATATCTGATGTAGATGTCCTTCAGAGCGAGCTAGCCAGTAGCGGACCTGGTAGTTGCCACTGATAGACTCTCCTCTTGCTATGATGTCGTTCTTGTATAAATACACTCCACAAAAAAACTAAAACTCGAGGCTCGAATTTAATAATAGGTTAGCGGTCACCCAAAGAGTAATTGATTATTTTTATGAACGAATTTTTATGTTGACAGCTTTTAAGCGTGATTTGTTTTTCTCTTATTTTTTTTTAGATTTTCTGTTTATGATGCAAGAAATAAATATGAATGCTATATTTTTATTATTTTTTTATTTTATGCCACCACAGTGAATTTTCCTACGAGAGTATCATATATTTATCCACATGGGGCTTTATGATGCAATGAATAAAGCAAGAAATATTTTTGTTGGTTTTATATTTTAATATGTAAATAAAATTGTGCTACTAATTACAGTAAATTACTAATGTGTTTAATGAGATAACTACCATTTTAACCTTATGGCTAGGGTACAGAATTTAAAGTCTACCGACAGGACTTAGATAGAGGAAAATACTTACTTAGTGGGTTCATCATCTAAGGTAACCTCAGTCAACCCCCCGTTTCGTGATGGTGCAACTCTCCGTTTCGTGATGGTGCAGCACGTGCTTCCTCTTTCCATCTTGTTTCTATCTCTTTTGCTTCTTTCTTCTCTAGCTCCAGCTCTTCAGCTTTATTCTCTTTCTCCCACACTTCTAACCGTGCTAGGATCTCTTCTTTCTCTTCCTTGGTGATCTGGTCCATCCTTTCAGCTTCCTCTTCCCACTCACTCCAGCGGGGCGCTTGCATGTTCTCTTCTTGCTCCTTGTAGCAGTCTTCATACTTCACAATCTTGCCAGAAAATTCTCCCCATCCACAGTGAGGCTGGACAGCCTGACGGCGGCCTTGGCGTCTTCTCTTGTTGCGTTACTTCTTGACCTGCTCACGGTTAACTATTGTTCTAAATTGGCAGCGTACCTTTCCAGTAGGCAAGTTGAAGTGGATCTGTACGGACCCGATGTAGATGTTCGTGTTGGCTGTGTAGAGGAATTGTCTTCCTAGAAGGATCGAGGATTCATCATCTCCCTGCATCTCAAAAACCAGAAAATCTGCGGGTATATATTGACATTGAATTCTTACCATGACATCCTTAACCACTCCTTCAGGAAACCGCAGTGATTGATCCGCCATCTGCAACTGAATAAATATTGGGTATAAAGATAAATCAAATAATTCATCATATACCTGTTTTGACATTACGTTTTAGCCTGATCCAGTGTCGCAGATGGTGTTGGCGAAGGTGGTGTCTTTGATCGTACATTCAATGATTGGGATACTTGGATCACCCCTCTTTATTGGAAATGACTTGGGTAGCCTATGGACATTTTCTATGTTGAGAGCAGTGATTAGTTGAGTAGCCTCCTCAGGTGCATGCTTGATCTACCTCCATCTTCTATTGTTTCTATTGCTCTTTTTCTTCGGCATTGGTTGCTGTGGTTGCTCTTCTTGTTGATGGAATTGCTTCGGGGCTGCAGGAGCTTTCAGGACGCAGTTCTTGAATGTGAATCTTTCTTTCTTGTCCTTTATGGATAGGACGATCTTGGCATACTCCGCATCGATGATGGCTTTTGTTGTACACAAGAATGGTCTACCTAAAATGATAGGTGCCTTTTCATCTACTCTTGTCTCCATGACCATGAAGTCAACTAGGACATATGATTGCCCACTCTGATCACAACTTCTTCTAGTACTCCCTCAGGGTAGCAGATGGACTGATCTGCAAGCTGCAAAAGCATATTTGTGTACAAGAAGGGATCATTTATTATTTTCTCATAAATTACCTTGGGCATGATGTTGATACTAGCGCCGAAATCGTAGATAGCCTCTAGAAAGTTGTGGCATCCTATAGCGATAGGAATGACAGGTCTTCCAGTGTCTCCCATCTTCTCAGGTAGAGAGTGGTCAATCCACTGTACATCTGCAGGCTCAATATGATATTGGGTTGCATTGTGAATATCAACAAGGTTAGCAGTTTCTAAATCTTCTGGTTGGCCTGGAATCTTACCTTTCTCTAATGGAGGAACAGCAGCAGCTAACTGAGCTAATTGTAATTCTGACATTTTATTAAAACTGTGCTAATTCTTTATAGCAGAAGCAAAAGTATCTATTCTAGTATTTATGTTTTCCAATGTTTTATCATTTGATGCTAACTTTCTAGTCATTTGGTCTAATAGTTTAGATTGACTAGCAACTAATTCTCTTAAAGGCGGAAGGTTGTAATTACTAAAATTATTACTTTGGTTGTTACCTTGGTAATTACCTTGTCGAGGTTGCTAATTCCACCCTTGATTTTGTTGAGGACGATAATAGATGTTATTGTTGATGAAGTTCACATCCTCTTGCAGTGTAGGGCCGCTGATAGCTGAGTGCCCGTTGTCTCCACATTCTTTACATGTCATATGGGAATCATTGATGCGCATGACTTCCTTCTTCTCTATATCGAGCTTCTTCATGATGAGGTCTAGCTTGGCAGTGACCATGTCGGTTCCCTTGAGATGATGGATTCCTCCTCCTTTCTTGCGAGGCTGAGTACATTCTTCATTGCAGATTGAATTTGAGGCCATCTTCTCAACAAGCGCTTTAGCATCTGAGAGCTTAAGTGACAGAAAAGCTCCCCCAGCTGCGGTATTAATAGACTCACGGGTGCTAAAGACAAGCCCGTGGTAGAAAGTCTGCATTAACAGCCACTCCTCTATCCCATGACGAGGACAGTCTTCTATGTAGTTCTGAAATCTTTCCCATGCTTCAGTGAAAGATTCATCATGTTGCTGTTGGAAACTTGCGATCTTCCCACGCAGAGCATTAGTCTTGGATGTAGGAAAGAATTTCACCAGGAAAGCGGTTGAGCATAGGTCCCATGTAGTATTCTTGTCTTTGTTGATGTAGAACCACTGCTTGGCTTTCCCCAATAGTGAGAACGGGAAAAGACGGAGCAAGATTGCATCTCTTGGTACTCCTCTGATTGTGAAGGTGCTGCAAATCTCTAGAAAGTGTTGTAAGTGTGCACTTGCATCTTCATGAGCTTTTCCACAGAATTGGCTGGCTCGAACCATGGGGATGAGAGCAGGCTTGAGCTCGAATCCATTCTCCCCAGTGTTAACTGCTGGTCCAGTCTGGATGTTTACTGTTGTTGGGGCAGAGAACTCATGCAGTGTCTTCTCAGCCATGTCTTCAAACACAGGAGCTAGGTTTTCACCTAACTGCTCTTCTGCTTGTTCTTCTACTTCTTTGAATTCTTCTTCCAAAGTGTTGGAGCCGGCTCCTCCGAAGAGCTAGCTTAAGCAGCAAAGGGTGTTCTTGATGGTGACTCAAATTTGTCCTTTGCTTCTATAAACTTCTTCTTTCTAAGGAGTTTCTCTGGATCGTCAGTGAAGTTTTTTTGGAAGAGAAAAACCATTCATTTATCACACTTTGCATAAGATAAGCAAATGATAACAACGAAGGGTGTACTGCTCGAGTTAGAGATTGATTGGTAATATGACTTTATCTATTTGTATATATATTATCAATATTTCCTAAGTTTATTGTGCGTTCCCCGGTAACGGCGCCAAAAATGCTTGTTGGCATTTCTAACGTCATTACTAAAAAGTAGAGATAAGACTTACCCCTAGCAATAACACCAGAAGTGCTTCGTATTAAATTAACTTGTCATTAGCAACTAGCCATTCTTTTATTATTAACATTCCTATGCATGAATTAAGTTGTCATCCTTAATTATAATGCTAGGAAATAACTATAGATTTATATGTATTAATATGACTAGGCAGATATAAAAGATATGTATATAAACTAAATAGGTTCTACAAGCGGACAGATAATAATACTATTGTAGCATTTTACCTAGGGAGTTCTTCCAGGTTGTTGATTTATATTTATACCACTGGGAAAGCTTGTCATAAACTCTACTCTATTATATTGATAAGGAACTATATACAATAAATAAGTGATATTACCAATGTCATCTACTCTACTCATAACAGACAGAGGTCACAAGATAAATATAGATAAATATGGGTGATAGCATAATCAAGTATCATAATTATAGATAATCATCAGAGCATCTACTAGTCATAATCATAGTTAGCCAATGGATAAACTAGGGAGATAATTCTAAGGTAATTCTATAACTACATCAATGAATAACTCTAATTAGTGCAACTACATCTAGTAATCATCGCTAAGTCGGCCCTAGATCATTATCACATGTAAGGGGGCATCAACTAGGAAGGATGTGCGTAGAGACATTATCCCACTTCGCGACCATGCCCTGCTATCCTACATACGGAGGGTGGACTACAGAGGAACCAACTTAGCTGTCACCTACGCGGACTACCACACGACTCGGCATGTCAGGGTGCACTCACAGATAAACAAAACATCTAGACACCATGTCTACATATCGTCTATCATCTACCCATTGTACCTTTGGATAAATGCTGTACGAGCAATTACATGAATTCAATAAGCTCGAACCAACTAAACTAGACATATAATCAAAGTAGACAATGACTATTGCAATTAAGAACATATGAACTATTAAGAGTAATGTCTCCCTAATCTGAATAATGAATACAATAAGAAAGTAAGAACTAGAACTATACCGAACTCCTCAAGCTCCAAAATGTACACGGGGGCTTCAGATCTTGATGAAGAACTAGATCTCCTCTACTTCTAATCTAACTAACTAGAACTATGAACTCGAAGGCTCTTGATGAACTAGAAGGCTTCTTGATGCTTGATGGCTTGAGGCCTTGATGAATAATGGATTCTCCTTTCCAGGGGGGTCTACCCACGTATTTATAGTCCGGTGGGATGCACGTGCGCCGCAGGATCAAACCGACTTAACCAAGGGCCGAGATGCATCAGGAGAGGCGGTGGAGGAAGCTTCCAGAAGGGGGCACCAAACCCTAGAGGGGGGCGCCGCCGGCCCTAGGGGGGGCCGGCCGGCCCCACCTGGCGGCCTCGGCCCCTCCCGTTGCTTCGGGTGTCTTCTAGAGTGTTCTTGAGTCCTCTCGTGATATTTCCCGTGGCGGATAAGTTTCGTGTTTATTTTGCACTTGAATCCCTCTATTCAGCTTTTCTAGAATAATCCTTGGAAAATATAGAATATGCAAAACTCATGGAAATTGTCGGTTAAAACCCTAGACTAGTGTGTTTTCATGTATTCTCTTGTGTCTAAAGTTCTAATGAATGTTGACGTTATCCACCGTCAACGAGAAGCCCCAACCGGGTATATTAAAGTGGTTCGAATCATCGTTGCTTCGCGGTAAAGGAAGCTTGATCCTGGCCCTATCATCGTAGTAACAATGGAAGTGGAATGGAATGATGGTTCATAAATGGTTATATGCTTGAGAAGTATATGCTATAGACTAGGATCACCTAGAAGATAGGAATGATAAATAATGATGATTAAAATGTTGCAACTTAGCTTTTTCGCAAAATGTGCCCTTGAATTGATAAGCTTTATCTTGATACCTATCAGCTAGCACTCCTGAGTCTTCAACCCTTTTTATCGTCGGGTAAGTCTTGCGGAGTAATTTTTGTACTCAGGGTTTTTTCTACCCTTGTTGCAGGTGAACCGCATGAGCAAGTGTGCTTTGGCCCTTGCTACATGACGGTTGTTGGAATGTCTGATCGAGGAATAGGTTGCTTGGCCCTTGGGCAAGGCGCTTTCGTTGTTTGTCTTGTTCTAAGTTACTTAATGGTACTCCACTGGTTTGTAATAACTTAACTACTAGCTTGTATAAGTTTGAGAAACAACTGATATAAATTATGGTTATATGTCTTTGGCTACTCTGTTGGATTTTGTATAAAACTGTTGTAATACTAGAATGTCTCTGCATGCATGCGATCTTGGTTGGTTCATGGTTTCATCAGGGTTCGCCCAATAGGACTTTTTAAGTTATGTGGTACATAAGCATAGCCGTCGGAGGTCTTTGGGACAATGATAGGTGCTTGTAGGCCATATAATTTAGAAGGTTCTGCCACACATATGCCCTAACAAATTGATTGTCATAAGTCACCTTGCCTTCCAATTGGCCCGTATGGCATGAGGTGTCTTTTTTCATCTTACTTATTTGGGCTTAGCCCATATAAAGACAAATCTGGTTTGAGTCAAGCTAATTGTGGCCCATTGTTTGCTAGATCCTTTTTGTTTTTTAGATTGTGGGCCAAGGATTTTAGTCTCTTTGGATTGTTAATTCAAAATTTTAAAGGATCTATGGATGGTTAGAGGGGGTGAATTTCCTATAAAAAATCCTTCAATGACACAAACAAAACTAAGCAAGAATATAAGTAACAAAGGCGATCCCTAACAATTCTACAAGCTTATCCTAGCACTTCAAAGCAAGTCTCTTATCCATTTCTAATGAGCAAGCAAGAATAACAAACTACTCTAGTTCACTCAAACTAAACAAGGCTAACTAAGGAACTAGTTGAGCAAGACAAGTAAAGCAACTACTCGACAAACACTACTCAACTAGTGATCTACTCTAGCAACTACACAAGGAATCAAATACAATAAAATAGTTTGACTAGTTGGAAGCAAACACAAGTGAGACAATGGTGGCACAATATTTTTCTCTCCAGGTTTAGTTTCTTGTCGACAACCTACTTCCCGTTGAGGTGAGTTCTTGGACTACCACTCATCTACAAGCCATGTGGGCACACAAGCCCAACCCTCAACATGGGCGCTCATTTATGTGATGGCTAGACAACAAGACACTCTCCCCACCTCTTGATTCTACTAGATTTATCATGAACTCCCGCTCGAATGAGCACAAAGCCCCTCATAAAGCCACCATCCGTAGCTCCCACTCAATCACCAAGTGGTACTCGACGGATCCCAGCAACACTAAGCCATCTAGGTGGCAGCAACCACCAAGAGTAATAGGAGGACCTTCACAATAATGATCTTCTAGGGCCACAACATGCAAACCCTCAATGCAGTACACTAATTTCCTCTCCAATCTCACTCAAAAGTCAATCTCAAGCAAGCAAAGTGAAACGACCCGTGATTTCCTCGAAGGGAAATCCACAGAGTACATCGAATACAGTTGATACCATAGTTCATACATCGCAAAAGATATAAATTACAGAGTATTACAACACTTGTAACACGCCTAAGTACATCGTATTCTAGCGTTAGACACACACACGGATCAACATCAGAGTAGACGTAGTGTCAAAACGGGTGAAGGCCCCTCCTTCACGGAGAGTCATCAGAGTTGGTGTAGAGTATCAGTGGACGTAGACTTGATCTCCTTAACCAAACTTGAGTATAGGAACGAGACCACCTAATTCTTCCAGCTCCATTATCATCGTAGTCCTCCTCGGGTACCAAACCTGCTCAACTCTATCGGTACGATTTGTACTGGCCACTAGCTCCCACCCTATGCTTGGCTTTGCTATGTGGTAAGTGGAATGCAAGGGTAGAGGAAAAAGCCTATATTTGGCTGTAGTTTTCCTATGCAAATTCATAAAATAAATATAATATAATATAGTTCATCAAGTTTTAACCCATCTCAAACACACGTCCATCATCCCATCCATAACCACATCCATGTCCACACATCTCACCACACTCTCACTCTCTTGTCGGCAAGGAAGACTCCCGCTCCTCCTTGCCTCAACGGCCTAAGCCGGAATCCAACATCACCCTGGGGGAGAGAAGAAAAGGACACCTCTCACTATAACGAACATGGGGTACTCGTAGGGAATGTCCGTACCGGGGACACGGCTATACGTATAGATTTAGTAACTCTGCAGAGCTTGTACACCTGGAACCACAAGATCACCATCATCGACGATGCCTCGTCTAGGCGATACAAAGTCGCCGCCTAATCGGCCCGATGCCATTCTACCACTCAGCTCTGGGGCACCCCGGAGATCCACCGGCACGCTGAGACTGTGAGACGTGGTACCGGATCCCAGTGGATACCACGCTGTCTCAGGAGGGTGTGGGTCTCGGCACCCGTACCTCCCTACACTATCACCTATCAACCTAGTAGTAGCAGCAGGGGGCCAGCTAGTCGTCAAGTCGGACCCCGCCCATTCAGAGACGAGTGGTGTGCACGAAAGAGTCCCATGAGCCGCATACTCGCCCAATCAGTCCTTAGAGGGACTGGACAGGATATCTTCACAAGGGGGCTCGACGCCCCTGCCTCGAAAGGCACCTCCATTCCGAGGATTCGTCCCACAAAGGCACTCCTCCCGGAATCTACTCACATTACATGTACCCGCCACAGTACTCTCTCTCACATAGGGAGTGCCCAGATCACACTCCTCCGGCAAGACTTGTCCCCGACTCGTCGTAGATCCGCCTGGGCCGACACAACCCTCACCACACACCCAAGACACACGCCAAGATCTCTCCCACGTTATCCCCAATTATCCAGTTCACGGCACCACGTGCCTTAGCCACACACAAGCATGTATGAGTAAAGTGTAAGTGTGTAGCAAATATCATGAAGTAGGCGGCGTCTATCCTAGCAAATGGGTGTGCGGGAGAAAGGTTGCGTCAAGGTAATGGCTTATCAAGCAATCTACCATGCATCCTATCATAGTTCATTTGCATAAAGTAAAGCACTAGCAGCTATATATTGCATGTCTAATAGGATTCTACAAGGTTGGGTGGGATGTGGCACCTATTTATAGCAATCCCTAGTCATCGACAGCTGTTGTCCTTCGCTTCTTCTCCCTCTAGCGGATCTCCGGTCTGTCCGTCGTCACCGCGATGCATCTACCTCGATATAGCGACAAGCAATGTAAAAGAGCAATCAATCCCTAACCAAGATCTAATACTCCCCAAAAGGCAATAAGATACAGAAGAACTAGATAACTCCAAATAAACACTGAAAGACTTAGCCCTCGCGGAGAGTGTCCGATCCTCGGGCTCCAAACAAACAGAAGTGGTTGTTTGTTTAAGCATAAGCTCGGACCGAAGCCTCGAAATAGCCAGTACCTCCCGGGTCGATCATGTCGACCTGTACGGCTTCAAGAGAAAAGACCTCGATCCTAGCTTAACTTAGGCAAACACCATGACTTGTGGCCTCCCAATCCGAACGTCATGGAAACTGGCGGGGACCGGAGGATCACAAGCAAGAGGAAAAGGGAAATAGGAACAATAGGGTTTGGCCCTTGTAGCCTCTAACCCGTAAGTCGCAATACTACATAAGATTCGAGTAAGAACGATTAATACGAAACAGAGGAATTGTGACTTGGTTCCGAGGCTCTTTAGCTTACCCATCATGGTAGCCGACGGTAGCAAAAGAGATTGGAACACGAACGACAGAGGAGCGGCTACAGATCCTCTCGACCCGTTCGACACAACAACGTCGGGGGCCGAGAAGACAGTAGCACAACAGGGGAAGAGAGGAGAGTTAGCTGGGCATGTCCATGCCGCGACCTCGGACAACGGTCGATCGGGATTTTACTCACACGGTCCAAGAACGAGGCGTAGATCATGGCTTCGCTAACTAAAAGTGTTAGCCCGGTCTTTGATCCGATCGTCATGGTTAAGGACAGGATCGAACAGAGCGGCTAACGGGGAGGAAGGGATGCAGAGAAAAGAAAGGGGGCAGTGATCCACTCCTTCCAATGCCCATGCCATGGCGAGAGACGAGGCATCGGAAGAGAGTGACGCGCAATGGGAAACGAGTGCCTAACCCGCTAGTAGGGTACCTAGACCAAGGTGCACTAAATGCACTTAAGACATTCCCTAGGGTCTTAGCGATGCGGTTGTCACCGCGAGAACCTAAGGAATGCTTTGGTCTCTAGGGATACAAGCATACTAGGGGCTTAAGTACAAAAGAACCAAAAAGAAGGGAGAGGCGGGATTCATCTTCCCTTGATCCACTCGCCATGGTAGTCGACGGGAATCAAAGGAATGGAATCAAGAAATAGTAAACGATTACCAATAAGTACGAGTAAGCGAGAAAAAAGAGATTCTTAGTCCCACAGCACTTGCGATCCACATGACATGGCAATGGTCACTGACCGAAGGAGCCGGGGCAAGGGACTCGGTCCACGCTTTACTGGAATGGCGAGGATCTATGAAAGACGAAAGAAGATAGAAGGGGTTCCACTCTTTTCCAACCTACTCGTCATGGAGTGGGCAGAGGTTGGACGAGAAGAGATACGAGTCTCATATGGTTCCCCAATCCACACTATCTCGTAGGGCACCACGACCTCCGTGCGACTAAAACGGCACAATGTGATTCCTTGGGCTCTTAGTGGTGCGATTGTCACTGCGCGAACCCGAGGAATCACTATGGTCTATGTGGCACAAGCATACGAGCTAGATTAGGAAGAAGCAAAAGAAAGGAAAAGAAAAGAGGTAGAGCTCGATGGTCATGGCGAGGCGGTTCACGACCACGAGCTATACCCTAGCGAGTTAGCATATGCCGCTCCCACGATGGTCATCTCCTAATTCGTCTCCCACTAGACTAGGTCACACGAGGGTTCGCCATGTACGGGTAATATCCGCATCGTTGAGTCCATTGGTGACCACGTCCTAGGGTCGAATAGGGTCTAACGATCGCCATGCGATGAAGCTAACTAAAATATAAAAGTGAGAGGGATCATGCTCGGCGTACGACCATGGCGAGATGATCCCGCGATCGCACGTTCGAGCATGTCGCTCTCAACCGGCTCGAAGGCTCGGTCCACAGACAAACACGTCAACAACACGATCAGAACTGACAACACAGCATATCCAACACGGAGTAGCTCATATCCATAGCAAGACAAGAGATAATCCGGCGAAGGCACGGCACAGGGCATGATATAGATAGCAAGTGAAAAAGAAAAGCGGAGGCTTTTGCCGACGTCGAGGATGGCGTCGGCGGGTTTCGAATGTTGGACCTTGGCGGGGACGACGACAAGGATGGTTGGGCTTCCACGGAGCATCGCTGAAGGAGGCAGGAGGGTTGTAGCCAACCGGGCTTAGCCCTGGCCTGCTGCGGCCACCTCCAGCCGGCCGTGGCCAGCCGAGTCCAGCCTGCAGCCAGCTCTGGCCGCTGCTTGTGGCCAACAGCTAGCTGCGGCCAGCCGGGCAGGCTGCTGGTGGCCTGGAGTGGCTACGGCTGGCCGGCGAAAGCGGAACGCGGCTAGGAATGGCCGGGCACTGGCTTCTGCTGCTGGTGACGCTCCTGCAAGGTGTGGGACACGGCACGATGGCCGGTCTCGAATACGGCATCGGGGAAGGAAGGACAAGGGTGGTGTCTTGGTGCTGGTGCTCACCGGCAACAACGAGGAGGCTCGGCCGACATCGAGGTGAAGCAGGCCGATGCAGCAGGGGGAGCTCGGCCGGTGTCGAGGCGGCGGCTGCGCTGCTCGTCGTGGCGCGCGTAGTCGTCGGCGGCGTCGTGGCCGGGCTTCTCTGGCCGCCGTGGCTTGCCGCGAGCGTGCAACGGCCAGCCAGAGACAGCCGTAGGCGGAGCCGGAAGAGGACGGGTGAGGCAAGGTGACGGCGCGTTGGGTGGTGGCCGCCGTCGTCGGGCAGCGGACGTTCGGCGGCCGAGGCGCGTCGAGGGACACGCCAGCGGTGAGCGGTTTGCGCCGCGCGGCCCGGCGGCAAAATCGCAAGCGGCCGAACAGCGGCTCGGCGCGGCACGCGGGGCTGGCGGCGGCCGTCCCGCTGGCGTGATGGTCCCTGATACGGCGTCCGCCGGCCCGCGAACGATGGCAGCCAGGCGAGCCCGGCAGCCAGCGGCCATGCCCTTGGCGTCGCGGCGGCTGCAGCTGATCCGCGTCGCGGCAGCGCGGTCCAGGTCGGTTGCGCCCAGCTGCCGGCAGGTCGCTGCGTGACGACGACGCGGCGTGGCGCGACCGGTGAGGGCGGAAAGCGGTTGCCGGGCCGCGGCACGGGGGACGCCAGCGGGAGGCGCCGCTCGAGGCGACGCGGCGCCGGAGATGGGCTTGGCGCGCGGTGCAGGGCAGCGGCGCGGTGGTGAGGCGGAGCTGCGCTACACAGTAGGCGAGCAAGTGAGGGAGCAGGGTAGAAGAATGGCGGCGGCCGGCTGGGGAAAACGGAAGAGGGAGATGGAGGCGGCGGCTGCAGCTGCTCTTATACCCGTGCGCTAGGGTTGCCGAGGTGGAGCCGAACATCTCCGGCGTCCGTGCCACGGATGGGACACGCGGCGGTGGATCGGGTGTGGGCGCGTTTGGACGCCGAGGCAGGGCGCAACGCCCACACCGCGAAAGGCGGCGGGGCGGCACCCTGCCTCGGGAGCGCGTTTGCTCCTAGGGTTTCAGGGCGCGAAGTTGGGTCAGCAGCTGGCCCTCAAATGGCCTCGCGGGGTGGGTAGGGAGAAGGCCGGTTGGGCCTGCTAGTGGAAGGAGAAGGGGGAAAACAAGTTGGGCTGCCGGCCCAAGTGATGTTCCAGAGGTTTCTCCATTTTGATTTAAGGCTTTGAAATGAATTTGAACAAGGGAAAATTAAGGGAAACTTGATGGAGGGTCAGTTAAAAGGAAGAGGATTTTTCCTCTTCATCCATAGAGATATGTCCTTCATATTTTGCCGAGGAATTTGGAGGTAGATTCAAAGGGTAAATGAGAGAGAGTTTCCATGGAGGCTTAGACGGGGATTAAGAAAAAGGATTTCAAGGAGATTTTGCTATGGACGTGTATACTCCAAACTCCGAACGAACACATAACCAAAATCGACTCGAGAACACCGGCATCCTCCTGCAAGCAATTCTATATGAAGTGCAATGGTTTTAAAAGCGCCCTCCTATATTTGACCTAATAACTACATGATTCACACATTACAGGAAAAGTTTTAAAAAGTTGGGATTTTTGGCATTTGGTAAAACCCAGGATGTTACAGACTATCCCCTTATGGGAATCTCGTCCTCGAGATTCAGGTGTTGTCTAGAGTTTATGGCTCCTACCGGGATGTGCTACAAGCATCAACGCATCAAGCTTTTTGCAACAAGAGACTTTTTGGAAAAAGAGATTCTGAAAGAAGGGATTTCGGAAACGCATTTCCTAAGAAGCTTTTGAATGGAGGGAGGGGTTTATGAAAGGCATGAAGACACTTTTTGTTTGATCAAAAAAGATTTCCATATAAAGTCCGTCTTGAAACTCATTTCGAAATCAAGAAAAAGCTCTTAAGCATTCCATCTGCGAAGTTCAAAATACCTTTTAAAGACACTTTTCAAGGACCGGGGTTTTTGGGAAGCCGATTTTGAGAAGTAGATGGGAACAATTTTCGTACATAAAGACTTTGTATACAAGTTTGAAGGCTAAAAGAAACCTCTCTTTTCTTTTTTTTTTTTAAAGAAGAAGCAACGGTGTTTCAAAGACAAAGTAACGTATTTTAGGAAAAAGGCATTACTTGAAACAAAATCCATTTTGAAGAACTCCTTTCAAAATAAAATTGTTATTTTTGAACCTTTTGGGAAATCAGATTTTTGAGTTGAAACCCAAAACATTTTATTAATTGCAAAGCTTTTGAAGAACTTTTGGAAATTAGGATTTTGTAAATCCTTTTTCAGAAAAAACACCATTAGAGGGGAAGGCAAAGGGTTTTGAGATCGCTTTTCAAACATCATTTTGAGATATGGAAAACAAATTCTTTAGTTGGAAATCATTTTCAAAGAGAAAAGCTTCTCCAAAAGATGTTTTGAAATTGATCCAAAAATTTTGGAACCTTTGAATCCTAAATATGGGTTTTGACATCTAGGAGTTTTCAGAAACCAAAACTTTTCTCAAAATTAGTTTTGTGCAAAAGATAAATTTTAATCCTTGCCTCTTGAATTTTTTTTTTTTTTTTTAAACAAGATGGGGCGTTAAGAAGGAAATTGCAAAATCCAAAATATTTTAAAAATAAAACGAGTTTGTGGGAACAAAACTCTTCTCAAAGGATTTTATTTTAAGTAATAGATTTTTGAAAAAAAAGGGGGAGTTCGAGATTCAGGTGGTATGCGGTACCGATTAGGGTGGTCGCGATCACTTTCCTCGATACCAGCATACGCCCGGTAGCAAGCCATGTGGAGGCCTCACACATGGGGCCCCAAGTTTAAATAGCGGGCACCATAGCTCAAGATCGTGGCTCATCCTCAAATAAGTCACCGACTATATCCCAATATTTCAAACTAAACGGAGAGGAGGGGGTTTTAAAAAGAAAGCCTTTGTAAACTATTTTGAAAGCATTTTTCTGAAACAAAGGTTTTAAATATTTTTATTTTGCAAATTTTTGAGAGCAAGGAGATTGCAACCCTTGGTTTGAAACTAACACAAATAATTTCAAATTGGTTGCAACCCATTTTGATTCAAAAACTTGTAAATCAAGAGTTTTCATTTTTACCAAGCTAGAGCAAACCTCCTAAAGAGAGATTTGAAAAGTTTTGAAAAAGACTTTCAACTTGTTGAACAAATCAAAACTTTTAGTTTTTTTTTTTTTTTTAACCTTTTTGAAAAGTGGGGGTTTTAATATCCAAATCATTTTAAAAACTTACGCACCGGCCTTTTTCTCTTTTTTTTTTTGAAACACAAGAGGGTTTCAAAGGACACCAAGTTCATGAGGGTTCAAAACTGTTTTTTTTTTCGGAAGGTTTTGCAAATGCCAAAGATTTTCTAAAGCCTTTTAAAAGTGAGCAGTTTTTTTTTTTGAAAGTCCATTCGAACACTTTTGAAACCCAGTTTTAACGAAATATGCGCTTTCAAAAGGGGTTGAAATCAAAGATTTTTGAAAGCTCAAATCTTTTTGCAAAGTCTTATTTGCGGTAAAATAAGTTCAAAAAGGAGTGCAAGCCAAAAGATTTAGAGCCATTTTCCAAATCGGAAGGTAAAGCTTTCAAAAAAGGAACTCAGTTTTTGAGAAATATTATTTTTTTTTGAAATCAGATTTGGAAGGCGCATTTTGATTTGTAAAAGTAACTTTTGGAAAGTTTGCGAGACAAAAAAACCTTTTTGAAGCCATGTTGTTTCATAAAATTGGTTATAAAACATATTTGAATCGAGAGATGGTTGCTTTTGAAAAGGGGAATTTGGCTCACAAGGTGAAATCAAAGCCTTTTAAAACAAAACTGAGCCAAAGTATCTTTAAAAATGTTTTATTGATTGGAGAACAAAGTTTCACTTTTGAAGGCAAATCTGGAGCATGTTTCGAAAAAGGAACCGATTTTTCCATTGTTTGAAGACAACTTTCGAAATCAAGTTGGGCTTGAAGCAAGAGTTAAAACCACTTTCTTTCAAAAAGGGAAATCTTTATAAAACCTTTTGAAACTTTACCTTTTGAAATAAAATCACTCTCTTTTTTTTTTTTGACAAAGGGCTTTTGAAGGTAAAGCGGCGGCTTGGAAGAGAAGTTTAGTTTCAAAGACTAGAGAACCATTTTGAAGGGAGGTTGACAAAAATTTGATGCATTGACTTCCTAATTCCAGTCATAGGTTTGGCTTAGGTTTTTAGAGGGCTAGGTTATCCGGACTCACGGAGTCATATATATAAAATAATCTATATAGTCGACACTCAATCAATAAGAAATACAAAAACCACAACAACACAAAATCCAGGCATTCAGGCAGCATCACAACTCCTATATGCATAGTGTTGACTTGAGGCGACTCCTATGCCTTCAAAGTCTCACACATCTACCGACCTAGCGTGGGCAGAAGTGGGGGAGTGATTCCTAAGGGTTATCTCCTCATATCAGGATGGTCAAACAGCAATAGAACTTAAGGTAGAGGGAGAAACAACTGTTTTCACTTCTAGCACCTATAGCAATCAGGATTTTTGGCTTCTATTCTAGTGTTTGGTCCTAAGGTCTCGTCCTACGGTCAAGTATGGCTCTGATACCAACTGAAACGACCCGCGATTTTCTCGAAGGGAAATCCACAGAGTACATCGAATACAGTTGATACCATAGTTCATACATCGCAAAAGATATAAATTACAGAGTATTACAACACTTGTAACACGCCTAAGTACATCGTATTCTAGCGTTAGACACACACACGGATCAACATCAGAGTAGACGTAGCGTCAAAACGGGTGAAGGCCCCTCCTTCACGGAGAGTCATCAGAGTTGGGGTAGAGTATCAGCGGGCGTAGACTTGATCTCCTTAACCAAACTTGAGTGTAGGAACGAGACCACCTAATTCTTCCAGCTCCATTATCATCGTAGTCCTCCTCGGGTACCAAACACGCTCAACTCTATCGATGCGATTTGTATGCGGCCACTAGCTCCCACCCTATGCTTAGCTCTGCTATGTGGTAAGTGGAATGCAAGGGTAGAGGAAAAAGCCTATATTTGGCTGTAGTTTTCCTATGCAAATTCATAAAATAAATATAATATAATATAGTTCATCAAGTTTTAACCCATCTCAACCACACACGTCCATCATCCCATCCATAACCACATCCATGTCCACACATCTCACCACACTCTCACTCTCTTGTCGGCAAGGAAGACTCCCGCTCCTCCTTGCCTCAACGGCCTAAGCCGGAATCCAACATCACCCTGGGGGAGAGAAGAAAAGGACACCTCTCACTATAACGAACATGGGGTACTCGTAGGGAATGTCCGTACCGGGGACACGGCTATACGTATAGATTTAGTAACTCTGCAGAGCTTGTACACCTGGAACCACAAGATCACCATCATCGACGATGCCTCGTCTAGGCTGATACAAAGCTGCCGCCTAACTGGCCCGATGCCATTCTACCACTCAGCTCTGGGGCACCCCGGATATCCACCGGCACGCTGAGACTGTGAGACGTGGTACCGGATCCCAGTGGATACCACGTTGTCTCAGGAGGGTGTGGGTCTCGGCACCCGTACCTCCCTACACTATCACCTATCAACCTAGTAGTAGCAGCAGGGGGCCAGCTAGTCGTCAAGTCGGACCCCGCCCATTCAGAGACGAGTGGTGTGCACGAAAGAGTCCCATGAGCCGCATACTCGCCCAATCAGTCCTTAGAGGGACTGGACAGGATATCTTCACAAGGGGGCTCGACGCCCTGTGCCTCGAAGGCACCTCCATTCCGAGGATTCGTCCCACAAAGGCACTCCTCCCCGGAATCTACTCACATTACATGTACCCGCCACAGGTACTCTCTCTCACATAGGGAGTGCCCAGATCACACTCCTCCAGCAAGACTTGTCCCCTAACTCGTCGTAGATCCTGCCCAGTCGACACAACCCTCACCACACACCCAAGACACACGCCAAGATCTCTCCCACGTTATCCCCAGTTATCCAGTTCACGGCACCACGTGCCTTAGCCACACACAAGCATGTATGAGTAAAGTGTAAGTGTGTAGCAAATATCATGAAGTAGGCGAGCGTCTATCCTAGCAGCGGGTGTGCAGGAGAAAGGTTGCGTCAAGGTAATGGCTTATCAAGCAATCTACCATGCATCCTATCATAGTTCATTTGCATAAAGTAAAGCACTAGCAGCTATATATTGCATGTCTAATAGGATTCTACAAGGTTGGGTGGGATGTGGCACCTATTTATAGCAATCCCTAGTCATCGACAGCTGTTGTCCTTCGCTTCTTCTCCCTCTAGCGGATCTCCGGTCTGTCCGTCGTCACCGCGATGCATCTACCTCGATATAGCGACAAGCAATGTAAAAGAGCAATCAATCCCTAACCAAGATCTAATACTCCCCAAAAGGCAATAAGATACAGAAGAACTAGATAACTCCAAATAAACACTGAAAGACTTAGCCCTCGCGGAGAGTGTCCGATCCTCGGGCTCCAAACAAATGTAAGTGGTTGTTTGTTTAAGCATAAGCTTCGGACCGAAGCCTCGAAATAGCCAGGTACCTCCCGGGTCGATCATGTCGACCATGCGGCTTCAAGAGAAAAGACCTCGATCCTAGCTTAACTTAGGCAAACACCATGACTTGTGGCCTCCCAATCCGAACGTCATGGAAACTGGCGGGGACCGGAGGATCACAAGCAAGAGGAAAAGGGAAATAGGAACAATAGGGTTTGGCCCTTGTAGCCTCTAACCCGTAAGTCGCAATACTACATAAGATTCGAGTAAGAACGATTAATACGAAAAAGAGGAATTGTGACTTGGTTCCGAGGCTCTTTAGCTTACCCATCATGGTAGCCGACGGTAGCAAAAGAGATTGGAACACGAACGACAGAGGAGCGGCTACAGATCCTCTCGACCCGTTCGACACAACAACGTCGGGGGCCGAGAAGACAGTAGCACAACAGGGGAAGAGAGGAGAGTTAGCTGGGCATGTCCATGCCGCGACCTCGGACAACGGTCGATCGGGTCGACTCACACGGTCCAAGAACGAGACGTAGATCATGGCTTCGCTAACTAAAAGTGTTAGCCCGGTCTTTGATCCGATCGTCATGGTTAAGGACAGGATCGAACAGAGCGGCTAACGGGGAGGAAGGGATGCAGAGAAAAGAAAGGGGGCAGTGATCCACTCCTTCCAATGCCCATGCCATGGCGAGAGACGAGGCATCGGAAGAGAGTGACGCGCAATGGGAAACGAGTGCCTAACCCGCTAGTAGGGTACCTAGACCAAGGTGCACTAAATGCACTTAAGACATTCCCTAGGGTCTTAGCGATGCGGTTGTCACCACCGAGAACCTAAGGAATGCTTTGGTCTCTAGGGATACAAGCATACTAGGGGCTTAAGTACAAAAGAACCAAAAAGAAGGGAGAGGCGGGATTCATCTTCCCTTGATCCACTCGCCATGGTAGTCGACGGGAATCAAAGGAATGGAATCAAGAAATAGTAAACGATTACCAATAAGTACGAGTAAGCGAGAAAAAGAGATTCTTAGTCCCACAAAGACTTGCGATCCACATGACATGGCAATGGTCACCGACCGAAGGAGCCGGGGCAAGGGACTCGGTCCACGCTTTACTGGAATGGCGAGGATCTATGAAAGACGAAAGAAGATAGAAGGGGTTCCACTCTTTTCCAACCTACTCGTCATGGAGTGGGCAGAGGTTGGACGAGAAGAGATACGAGTCTCATATGGTTCCCCAATCCACACTATCTCGTAGGGCACCACGACCTCCGTGCGACTAAAACGGCACAATGTGATTCCTTGGGCTCTTAGTGGTGCGATTGTCACTGCGCGAACCCGAGGAATCACTATGGTCTATGTGGCACAAGCATACGAGCTAGATTAGGAAGAAGCAAAAGAAAGGAAAAGAAAAGAGGTAGAGCTCGATGGTCATGGCGAGGCGGTTCACGACCACGAGCTATACCCTAGCGAGTTAGCATATGCCGCTCCCACGATGGTCATCTCCTAATTCGTCTCCCACTAGACTAGGTCACACGAGGGTTCGCCATGTACGGGTAATATCCGCATCGTTGAGTCCATTGGTGACCACGTCCTAGGGTCGAATAGGGTCTAACGATCGCCATGCGATGAAGCTAACTAAAATATAAAAGTGAGAGGGATCATGCTCGGCGTACGACCATGGCGAGATGATCCCGCGATCGCACGTTCGAGCATGTCGCTCTCAACCGGCTCGAAGGCTCGGTCCACAGACAAACACGTCAACAACACGATCAGAACTGACAACACAGCATATCCAACACGGAGTAGCTCATATCCATAGCAAGACAAGAGATAATCCGGCGCGAAGGCACGGCACAGGCATGATATAGATAGCAAGTGAAAAAGAAAAGCGGAGGCTTTTGCCGACGTCGAGGATGGCGTCGGCGGGTTTCGAATGTTGGACCTTGGCGGGGACGACGACAAGGATGGTTGGGCTTCCACGGAGCATCGCTGAAGGAGGCAGGAGGGTTGTAGCCAACCGGGCTTAGCCCTGGCCTGCTGCGGCCACCTCCAGCCGGCCGTGGCCAGCCGAGTCCAGCCTGCAGCCAGCTCTGGCCGCTGCTTGTGGCCAACAGCTAGCTGCGGCCAGCCGGGGCAGGCTGCTGGTGGCCTGGAGTGGCTACGGCTGGCCGGGCGAAAGCGAACGCGGCTAGGAATGGCCGGGCACCGGCTTCGCTGGCTGGTGACGCTCCCGCAAGGTGTGGGACACGGGCACGATGGCCGGTCTCGATACGGCATCGGGAAGGAAGGACAAGGGTGGTGTCTTGGTGCTGGTGCTCACCGGCAACAACGAGGGAGGCTCGCCGACGCCGAGGTGAAGCAGGCCGATGCAGCAGGGAGCTCGGCCGGTGTCGAGGCGGCGGCCGCGCCGCTTCGCCGTGGGCGCGGTAGTCGTGGCGGCGCCGTGGCTGGCGGGGGGCTCCTCCGGGCCGGCCGTGGCTTGCCGCAGGCGTGCAACGGCCAGCCAGAGACAGCCGTAGGCGGAGCTGGAAGAGGACGGGCGAGGCAAGGTGATCGGCGTTAGTGGTGGCCGCAGCCGCCGGAGCAGCGACGCTCGGGCGGCCGAGGCGCGCCGAGGACACGCGGCGGTGAGCGGCTGCAAGACGCGGGCCCGGCGGCAAGGTCGCAAGCGCCGGCACGGCGGGGGCGCGCGGCACGCCCGAGCACGGCAGTAATGGCTGCGCCTCGGGCGGCGATGGTGCTGCGGCGCCCCGGCAATAAGGACAGCGGCCAGCGGACAGGCTGGCGCGCTGCGCGCCTTGGCGTCGGGCGGCTGCAGCCGGTCCGTCTGCGCGGGGCCGGGTCCAGGTCGGCCGCGCCTAGCCGCCGGCAGTCGCCGCGACGACGACGCGGCGTGGAGCGACCGGAGCTTGGGGCGGGAGGCGCGTTGCCGGGCGCCGCAGCTGCGCCGCGGGCATAGATGGGGACGCCAGCGGGAGGCGCCGCCCGAGGCGACGCGCGCCGGAGATGGGCTTGGCGCGGTGGTGGGGCAGCGGCGCAGTTGGTGAGGCGGAGCTGCGCTACACAGAGGCGAGCAGGAGGGAGCAGGGGTAGAAGAATGGCGGCGGCCGGTGGGGAAAAATGGAAGAGGGAGATGGAGGCGGCGGCCGCAGCTGCTCTTATACCCGGCGCTAGGGTTGCCGAGGTGGAGCCGAACATCTCCGGCGTCCGTGCCACGGATGGGACACGTGGCGGTGGATCGGGTGGGCGCGCAGACGCCGCCGAGGCAGGCGCAACGCGCCACACCGCGAAGCGGCGGCGGCGGCACCTGCCTGGGAGCGTTTTGCTCCTAGGGTTTCAGGGGGCAGGAGCGCGAGTTGGGCCGCAGCCCTGGCCCACAGGGGCCCTCGCGGGGTGGGGTAGGGAGAAGGCCGGTTGGGCCTGGGCTGGGTGGAAGGAGATGGGGGAAAACAAGTTGGGCTGCCGGCCCAAGTGATGTTCCAGAGGTTTCTCCATTTTGATTTAAGGCTTTGAAATGAATTTGAACAAGGGAAAATTAAGGGAAACTTGATGGAGGGTCTGGATAAAAAGGAAGAGGATTTTTCCTCTTCATCCATAGAGATATGTCCTTCATATTTTGCCGAGGAATTTGGAGGTAGATTCAAAGGGTAAATGAGAGAGAGTTTCCATGGAGGCTTAGACGGGGATTAAGAAAAAGGATTTCAAGGAGATTTTGCTATGGACGTGTATACTCCAAACTCCGAACGAACACATAACCAAAATCGACTCGAGAACACCGGCATCCTCCTGCAAGCAATTCTATATGAAGTGCAATGGTTTTAAAAGCGCCCTCCTATATTTGACCTAATAACTACATGATTCACACATTACAGGAAAAGTTTTAAAAAGTTGGGATTTTAGGCGTTTGGTAAAACCCAGGATGTTACACAAAGTGAGAGAGAAGTGTTCTTGATTCTAGGGATGAATGGTGACCAGTAGAAATGGCTAAGAGAGCCTCACAACCTGAGCACACACATTACATATAGAATTGGGGGAAACTAGCCGTTATTTCCCCCATCCTGGCTATCTGTGCGACAGTGGCCTGACCATGCCGCCCAACGGTCAAACTGTGGGACGCCCAGTGGTCGATAGTACGACGTGGGGTTTTCTCTTGTTAACCTTCGGTGGACCCAATAGAGGAATCCAGTGGCCCCTCAATATTTTTTTAGAAAGTTTGAGGACCAATTGAAAAAGTCTGGTGGTCCCGCAACACACACAACCGAGAAAGCACTCAAAGATTTAAAATTACACGCTACCATTCTACAGTCGAGCCTGACTGACAGTCTGATCCCACAGAGCACCAGTCTCACTATGCGAGCCAATAGAGCTGGCTCAAGGACCCAGCATTGGGTCCTATTCTCTAATGAATCTCCTTGGCCCATCACCGAGGAAAGCACCTCATTGCATATGGTCATGATAATCATCTCCACCATCTCTTAGCCTTGCTCAACTCCTTCACTTAGAATTTTGCATTACAAAGGTAAAGATGAGTCAAAGTAACATAAAGAAATACAACAAATTGCAAGCACACCAAAAGAACCAAGTCTAGCTAGAAACCCCCCCCTCAAAACTTAACAAGGTCTAAATTATTCAACTGTATGCCATTTTTTCTTATAGAGATGGTTGCAAAAAATTACTACCAAATCAAAATAGAACATATTTTCATAAGGCTTGGGTATGCGGTAAGGAGGAAAAATAATCATTCACACATAGCCATATGAAGTTTATTTCCATAAAGAGACACAATTGCTTAGTCTACCCACAATTAATTAATGTCTGATGAGAGTTAAGGCCAACACAATGATTTGTTCTAGAATAGTATCAGACCATGTGGAACCGACTCAAAATTAATAAAAAATTAATTAACGACACTATGAAGGGAATGTGATTCAATCAAGGTAATAAAGAAGATTATAATGTAACCTGGATATGGTCACATCTAGTATTTGAATCTATCAAGATTACAAAACATGCCATTGGGATATGCACACATATTAATATAGATAAGGGCATGTGCAAGGAGAAAAATATAATCATCCACATAAAGCAATTTCAAGTTTATTTTCATAAAGAAACATAACCGCTTGGTCTGCTAATAATTAATCAATGCATAATGAGAGTTAAGGCTACCACAAATGATGTGTTCTAGAATAGTATTAGACCATGTTTGACTGATTCAGATGCAATTGATGACACTATGAAGGGAATGTGATGCAAGGTAATAAAGAAGGCTACACATGTAACCTAGATATGGTCACATTTAGTATTTGAATCTAGCAAGGTTACAAAACATGTCATTGAGATATGCAAACATTAATATAGATGAAGGCATGCAGTAAGCAAAAAATTAATCTTCCACACAAGGAAATTTCAAGATTATTAATTATTATCATAAAGAAAAATAATTGTTTGGTCTGCCAACAATTAATCAATGCCAGATGAGAAGGCCAACATGAATGATGTGTTCTAGAATAGTATTAGACCTTGTTGAACTGATTCAAAAACAATTAATGACGCTGAAGGCAATATGATTGAAGAAGGTAATAAAGAATACTATATAAGTAATCTAGATATGGTCACATTTAGTATTTGAATACCCTTCCAACATAACATTTAGTGTTTGAATCTATCAAGATTACATTTATTATATCATAGTCCATGCCTCTCTCATACGTGAAGATTCCAACCAAGAGTAGAACTACCCTTAGTGTGAACTCAGACTTCAGAACTGGTGATCTGCAAACAAGAAGAAATTCCATGTTGTGATTGTCTGACTATTACAGGGTACCTGATGCTCCATAAGTTAATAAAATATAGTCAGCATGTAGCACTGATCCTGATTTTGAAAGGGGCCGATGGAAAATGGATTACATGACGCAAAACAATGCAGTAAATTAAACATATTGATCTATCAAGCCATGTCCTAACGATACGTGAAGATTTCCAACCAACAGTACAACTAACCTTTAGTGTGAACTTGGACTTCAGAACTGGTGATCTGCAAACAAGAAGAAAAAATCCATGTTGTTACTATCTGACTGAAGGAAAATTCAGACTTCAGAATTTATTTCTATGTAATAAAAAAGAAATTTAATGTTGTGACCAAAGGAATTTACAAAATTAATAAGTAGTTCATTCAGAGACGACAATGCCGAAAGGTATACAAAGGATAAACACATAGAAGCTCGGCCAAGAATGAAGCGCATCAAAAATAGGATATACTCCACAAAGAAAATATGTGTTATTGAAACTTCTAATTCTGATGGATGGATGACAAATTCCTTTTTATCAAATAATGATATGTCCATAAAAAAGTCATATCAACATCGACCAACAGGTTTATAGCTTAATTAAAGTTTTTTTTTCAATATAAAAATCAACCAAAAAACAGCGCAGCTATAGAAGCAATTATAGAAAACTACGAACACGCTAAATATTTTGGTTTCCTCTGTATCTTAAAGGGAGTTGCTAGTAAAAAGGCGCTTGTTTCTATTCCTGAACTCAGGTGACATTTCCTCATCATGGTAGCGGCGTGCTGCGCCACCTGACAGCCACGGATACGGACTTCTCGACGATAAAGAATGTCCTGAAAATTCTCCTGAGCAGACCAAGGCTCCAGTTCGTGCTTAGTGGTGGCAGTGCTGACTGCGCTGGCCCTCAAGGAAGGGTGCAGGACGCTCTTCGTCATCAAGAAGACCGTCTGAGCAGGAACTGGAACTGGCGCGGTGGAGCGCTCACAGTATGATCTCCATAGAGGATGACAAAAATTGGACATGATATGATCTCAGAAATGAATAAAAAACCAGCATGCTCACAGCAAGCATACTCAGATATGATCACAACAGCAGTATGCTCATAGGTAGAAATAACAGAGCTTGATAGTGATCTTGAGATCTCAATATGTCGTTTTGTTATTTACTTGGTACAAATGAGATCAAATATAAACAAAATTAACATTCAAAATATGGATTGTCCTTTCTTTTGCTTTTGGCCTCTCTGCCAGCTAAGCTTGCAAGTGGCGCGGCGGCGGTCGCCCCGCCCCACATCCGCAGCAGCCGCGAGGGATCTCACGGGCAGATGCGGCAGCCCGCACAGCGCCGCATGCTTTTTGAGGGCTTCGCGGCAGCCTGCATAGCGCCGTTTAGCCTGATGCCCTGACCGTCGTATCGATGAGAACAGCGAGAGATTAGAGATGTAGCGTCATACGTCAGCTAAAAAAGTCAGTGGTCTTAGGTTTTCCGGCTGCTCGCACGTGCGTCGCGGCGGTGCCACCGATTGCTGGCGCTACTCTCTGCAAGCGCCAACGCCCTCCCCCCCCGGGTCTCCGCTTCGAGATCCCCGGACGCTGCCGCCGGCTGCTCCTCTCCGCATGGGCGCCGAAACCCCCGGGCGTGGAGATGAAGAAGAGCGCGACGGGGCAGACGTACACGACGACGGCAGCGATGGCGACGGTGAGCAACATCTGGATGGACATGATGCTGTAGACTAAATGAAGGCCCACCGCAGGCGTGGCTCCTCCAGCATCATTGGGTACAGCGGCCGCGCCGCCTTTCCTGTCTCCGCATCGCCGGCGTACCACTCAGAACCCTTGGACGGTTGCCGGAAGTACAGCGGCCGTATCGCTCCATCGACCGCCGCAACCGCACCCTGTTGCGGGCTGCTGCGGCGCCGTTGGGCTATGCGGACGAGCCGCGTCAAGCGGCTCCTATCTCGCGGGTTTGTGGCGCGGGTAGCCCAGCGGGTTCGTGGCATGGCCCGCACCGTTTGCATCCCTACTGCCAGCAAGGTATAACGAATGGCTAGTGGAAGCCATAGCAATGTTAGCATGGCAAGCAAGTTCAGAATGCTCCTACTCCAAAAATGGCAAGCCAATTCAATATGTGTGAGTGGCAGGTAGCCTGAGTATATCAGCTTGCAGTGTGCGTCAGTGATCATCTTTTTATTCAACTGTGAACTAAATTCCCAAATAGCCACTTTTCATTCTCTAGATCAAGTTTTTGTGGCCCACACCCTTCAAAAAAAAAGTTATTGTGCTCTATAAATTTGTAAGTAAGTAGTCAGACAATCTGGTGGCTGGTGCTGTTTCAATTTTTAGCTCATCCAATTTTTAACCGAACAATGACAGGATAAATAGGTAGGTATATATGAAAGAGGCCAACTTAGACTAATAATTTGATGGAAACAAAAGGCTGCACCTCTACTACATTGCACACACATGAAAGAAACTGAACACACATGAATATTCATTTATGCAATCGCTGGTGACTGGATATTCAGCCATGCTAATTCATTATTCAGTCACCCTGACACATGAAAGAAACTGAACACTCCTTGAGGACGCATCCATATAAGAGGAGACAATGGTGAAGTCAGTGCAAAGCCACCATTGGAGATCGATGCCAGTGAAGTCGTGCTTCCTGTCAACTTGTCAATAGAGTAAAACGCACCAGGGAACGACACTACTCCCGACAGTGAAGCCACCACAATGGAAAGTAACATGGGACGGGCGGATGAAACTACTGTTGATGTATGGAGGTTGGCTGCACGTTGCTGTCGGCTGAGGCGGCATGAGGATGGAGGTGGCCGCGACATCGGCGGCGGTGTCAAAGGCATACGAGACCATCGTACATGCTCTGACCCATGTCTGCAACTCTGACGACGAGTAGATGGTGAAGATCCGACTTTCCCTGTCCCGGCTAGATCTGTATTGGCTCTGCCGGATCGAGGTGCCACCACGCCGGATCAGGGCGCTGTCGTTGATGGAGGGTGGCGGTGGCAGTGGCGCGTTCGGCCGCCTCGACGGCAATGCAGGTTGTGGAGGCGGGCAGGCGGCTTCACGGCGGTGGGGAGGCAGCGTGGGAGAGGAGGTGCCGAGGCGGCTGCATGGGCGTGAGAGAAGCTGGGGTGCGGGCCAGAGGTGAGGCATCACGGGATCGCAGGGGATGGGCAGGACGACGAGCCAATGGATTTGCGGCACTGCCAGATGGATCAGGCGGGGCAGCAGCCAGAAACCCTACCCACAGGCAGGAAGGAGTTGCGGCGTCGGCGGGGCAGCAGCATGACGGGGCCGGGTGGCAGCGTCGGCAGGTGTTAGTCACTAGTCAACGAGCCTGGACTAATGTGAGGCATATCAAGTGATGATCATAAAGTTAGAATCAAACGGTCACGTGAAATGATGTCATTTATGTGCTTGAATTGATTTATTTAGTGGATGAGGTTATGGGATGTCAACCAAACCTTGCAACCTCCCTCAAACAATTTTACTTTATGTCTACAATAAAAGTTATGAAAGGACCATGTTGAGCAAATGCCAAGAAAATACCTCAATTAGCCTAAAACCCTGATTCTAAGTCCTTATCAAGTTGCTGCGTTGACCAAAGTAGCTTTGTCTTCTGTTAATATTCCGGTTTGATCTTAAATAAAAGTTGGAATTTGAGAGATGCTCTACGAACTTTATTTTTGGTGCAAAGCCTAGATCAGCTTCTAATTAGTTCAAAACGTGGACAAAATTTCGAATCAGCTGTTGTTTTTGAACCCCCTGAAATATTCCGTCTGGGAACTTGTAATCAAGGTCATTAGGTTGACATGTCACGTTCTCATGTTTTTGTTAAGAAACTTAAGTTGACCCAAAAATAAAAGATGGAGTTAATTATATGGAGAAGAGCATGGAAAAAGTTGGACTCCAGTTGACCAAGTTTTGACCAAGAATTCGAAGTCAAACCGGGCAAAGCTTAACTCTTGGTTAAGTCGCTGACACTGTCAAATTTAGGGGCTTAATTAGCTGCTGTCAAAGAGTCCTAATGACTTTGGCCACTAAATAGAAGATGGAGAGCAGTTTGTGGGGCCACAACTTTTGTTTAAGGCTCAGAGCCCAATGCAGACCTGATCCGGCCCAAAATTGACCTCAAGTTGCCCACACCGTCGCATGCCAGGTGTTCGAGGAAATGTCATCATGGTGCCCATGCACGAGCAACGCACGTCTCCGCTTTGCCACGCACCCTCCGCGCCTCTGCTCCACTAGAATGTGGACGCCGAGCTCCTCCACTCATCCTCCCATTCTCCCACTTATACATGCAAACGGCGACGGGTATGCCGCGAGCCCGCTGGGCTAGACCACGCCGCGAGCCTGAGCTAACCCGCATGACAGCCTACATATCCGAAACGGTTTCCGCAGAGGGTAATCAAAGCCCAACGGCGCCGCTCCAACCCGTCACGACTCACGAGCGATGCAGCAAAGGGCGCCGCCGCCGCGGGCAACTGAGCCGCCGTCGTCGCAATCTGCACGGGCGGTTCATCCTCTGCCACTGCCATTGCCACGGGCGTGTCATCCTCTACCGCGGCCATCGTCATGAGAGGCTTCCTACAGCCTAGATCCCATGGCCCTTACCCCATCGTCGGCCATGGCAGGGTAGCTATGGTTCCTGCCTCCTGGGGGCTTGTAAATAGCAGTTTTCGGTGGTTCAATTTCTCTTTATGGCTGATTAGCTTCAGTTAGTTGGACCTCTACACAACCATGATTCCCGAGAGGCCTAGCCTGAAAATCCCAAAATGATATTGGTGATGTGGGTTTTCAGTTCAGCCTGACTGTACATAGGTGTAAATAGTTTTGAATTTTGAAAATCTGCTGCTTGTTGACATAAATGTTACTGCAGCGCTTTTGATCTTTTGGTTATTTATTACTTTTAGCTTCATTGTTAGTCAATTGTTCATGAATAGGAATTATGCAAGATTACTCATTCTTCTTTCAAGCGAAGTTCTTTATATTTTCATTTGTATGCTGATAGATGAGAGATTGAACCATGGATTTATATTCTTGATAAATTATGAATCATGGTATTACAAAATATCTAGTCTCATAAATTGGTTGTTTGATATCTACTACTACTGCATGTCTATATCCGTGCGTATATGTACTCTGTATGTACGGAGTACCACTCTGTAGTCTGTACCTAGCTAGTTTGTGCAGGCATATATGATTGATGAGAGAGTGATTTCAGGTTGCACATCTCTAGTCGTCTTACATAGTACATGCTAACTTCAGTGTGTAGTATATATGCGTGTACACGTACGTATATCAGTGGCCGCCGGCCGCCTTGCATGCCTGCCAGCTCAGCTGGCAGAACGATAAAAGCCTCCGCACATGCATGCAACCATCCAGGCATCAAACAACAACACAGGCAAAATAGCCTTCGCACGCGACAACGCCAATGGGTTGCGGGCTTGCGGCCGCCGCTAGAGCGCCGCATGCGTTACGCGGCTGAAGACAGGCCGCCGCAGAAGCCCGCGACGGAGGAAGCGGCGCCTACGGATGCGGGGCGGGCTGCCCGTCGCCGCGCCGTTTGCATCTATACTCCCACTCGCCCTTGCCCCCTTTGCCTCTCCTCCTGCTCCCACCTGCGCGCAGAGCGCGGCCGCCATGGCCGCCGGGGACGAGCTCCCTGCTGCGCCGCCATTCCTCCTCTAAGCCTCCAATGCCCTGGACGCGGGCTCTCCATCCTCCGCTACTCGCGCTGCTCCTCCACGCCGTTTCCCGGCCACTCTCCACCGCCCTACGCCGCTGCCGTCAAAGCGCCGGTCGCCGGCATCGCCTGCACGCGTCGCCAGGTGGCTACGAATGACCATGGGCCAAGCTGCGGTCTCTAGCGAGTGCGGCCCGCCTCTGCGCAGGCGTGCTGGCCGCCCTCGCCGCCATCGGCCCTTCCCCAGTCGGAATCAGCCTCCTCTGCTATGCTCTGTGCTGTGCGTTCAGAGGAAGAAGAAGAAGAACCTCACGCATGAATTGGAAGAAAGACAGGGGGCTATCCATGGGGTTATCTGCAGTTCTGTGATTCATTTGAATAGTGCGCATAGTGTAGATTTATTGGTGAAATCTTCAGGGTCCCTCATGCAAAACTGTTTCTCCTTTTCTTTTTTTATAGGCCTAAATCTGTTTGAAAGTTTGAAAATCATAGTAAATCATAGAAAAAAAAATCATAAAATAGCAAATAAGAATGTTTTGGAATCCTTATATCTATGCAGTAGATCATAATATGGCATGTGTTAGTTCGAAATTTCTGCTGTAGATTTAAATATTTACTAAGTATGGTTTGCTTTTTGTAAATTCATAATTGCTGTTATAGTGCTCCAATTGATGTAAAATTTTTGTGGTAGGCTTCTCATGTGATCCTTGTGCTGTGATTAAAGTTTCAGATTTATTGGTGCATGTATGACTGATTTCTTGATTTATCTTGTGTAGTGCTTGATAAATAGTTTTAGTAGTTTATAAATAATAAGAATGTGTAAAAATGTGAAATATGGTTTCTCTAGTTTCATATGATGTTTTTGTGACTTATGAATTCTTAATATGACCCTGTGTTTACTGAAAGTGTTGAGTTTTAGATTTATCATGCTCTCACATGCTCAATTACAATTAAAACTTTTGTTTTGGTTGTAATAATGAAATTATAAATCTTGAGCATGTAATCTTCGTACAATAGCCATGTTTTGATGATCTCTCTCACTCACAAAAATCTGAGCTTTAAACTAGATTGTTGCCACATCATCTAAAAATAATGTATGCTCTCTTTATATATGCAATTAGTGCAAGATTAGTAATAGAAAAACATGTGAATGCTCTTTTAATGTTTTCTTGCATATGGATATGAGATAAGTAGTGTAAGGTCATGTTCACGATGTTATGAGCTATGCAAATAGCTCGTGTGTGTGTGCTCTCAATTTATATGACTCTAGTTAATATGTGTTGCTTATGCATAATGTCAATCCTTCCTTATCCCTTGATTGATTGCTTTGCTATGCTATATGGGTTAGGGTGCTTTTCATGTTAACCATGAATAATGTTTAGTAGCTTTGATAATGCTAGTTGTGATCTAAAATGCTTGTTGTCTATGCATGATCATGCTTAAGTAACCAAGTGAAACTTGGTTGCAAGTGCTTTGTTGTTATGGCCGCATGTGTAGTTTCTGTTGCAGTGATCGCTTCATAGGGATTATGATATCTTATGTGAATGTGTTTTATACAAAAATTGTAGGTAATTTTCATATATAGTTTGTCCTAAAATTTTATGATTTTAGGATAATCGGTCTGAGAGTTATAGATTTTACAATTTTCCAATCAGGTTTTGGTTGTGCTCTAGACAGATCTGATAGATGGTGTTGTTTGACTTAAACAACTTTGGAATCATCTCTTATTGTTAACTAAAGATTGTAGTGATTTTCATAAGCTTTCTAAAATGCTAATGAATATATCTTTTGGTGTGATCTCTAGCTTCAGTTATAGGTGTTTTAAAGTTTAATGCCAGAATCTATCCAAGTCTAGATAGAGATGCCTTCTTTGTGTTGTTTAGCCTCTTTAACTGTATAATCATCTTGGGATGAATAGAAAAGTTGTAGTTAACTTAATGTGCTCTTTAGAAAGTCAAGAATTATGTTTTTTGGATACCTAGATCTCCAGTTATGGGTGTTCCAAGTTAGACACCAGAGTTTGGATAGAATTGGTTCTTCATACTATTTGACCTAGTATATGTTTCATTCAGCTCTAGATGTCAGTAAAGAAGTTGTAGTGCTTTTCCTAAGCTTTCTAGAAATTCTAGGATCACCTGTTTTGGATACTTATATCTCCAGTTATGGCTAAAGCAAGTGCTTGATGTGCTGCTGTCCAGATTATGTGTTTGTGCTTAAATTGGTTGCTCTAGCTAGATGTGGTGAGTTACATGTTTGCTAGTGTGACCCATGCCTTTGATTTTGTTCAATTAATACATGTTAACTATCTTTAACTTGTTGATTGTAGAATGTGCTTGTTATCCTTGTAGAGTAGACATGTGTGATGTTAGTTAACTTCCATATACTTAGGTGCTTAAGTCTAGTTAGTGTGACCTATGCTTGTCTTGAATGCCATGTTTCATATGTTGCATTCTTTATGTTCATACATAAGCATCATTGCATGTCATTTAGGTACAATAGATGATGAACACGTGGTCCAAAATGATATGATGTTGGAGCCCAACCTGAAGACAGTGTTCGGTGGACCATCCTGAAGATAGAAGGACCAAGCAAGCATTAAGAAGGAAGATACCCACCAAGTGAGTGTCATCTAATGAGCACTAACCTAGTGTTGAATCTTAGGCAAGCCCTGGAGCATTCTTAAGACTCTTACCTCTCTTTTAAAATGCACTTGAGTATGTCTTTTGGACGATACATTAAGTGATAGGAGTCGAACAAAACCGTTGTTGCATGACTTACATTGACCACCATAAATGTGTATACCCCTGAGATACTAGTATGTGTAGGTCATGCTTATGCTTAGCCCTGCCTAACACAGTAGAAGTTGGGTGATTTCCTATCATCCGCAAGTAATAGGATGGTTGCCTAGTGCTATGCCACGCTTGGCTATGTTATGCTACGATGGAAACATAACCATGTGAGAATGGATAATAATTGGAGACCGGGCGGGATCATATATGTTGGCATGGAGGCTACCTTATGTTGACCCATATGTGTCGATTAAGGACCGTATCGTTGCTGTCTCTTGTGTTGAGATTGAACATAGCCTTTCATTTAGTTGGCTGGATAACTCATTCCAACCGTGAATCCTAGTAGCTCAGTTCAGGCGATGAGCCGGCCTGGTTTAAAGTCGCACACTAGAGGAAGATGGTATGTGTGGGGACACGGTCGGTCCATGGGCAGGCAGGTCGCCTCAGCGTCTTGGGTTTTAGTCAGTCCCTGAGTGTGCGGTACGGACTGACCATGGTTTCAAACTGCACCAACGGTGACCTAAGGCAACTCTAATCCAGTTGCCTAGTGAGTGTTATGGAATACTACCCAGCTGGTTGCAATCGACTCGAATCGCCGTCTCTCCCGGATAGCGCGGAACTTAACCTTGTCATAGTATCGTAATAATAACTACAGAACATGATGGTTATGATGATTATTGCTGGAAATGCCAAATTTGGTATGGTTATTATTGATTGCCTAATATTAATCAAGTGATTGCTTTAGTACAGGTGTAAACTTAGTTATAAATAGCTTCACTGAACTGATGCTAAAATATTGAAAGTAAGGATGAATGTTAGTAAGCTCTTTTATAAAGTTATGCTATCCAACTAGCCCCACCAAATGAGCTTTGCATATCTTTTGTGTCATTTTGTTTTGTCTCCTGTCAGGTAAGTCTAGTTGAGTACCTTCAAGTACTTAAGGTTTTATCCCACCCTGTTGCAGGTGAAGTTCTGCCGAAGGTGGAGTTAAGTGCCGGTGGGCTCGGCCTTCTTATATTCTTCTCATCTGTGCTTTTAATCGGAGGATGTCACTTATGCTAGCAATGTATTCCAAGCTTATGTTATTGCAATCATCTCAAAGCTATATTGTTTTCTCTAAATAGATTTGAACTCAAACTTGTATTATTATTTGTGAACTCATTTGTAATATTACTTCTACTGCAAAACTCTGGTATGTGATGTGTATTTGCTTAACCATATGATCTTGGTTGTGATGTTGATTTACCAAGGTCCTTCGTGACACTCGGTAGACTACCGGGTTTGTATAAGTGAAAGTGCGTGCGGGCCAGCGTGTTAGCGGGGCCAGCAATACTGGATCTTGTATAACTTGGGCGGTTCTGTCACAGTTGGCGTGGGGCGGGATGGCGGCGTCGGCGTGGGGTGGCGGCATTGTGGGGCGGGCGGGCGGCGTCGGGAGCGGAATGGCGTGGGCGGGCGGGACAAGTTTTCTTTGTTCTTTTTTGGTGACAGGCAAGCGGGGAGGCGGGTGGAGAGGGCGCGGGGCCACATGTCGGCGCCAAAAATCCCAGGATGAAACCCTCCTATCGCATGGGGAGAGTGGGGGGAGGCGTGCCAAAATTATCGCTCCAAGCAATTCTAATCTCTTTAGTTTTTTTAGTTGTGGAGATTTTCATCTGTTTTTTTCTTAATCTTTCTTGATCGGAGCAGATTTTGAATGCCTCTTCCTTCTGCCCCGAGCTCAATGGCAGTTGCAGTTGGAGCTAGAAACGTTTTTTTTTTTATCTCAGAAGAGAAAACTTCCACTAAACAATGGCTTGAGGCCTCACCAGAGACGATCTCGAGACTAAAGTTTAGTTCTTGTTACTTCAGATATCGGGATATTAATTAGAAAAAAGTAAATATGTGTTTATTACAAAACTAATTACACAAGTAGAGGCTAATTTGCAACACAAATTTATTAACGCTAATTAATTCATCATTAATATATGTTTACTGTAGCATCACATTATCAAATCACGGACTATTTAGAACCAATATATTCTTCTCGCAAAGTTGTCTCAGCCGTATAATTAGTTTTATAGTTAGTCTATATTTAATACTCCTAATTATTCGATGGGACTCTAACATAATCTGATAAATGACAATCTCGATTTGCGTCCAGTGCTCAAACGTTATCACGCAAAGAAGAGAGATGGGATTTGAAGTGGAGGATGCCTGGGATCTAGTAAGAAATAGATGCGGTTATCGTGGTGTTGGCCACTCTCGTCAGGATAGGCATTGGAGTCTTGATTTGGTCAGGGAGCACGGCGTTCCCAAACATCGAGATTATCCAACAAACAGCCTCGGTCAATCGCGATCTGATCTCAGCAGCTAGCCATCGACTCTCCGGCCTTTGGAGGCGGCGAAGATATCGAAGATGTCAGCCAACAGATCGAAGAGCGTGCTGTGGAGATCAACGATCTTGAACAGCTTCTCTGTCGAGCGGCGCCCGATGCTGATGGCCTGAGCGAAACCGAAGAGCTGCATCGACGCAGAGATCACCATCTATCACATCCTGTAATAGACAACACATCAGTACTAGCATGTTTCAAATGACATTTGCAGTTCAGCTGTAACAACAAACGAATAAATTATTATTTTCATTCATGTCCTAATGCTATTAACAGCAGCCCACATCAGCATGGTTTTCATTGCAAATGTAAGTAACAGCAGCCTACATCAGCATGGTTTCATTGCAAATGTAAGTCTTCACAGCCAAAGAGTGAGGATTCTTTTAACACATCCTGTATATATACCTAATCAGAATAATGTTAACAAGCCCAGCATGTTGAGTTCATTGCCAAATCACATATCCAGAACATCTTCAGGGAGCTTTGATTCCTACAAATGAGGAATAAAATTAGTCTGAACTAAATGACTGAATAATGTTAAGTACATAGCAAACCAAACTGATCACAGAATTAAAGTACTAACTGAAGTGCATACACTGCTATTGGTACTAACTATACCAGATAAACACAAGCACACAAATAACAGAAACTTGATACCAGCCATTTGTGAATAGCCAGGCAATAAAAAATTTCCATCTTAAATAATTGAAAACTTAATTATGCCCATAACAGCAATAACAATATGTAAGAAAAATACAGAGATCAGCTTTTCTTTACAGAATTTTAGGCAGTGATAGAACCAGGGAATTATAGAGAACAGTATTGATGATGAACCTCTTTCCTCATGGAGCATGTACATCGATTGTTACTGTCACCCTTACACAGGGTGCATTTGACCTTAGATTTCTTCTTATTTGAAATTGACTTCAACTTTTTCTTCGGGGCCCCTCTGCCAGGCACATGCATTGGATCCAGCATATCTCTGAACTTTGCAGAATCATCCTGGGCTTGCGGCAGCACCGGACCATACCTCTTGCCTATGTTATGTCCTCCCATCTGGCAGGTTCATAGCAGCTTCATTATGCTGTTACAAGCAAGACAGAAGAGCTTTTCAGTAGCAAATTGTGATGCTACTCAGTACCACACATGGAATTGGAAACAAGAAACATAATGGCAACAGGGACTTGGTAACAATATGCTAGGAAAAAACATGGATGCCCATTCAGCCATATCAATTTTCACACTGGAGCAAAACAAAATGCTACAGACTACCAAATTCATTAATAAGAATATATTAGCTTCTCTAAGCTCACTGGAACTGAGCCAAGAACGTATACATTGTAATTGTATGGCCATATTCAGACATTAATAGAACAACAAAAACAACCCAACCTAAGCTCATTCAATTCAAAGAAAGAAACAACATCAACAGCAAGCAACTCATGCAGATGAGTATCACAACAAGCTTACCATCTCCCAGCTGTGCTTGCTGCTGTTGCTCCATTGCTTGCAGCCTGATTTTCAACTCGTTGTTCAGAGTCAAGCACCTAGCAGATGCCTACAAGGCACAAAAAGCATTGTGATGAATCAAAAGTGTACTATATATACGAAAAGAAACAATACAAATCCATAATATAGAAGAAGCAAGATCATCTTGAATTTAAATATATAAGAGCAAAGGAACTGGAAAAAAATTAAAAATATAGAAGGACTAATGGACTACATTACTGAACAGCGGCCTCACTTGATTACAAGTTCCTTGTGACACGACTACAACTACAACTGAAAACATTTTTTCTAATCCATAGCCAACACAACAATTTTTTAAGGCCAAAGTGGCGGGTGATCTGCCTTGCCATTTAATCTAACCAGGGGAAAAAGTACAACGCAGTTGTTCCAGCAGCTGCAATCAAACTATAATAACAAAAACAACATTTCAAAACTGAATCTCCCTCCCTTCCAAGTCGAACATTTAAGCAGACATGAGATTCAATAATTCGCCCTCAATCCAAGCCAAAATGAGAGTACCATGAAAATCAATCTATTTCCCCTATATTCTAGGCTCAGAGCTCACCCTATGTTGTCAAAACTGAGATTCTACAGTGAAATTAACAATAGATACCACTAGCACGCATCATTACCATGAGTGAGCTGAACATATGCGAAATTAAGAAAGCAAATTTACTTGTGTTCCTCTGTATTTTTTTTTTGCCAAAGTTGAATAATTGCGATAAATCAAATGCAAAACAAGTTCAGAGAACGGACGGGATGGACACTGAGCGTGGTCGACGGAACGCACGGGGAGAGTGGGAGACCAGCGGGGGCCAAGTCCGTCTCCTCACCGGCTGCGAAGGCGGCACGGGCGAGGGCGTCAACACGGCAGCTGCAACGACGGCGCGGGCTGGGGCACAGCACGGACCCCTAAGCGCTAGGCGAGCAGGAAAATGCTGTCGACGGCGGGGATGCAGGCGAGCGCCGTCGACGAAGGAAACGGGGCGTCCGAGGGCCAAGGCCGTCTCCTCTGCGCGAGCGGGAGGGGAGGAGGGACGACGGAGGATTGACGTGGTCGGTCGTGGTGCCGCGTGAGGGCGAGTGCGAGGCGTTGGCGTTGCCGGACGAGGGCGACGGCCAGGCACTAAGGACGGCTTCCAGCAAGGACAATGGAAGGACGGTGACGGCAGCGCCGCCGTGCGAGGGTGAGGGCGAGGTGGCGGCGGCTAGGGCCAAGGCAAGGAATCCCTCGGCTTTTCTTTTTTCTACAACTGGCGTCGGATCTCGGTTGGGTTGCGACCATGCGAGGGATGAGAGGGGGAAGGGAGCAGTAATTACCATACTAACCTTAAGCGGAAAAACTGAATTAGTTGCCTAGGCACCGAGAGGCACCAACAAGCACCCCCAACCACCGTAAAAGGTCTCATAAAAAAATAAATAGATATCTAAGAGTATCATCCTTGTTTTCATTAATATTGAGCCCATTTGTTTGTGGTTGCTGTAACAACTATCACATACCAAAAGTAGCACCTATACAAATTAAGTTGTTGCAGTCATTGCAGTATGCAGCAAGCTAAAGCGAACAATCAAACATTTGATAGTTTTTTCTCCCATGGCAACGCAGAGCAAGTTTGCTAGTAGTAATATAAACTGTGAAGAAACGACCGGTGCTGGTGCTGGATTAGCTCAAGTTGGACTGCATTAGATTTCTTCCGATTGCATGCGATGCCATGCCCATAGCCCCATGCATACACTATTGGGCGCGATTGAAAACCTGGATAACTTTTCTCGATCGTACTCCATACTACCCAAAGAATACAACCATGAGGTGTACCTGTTAAAGAGTGATACATGTTGAACTAAATTTCTAAATTTATTAAAAAATATATTTTATAATTAATTTAATGATATTTATTTTGATATCATAAATATTAATATTTTTATTTATAATTGGTCAAATTTAAGATGCTCAAATGTGGTACTGTGCTAGAATTATATTCTTGGATAGATACGCATCATCTTGAGTGAGCCTCTGGTCCAGGTAGAAGGCCTGGTTGAATACTGGGATAGGTGCATAATCATATTTTTAGAAGGTGATCGGGTAGACTGTATAAGGATCCACCGTACAAGCTTATCTCACCCATCTCACTCCTACGTATCTTGCATCAGAGGCATGGTCAAAAGTTACCCACCACTTTTTCTTTATTGCCTTCCGATCCCTTCCCGTTTCTCATTGTCTCTGATCTCAGAGGTACATATCCGCAGCTTGGCTCCGAGAAAATGAAATCCATTCACGTTTTTCACGTGCCAAGCCCAGAGCCTGTTGCTGCATCACGCGGGACAGGACAGGCTCCAAAAGACGCCCACGCTATCCATCACGGTAGCAACTGATGCTGCACATAGTATATTATATCATTCTTGTCTCGCTCAGCAGAAGCTCGTGGAACGCATGTATGCTCATAATCATTCTTAATATCTCTTCTCTTGCTTGTTCATATTACGCTAATTAATCAACAATATTACTACCGTACCTGATAAAGCAATCAATCGGCCAAACACTTCTTAACCAATCAATCGGCCAAACACTTCTTAACAACACTATTCTGTTGCCGAGTTAATCAAACTAAAGCACCCATCACCAAATCAATTATTTATATGTTATCTTCTAGAAGGTAATATGTTTATAAAGGAAGTTTTAGATATAAAAATCTTGTGTGTAGATTTGATAGATGCATGTGTGGTTGGATATAGATATGCTAAATCTTTTGTGTTTTGCAACTTTGGACTTATTCGATTACCATATAATTTAGTACCATGTGACCCGGCACACATGATTTTACATTTAATATGATTTGCATACGTGATTACATGTTCCCATATGGACACGTGTGCGTGCTTAGCTTTTAGCGTGTCATACGTTCATGACTCCGTGTACACGTGACTTGCATGTGTGTTGATACCTAATGTGTGCTAGGTTAGTTGGTAATATGGGTGTGTATATGACTTACAGGTGTATACGTGCTACGTTGTTAAAAATTATACCACATAAATTTCTTTATTATATATTGATTATCATACAAAATTATTTTTTGAGATAGACCACATGTAACAGCGCGATGGGGGAGGATGGTTGGGCGAGCGGTGGAGGAGGGCGGCGTCTTGTTGGCCTTGGCTAATAGCTTGGCTAGGGTTGCAGGGGGTGGCGGTGGCGCACAGGGAGAGGGAGATTGTCGATGTTTTATCACCGATAGCCTGTCACGGGGGTATCCATGATAGTCTTATTCGAGTTTCGTCGAATCTAACGGAATTTGGTGGTCGGCGCATTTGAGACGAGCGATTTAGACTGGTTCAGGCCCTCGAGTTATTCGAGTAATAGCCCTATGTCTAGTTGGGTGTTGTCGATTATATTGAGAGTATTGGGTCTTATTACACGGGGTACCCTCAGCAGCCCTTTATAGTCCAGGAGCTGCCGAGGGTTCTTTCTGTATCGTGGTCGGATTTATAGATAGAGTTCTAAACTCAATCTATCTAAGTTTTCTTTAATTTCACTTGCAGCCTTGCTCTGTGTCTTTTCGGATACAACACTTGTGTTGATAACGTCTTTGGTAGGGAACCCCATGGGTCCCCCGTCGACAAGCTCCCGAGCATTTCATGATTGAGCTCTGGGTTCTTTGGAGCGAAATCTTGGAATGGTTGTTGACGGCTGTTAATTACCAATTCTATAGGTCAACCAAACACCAAAGAGGGTACAATTGGGATCACCAACGTAGGAATAGGGGTTACACTAACCGAATTCCACGAGTTTTGGTGTTTCTCTATTTCTGCAGGTGAGTATCGGAAAAGACGCAATCCCAGAAGCATATCGAGCGTGGAATGCACAAATGGACGGCACGGCAACGCAAGAACATTCTAGAAGACACCAGAAGGCAATGCACTAAAGCGGACGGCCGGGGGCCACCAGGCCAGACCGACTGGTCCGGGCCTAGGCCCCCTTGGGGCCTACTTCGCCCAGGAAGCTCCATCGCCTTTGAGGAGAGATCTCAGCCGTTCGCCAATGTCAGTTTGATCCGATGGCTCGCGATCATCGCCCAGGGCTATAAAAGGAGAGCAGGACCCCCCTGGGAAGAGAGCCCAAGAAACCTTAATTTATTATTTCCTCTCTCAGGGAGAGCGAAGGGTTCCATCCTCACAGAATTAGATTAGAACTCTAATACTTTTAAGTTCTAGTTAGGCATTAGCTAGCAAGACTTAAGTAGAGTTGAGCTACGCTCAAGATTCTAGAGTCGTCATCCGGAGGCTGGTATAGCTTTGTATCTCTTTCTTTATTATGTCTTTATTCTTAATGATTATATTTCAGTTTCTTAAGTTCCTAGTTTATTCTAGTATTTTGCTTGATATAGTATTGATTGATGATGAACTATCTCATATGATCGTAAAGCGCTTAGCTCATTATTCGAGTGGTTAAGTGGTAGATATTATGTAAGCGTGGTGGTTAGATATGCTCTACCTACGAATGCGCCTTGTAGGCCGGGTTTGGAGGTAGATCGCGGGTGTGACATTCCTGTTAAGTCCTATGTATTCCACCCCCCGTTTACAAGACTAGCATGGTTGCGAAGAAGGAACGTGCTATATTTATAAACCTCCCTAGTGATGATCCTTTTGGTACTTTAGAGTCATCAATTCTATAGATGAGAGTTATATACTAGAATAGATGCAAAGACTTAGTAAATCTGACACTACATAGGAATTCAACCTCTTAACTAATCTCCTATTTTTGCCTTGCTATATTAGAGAGTTTCTATTTCTATCTCTGAGAGATTTATCATTGCCCTACACTTATCATATATATCTATTTGGCTTACCTCTGCATAAGTATGTCCTTGTAATGATGGTTCTATATAAGTATGTATACACAATCAATATTCTCTGGCTGTCCATTCCTATGGGATTAAATAAATTCAACAATTGGGTTGACTCCCAATAAAATGCTACAATGGTATTTTATCTGTGCGCTTGCGGATACTCATTTATATTTATATTCAAAGATAGTTGCATGATTTAATACCACATCTCTCGATATCACTGTTGGAGATGACAACCCGGTGTTTTACATGGTGACATTAAGAGATGTCAACAAGCATTTTTGGCGCCGTTGCTGGGCAAAGGCTAAGCTATAAAGAGATATTGATCAAATACATACTTATAGATGGAATCATGACTAGGCACCTCTGCTTAAGTAGGCTTGCCCTTGTTTGTCTTTGTCTATATCATATACAGGGTATTACAGGATTGGTCTTGATTCATCATCATCTTTCATCAATCTCAATCAAACCAATTAAGAGATAGCTTCACACCAGTTTTTGAGCCATGGTTGACAAGACTCTGTGAGAGTTCTCTGCTCCAAGCACGAAGGACATCCGCACTGGACCAATACTTCCAACTAACAATCTTGAGTTTGAGCTCAAGCCAAGTCTTATCAACATGGTGCAAGCTACTCCATTCAGTGGAAAGACAAGTGAAGATGCTAGTGCTCATCTTCAGAATTTTCTAGAGATTGGTAGCACACTCATCATCAAGAATGTTGCCCAAGACATCATACTTCTTCATCTGTTCCCATTCTCGCTAACTGGGAGAGCGAAGCAGTGGTTCTACGCAAATCAAGAAAACATCGAGACATGGGCAGATTGTTCAAAGATCTTTCTAGAGAGATTCTTCCCTACAGGCAAGACCGGTGCCTTAAGAGAGAAGATTACCAGTTTTTAACAGTAGAGAGATGAACCTATTTCAGAAGCATGGGAATGCTTTCAAGATTACATCTCAGATTGTCCCCATCATGGAATAGAGGATTGGTTGCTCATGCAAGGGTTTTATCATAGATTATCTAAAGGAGCATAAGAGCAACTAGATGCTACTGCTGGAGGAACATTCATGTCATTCACTATCAAGAAAGCAAAATTGCTAATAGAGATGATAGCCTCTAATCAAGGCTGGTCATTAGACGATGCTCAGCATTGCAAGATGAGTGAAGAAGCTGATATAGAAGAGTTGAGTGCAGTTTCAGCCAAGATAAATGTGTTATTAGACTGGCTCGAACAGCGAGACAACTATAAGAAGGATCGTCAGGCTATTCAGGATGCTATGGATTCTCAAGCAAGAACTAGAAGATATTTAGGAATCACATATTTCCCTGACCAGCCAGAAGATCTGAGCATCATTGGCAACACCCAAGGAATGGATCAAGTCAAACAACCACCCTTGAGGGATTTGATTAGACAGCAACCCAGGATCAATGAAGGATTTTCACAAAGGCTTGCTTCTAATGAGAAGATCATAGAGAGTATGAATCTCAAGATGGAAAGCTTTTTCTTCTGCTATCAAGGATCAACTGAGCTATAACAAGAAGATTGAATCACAAGTAGCAAAGTTGGCCGCTGCTTTGCCCCTTGCCACTAACCCTGAGTAAATCAATGTAATCACTACAAGAGGAGGCAAGAGTACTCAAGATTCCCCATATCCAGAAGGTACACATCCTAGAGGGACAGTAAGAGTATAGGCAACGCCAGCAGCACCTGAGGAAAAGAATAACGATGAAGTAGAAGAAGTTGTGCCACCACTAGAGCAAGAGCCTCAGCGCAATTATAATGATGCCAACTTCTTGCCATTTTGCCAGCTAAGAAAAGAAAGGATGGATGAGCAGTTTGGTAAATTTATAGAGGTAACTCGTCACCTATATATCAATGTGCCTCTGCTAGATGCCCTATAATAACCTACCTATATGCAAGATACCTCAGAGACATCTTGAATAACCAAAGGCCACTGCCCACCACCGAAGTTATTAAGCTCACAGAGGAGTGTAGTGCGGCTATCCTGAACACATCACCAATCAAGAAAGAAGATCCAGGATGCCCAACTATTGAGTGCTCAATTGGTGATCAAGTGTTTGAACATGCACTATGCGACCTTGGCCAGCGTAAGTTGCCAAAGACGGTCTTCGACAAGCTCAGCTACTCCAAACTCACACCCACGACGATGTGCCTTCAACTAGCGGACCAATCACTCCGCCACCCTGAAGGAATCGCTGAGAATATTTCGGTAAAGATAAGAGATTTCTTTATTCCAGCCGATTTTGTTGTGCTTGACATGCAGGAAGCATCAAAGACACTACTTACATTGGAAAGACCCTTTCTAAGCACTGCAAATGCTCACATTGATGTTGGGGCTAGAGAAATCCGGTTCCATATCAATGGTAAGAAAGAGAGGTTTTCATTCAAGCCACGACCAGAACAATGCTCTCAACTAGAGAGGTGTGAAGAGCAAGAAGAGTTAAGGTCTCCAACTCCGGACTGACAGACGCTATAAAGACATAATCATCAGGAGAAGTCCAGTCTGGAGGACTATAAACGTCGGACCCTCACCGAAAAGGTAATCAATATTTATCTATTAACTTCTTACATTACATATAAACTACCAAAAACATTTTTCTTTATTATTTAGCATTTTTCTTATATATCTGAAAACATAAAAATAATTAACCAGTGGGACCCATAGACACTAGGACCCACTTGCCATTTCACATCCCATCATATATATATTGGATTCCAAGCAATCTCCACCCACCTGCTGTCAGCTTGCTTCTTTTCCACCGAAAGAGTGACCTAGGTACAGCATAGGGGAAGATGGAGCACCAGAGCAAAGGAGTGGCCAAGTGGGCCCACTATGGGACCGGCTGGTCCCACACTAGACCGGCCGGTCTCCCCCCTCCTCGCCTATAAAAGGGCAAGTGCCAGTGAGCTCTACTCACTTCCCTCTGTCCAAATTTCTGCCCTTCATATCTGGTTTCTGAAGTTCCTCTCTCTGCTCTTGCTTGCTAAAATCTAGAAAAGAGGAAGAGAAAAAGAGGGAAGGTAGAAGTAAGAAAGAAGGGGAGTAGAAGTGCTAGGGAGTTGCTTAGTGAGTAATGAGGGGAATTGCTACTGGAATTTAGAGAGAGTTAAGCAAAAATAGAGGAGGTGCTGCCCAAGCTTAGAGAAGATAATCATTTGCCTAGGGGAAACTCTGCTAAAATTTATTTGTGGTGGTAATCACCCCACAAGGACCACTAACCCCTGGACGACTAACTCTAATTTTTGTGGTGGAAACCTTCCCCACAAGGACTGCTAATTCCCTCTAACCTTCTTTTTTTTTACTAACTCAATTCCCGCGTGTATTTATTTCCCGTATTTACTTCCTTATGTTTTTCTTGTTCATGTAGTGGTAGCAATATCCCACATTTTTCTGTATTTATGCTTGTGTACTAACCCTCTTGTGGAGGAGTTCATTCCCACAGGAGTAACATACTCTTGTAGCGGTTATTTTCATTGTCATATTTTCTAACCCCGCTCCTGGAGTCTTTTTTGTGTTTCTCTTAGCTTTTCACTTGTTTGCAGGATGAGTGGCCTTTGGAGAGGGATCAAGAGTGGATTTCGCTCCCATTCCACACGCTCAACTCGGAGCTCTGCCTCTCAAGTAAACTCTGACATGTAGGTTGATGAGACGCCACCCGCCAGCAACAGGCCATCATCTTCCTCGACGGACATATACCGTTTGATGGAAGAACATGACCTCAAGTGGAAGAATGACGAAGAGAAAGAAAAGTTCAAGCTCATCAAAGATCGCAAATTCGTCCTAACCACAGTGTATGACCCTGAGCTCCGTGGGTATGGACACTGAATTTCAAACCATCTTTTCAGTCATGGGTTGGATAGGATTTGCAGACATTTCTGAGTCGAGGGGCAAACTACTTACTGCTGAATTTCTATGCACCTTGAATTTTGTTGAAAATGGGGTAAATTTGACTCTTTAGGAAAGAGCAAACCTTAACGTGGAAGGAGCTAAGCTTAGCTCTAGGGTTCCACGCTGAGTACACAGTAGATGTAGATGTTGCCATTCCTAACTTTGTGAGAAAGCAGTTTTGGAGAGATATAACCAACCAAAATACACCCACGCATGCTAAGACTAGTAGCATTCAATTGCCCACACTATGGTTCATGCATAGATGGTTGGCATTTACTCTTTTTCCATGAGGTGACACTAGCACAGTGAGGATAGATGAGCTTAAGCTGCTTTATGCCATAGTGAAGAGTAGGAAGGTTTCCCTAGTCACCATGACGATGAGATAGTGGTTAGAGGTTTTCAGGTATAGGGGCGATATCGAGTGCACCTCCTTGGTGACTCGAATTGCCAGCTATCTTGGTTTGTGGCAAAATTCGTTGATTCCATACATTGGAGGAGGACGTGGTCGTATGTCCCACGACTATTTTTGGCAGGGTGAAACCTTGGTGAAGAGAGGAAACATGGTGATAATGAAGATTAACGGTAGAGAGGTCCGGTTACCTAACCCGGAGCTCAACTTGTACACCACCCTTTCTCTCCTTGTCAATGTGCAGGTTACAGCAGTAGCACCACTGAGAAGCACCTCGGCACGTTTCGCCAACGTGCAGCCCACACATTACTACAGTGCTAACCCGACGCCATAAGGTCCAGCCTACACCAGCTACATCAACTTCGGAGAAGCGGAATCTTCTCACAGAGGACAACCTTCACAAGACAGTTGGGGACAGTATGCCCAACCATCGCCGCAGGCAGCCGAAGTCCTCTGGGAAGATACGACGGAATGGCCATCAGGTAATTTTAGTGATTATTAGGAAAGAATGTCTGTTGATTCACAGGAAGTGTCATATGGAGGACATCAGCACGGCTGAGCATCGGATGTCGGTACAGGCTACCACGAGCGACAAATGCAGCAGCAGAGGACTGACCGTGGGCTTCGCACCCTTGAGGAGCAAGGAGCCACTCTGCTCACACAGAACACCTCTATCCTGGAGCAGCTACACCTGCATGACCAGTACCATCGGCGGAAGCTACAGAACGACTACTTCTTCCAAAGATGCGGACATAAGGCCGCCGCCACCATATTGATCGACTACTGCAACATCTAGCTTGGGGGAGAGCACCCCCGTTATCTCGAGGTAAGTTGTCTTTGCCCTTGTTTCTTTGTTTTGTTGAGTTTGTTAGTTAGTTAGTTTGCTTAAAAAACCAAATAAAAAGAGTGTGTATATAGGCTAGCTTAATTTCAGTTTGAATAAAAAGAAATTGAAGAAAAATCTTTTGCCATGGAAAATATGAATATTTACTCTGAATATAAAACCTGTGGGTAGCATATTCTTGATCTTAAGTCTAGGTAGTTGACGGACATGATTTGAGATGGTTAGAGCTGCTATTTATCTTGTTCCAATGTGATGTTGAAATTCTAGAGATTTAATTCTGAAAATCTAAAAAGATGCATGATAAGTTTCTTGTATGACAAGCTTAAACTCCCACCAGAGCCATATTGCATATCTAGGCTAGGAAGCTTTCACACAATTGCTGCTTGCCATTGCATTGAGTGTTGTCAACCATTGTGACCCTTATGAGAGATTTGTCATGCTCTTAAAATCAAGATCCACACACTCCACTTCATATGCACTACTCTACCCTAGAGTAGACACAAAACATGCCATTCCATCCACCCAAAAATATTCTATTCCTACACTGGGAGTAGACACCAAAAATATCCATCCACCAAAAAGACATGCTCCAGAGTTTCTTGCCATCTCTCAAAATATTCTGCTTCCAAAGGAGAGCTATGGGCTATGCAAAAGTTAATGAAAAGAAAAAGGGCGTTGAGAAAAATAGACAAGTGTTCAAGAAAGAAAATAGATATCCAATACCCATCTCCCTAAAGAAAAAGAAAGAGAGAAAAGATAGCTCACATCCCTGGTAAAGCTTCAATGTTCCAAAAAGAGAGATCCATTTGAGCATAGTAGAATTAGGATCATCACCTTTCCACCACATATCCACCATATTCCACACTGTTGACAGTGGATAATGTCAACATTCATTAGAACTTTAGACACAAGAGAATACATGAAAACACACTAGTCTAGGGTTTTAACTGACAATTTCCATGAGTTTTTTATATTCTGTATTTTCCAAGGATTATTCGAGAAAAAGCTAAAAAGAGGGATTCAAGTGCAAATAAATCATGAAACTTATCTGCCACGGGAAATATCGCGAGAGGACTCAAGAACACTACGAAGACACCGGAAGCAACGGGAGGGCCGGGAGGCCGCCCGGTGGGGCTGGCCCACCCCCAGGGCCGGGCGGCGCCCCCTAGGGGTTTGCTCCCCCCTTCTGGAAGCTTCCTCCGCCGCCTCTCCTGATGCATCTCGGCCCTTGGTTAAGTTGGTTTGATCCTGCGGCGCACGTGCATCCCATAAAACTATAAATATGTGGGTAGACCCCCTAGAAAGGAGAATCCATTATTCATCAAGGCCTCAAGCCATCAAGCATCAAGAAGCCTTCTAGTTCATCAAGAGCCTTCTAGTTCATAGTTCTAGTTAGTTAGATTAGAAGTAGAGGAGATCTAGTTCTTCATCGGGATCTGGAGCCCTCAGCGTCTGTCTAGAGCGCAGGAGTTCGGTATAGTTCTAGTTCTTACTTTCTTATTATATTCATTATCAGATTAGGGAGACATTACTCTTAATAGTTCAAATGTTCTTAATTGCAATAGTCATTGTCTACTTTGATTATATGTCTAGTTTAGTTGGTTCGATATTATTGAATTCATGTAATTGCTCGTATAGCGTTTATCCAAATGTACAATGGGTAGATGATAGACGATATGTAGACATAGTGTCAAGATGTTTTGTTTATCTGCGACTGCACCCTGACATGCTGGGTCGTGTGGTAGTCCGCGTAGGTGACAGCTACGTTGGTTCCTCTGTAGTCCACCATCCGTATGTAGGACAGCGGGGGCATGGTCGCGAAGTGGGATAATGTCTCTGCGCACATCCTTTCTAGTTGATGCCCCCTTGTTGTTTTAGCGAACTGGACCTTGGACCAGCCAAAGGATTGGCCAGCCCCCGACCTCCCCTCACTGCTCCCACAGGGCTGGTATTTATAGGTACGGTGGCATGAACCTTTTTTAAGTTCCCGACCGTACCCCTCTGTAAGGCCTGGTGTACCGGCCCTCCATGTCCCCACACCCTATTGGGGGTAAACTTGTCAATACATACCGCGTGGCTCAACCACTCCCCTGACTGGTGGCCCCTATTTGACGGTCGCTGATTGCGTCCAGCGAAATGCCTTTCGCCATGGCGAAAAGGCTTTCATCAGCGCCCGACAACCATCCAGACGCTGGTCTGAAAGCTTTCGCCCTCATGTAGCTCCGGTGAAAGTTACTTCGCTGCGGCGAAACCCCCTTCGCTTCCGACATATTGCTCTATTTTAGGCGGTATCGTTTCATCGCTATATCCTGATATCCTTCCCCCAACACTAGCCCCTCGGGGGAATGGGGGCGGCTAGCTCAGCCCCGTCCCCATTCGTCTGACCCTATCGCGGAGCCGGAACGGGGGAAGTTCATTCGTTCGTGCGACGATCCTCTTTCGAAAGGCCCCCGAAGAGTAATTTTCGTGCGAAGAAAGGCTGAATTCCCCTTTTCTCGCTTGAAACATTACTCTGGTTTTGTTGGTGATCTTTTCTTGCACCCCACTTTTTTTTTAGCCATCCCGAGGTGAGGCGACGTGTCGTGCCCATGGGGTGCGTCGCTTCGACTCCCGCCTTTTCCACGGGCGGTAGGGCGCTCGGGTGGCCTATAAAAGGCCGGCCGCCGGCCGCCTGAGGGGGTACCCCTCATTTGGCCGTGTCTGCTTGCCTTGAGCCCTCGGCTAGTTCTTCGCTTGGAGTCCTCGCGTGGAATCTTCGCGTATTGTTTCACCGCTTTCGGCTTTGTTTGTGTAAGTCTCCTTGACCGCTCGTTTGATTTGTTTTCGCCGCTAATTTTATGCCTAGTTACTGCCGTTTAATTAAGTATTTATTTTTGTTAGCTTTCGATAGTTGTCTAGGTTTCGTCTTTTTGACCGTATTAAAATGGCGAGCTCGAGCAGTAGTGATTCGGATGCCAGTGGACATGATGATTCGAATGCTGGCAGCTCTAGCTCTGGTTCTGGATCCTCCCTTGGTTCTTCTGCGAAGGGAGTTCCCGCTCAGCACCCTCCCTCTATTGACGAAGCTGGGTCGGTCCGAAATGTTGGTCCAGAGGCTGAAAAGTCTGAGGGAAAGGAGGGCAGCGAATTCATCGTTATAGATGACGAAATAGGGGAAGTAGCTGAGTCCACCCCTGGTGATCTGTTTCCTGCCTACTATCTTGGTCGATCTCGGGTTACGGAGACTTCGCTTAATGATTTTGTTGTCGAAGGGCTGCTGAGCGCACATTCTCATCAAGCATGCCGTGCCCCCGGTAGCGAGGTTTTCCCCCGGCCGGAGCCTTATGAGGCTATGATTTTCAAGGACTTCTTGACAGCTGGGCTTCGCTTCCCATGTGAGCACTTCGTCTGCGAAGTGCTGGAACATTTTAGTTTGCAGATCCATCAGCTAACTTCAAATGCTATCGCCCGAATGGGTGTATTCTGTGCTGCGATGAAGATGATAGGAGTAGAGCTTAGCGTTGACATATTCGCTCAGTACTACGAATCGCAACTCTTTGAGAAGAAAGCTCAAGGCGGAAGGTTGGAGCTTGCCTCGTATAACTTCGTCCCCTAGAAGAGCCGTGGGACCATTCAGATCGTGCCGGTCTATCGGAACAATTGGGTAGATTGGACGAAATCTTGGTTTTACATCCGTGTGTGTACTGATGATGAAGTTATCGAGGCAATCGAGAATGGTCTGTCCAAGGCCACTGTTCTTGTTTCAGAGATGATCCCGATGCAGGGGGTTCGTCTGGCGGAGATCTTTGACAGTGACAGTGCTTCACATAGATTTGCTTCCGACTATTTTGTTGCGACTTCGAGGCGACAAATCAGCCGTGACCTCATCGAAGAATGGATTGCTTTAGATCAGTGGCCTTTGGCTGTAGGGTTAGGCTTCTCTACGTTCACTGTGCGAAATGGGTATCGGGTTCCCGTTGTGCAGGGTTCACGACCAAGAGCCTATGGGTGTGATTTTGATTATGTCTGCTACGTCGAGGGTCAGGCCAACGAAATATTGGGGCCGTACAACTCGAAGGAGCACAAGGCGAAGAATCATCACCTTCCTGGGGTCCGGCGGCTGAATCGCATTTTCGACGCCTTTAACATCATCTATGCCGACCGGATTGACCCTGCTCCGAAACCTGAGGCTAGTACTTCGGCTCACGGCGGTCGCGGTAGGGGTCGCGGGCGAGGGCGTAGAGGGCGCGGGAGGAGGACCACCGCTGCTCTCGAATCGACAAAATGAAGATCAGCCCGTCTTAACGAACCCGCCGATGTGCACATAGGTCGTCATCTGGCGAAACCTCTTGGCTGGCGAAGTCGGCAAGTTGTCCAGGAAAAACGCGCCTTCACGGCATCGTGTCTATTTCCTCGGTAGTGCTATCTTTGGATGTGAGTTCGAAGTTACTTCTTGATTCACGAACCCATTGGGCTAACTTATAATTGCTTGTTGCAGGATAGCGAAGGTACGGGAGCGATGACGACCCGCAAGGTTGCTGACCCTCGCGATGCCCTTCCAGGAGCTGGTGACATGTCCGTTGGCGACCTCCTTGGCAAGGGGCCGCGCAATACGTCGCGCTCTGCTATGGCTGCGCCCTCCGAGCCGGCTCAAAAGAAGGCGAGGTCTCGTTCGAAGCGCCGTCCACCAGTGTGCCCCTACCTCCGCCTGGTGCCTCACAACCAGCGGGGGTTCGGCACGAAGCGGGTAAGTTCACACTTTTCGATTTGCTGGTGCGCCTTACCCCGGCGTATGCTCGTTTCGTTCTTTTTGGTCATGGGGAACTGTTCGTGGGACCTCGGGTTGCTGATGCCGGTGAAATACGTGTTTACTCGGGTTCAAGCTCCTCTGGCGAAACTGAGCCGGCTAAAGAGGAGACTTACTGAATTGCTCGTTCTTTAGGGATGTCGTCAAGTTCCTGCCTTGTCGCGGATGTTAATCTGGCGAGGTCCGGCGTGCTTTCGAGCCGCGAGGGCCTCACCTTGGTGGACTCTTGCCTTAGCACCTTCGGTGCCCCGGATCTAGAGCAGGAGCTGCTGCTGCACAGCTCCGACACCGACCTAACGGAGGCCATCAACTTCCACGCCATCAGCGTAAGTTAACTTCGCATTGATATGGGCTGTTTTTGATTTCTTGTTCTCGGTTTTAACAGTTTTATTTTCAGGGCGCCCTCCTTGGCCGCACCTTACAAAAAATGGTGCTGGCGCAATGATAGAACTTCGACCGGGAGCTGAAGATGCGAGATGACAAGATCTCGACCTTGAAGAAGGAATTTAAAGCGGCGAAAGGTGCTGCCGTCGAGGCTGAAAAGAAGTTGACCCTCGCTCAGGAGGAGGCTTTGAAATCTCGATCTAGCCTCGAGACTCTTCATCAAACCCATCATGAGGAGAGGCGTGTCAACTCTATCGAAGCTTAGAAGGTCGCCGAGGCCTTCAAAGATCTCCTGTTTAGCGTCGGTCAGGAGACCGCTCCGCCTGCTGACATGCCTATGGACCGTTTCTTGTCGTGGCTCGCTGACGAGCTACGCGGAGTCACGGACCTAATGGCCGTTGGGCGTGAGTATGCTTCAATGGAATCCCTTCTAACCTTCGCCCAGGCGCTGGAGGAAACCTCTTGCAAACACTTTGGTTCAGTCGAGGTGAAGGAGGCTTCGGCGTACTGGAAACCTTCGCCTGCTGCAAACGATGCCACAGTAAAATTCTTCGAAGGTTTTTGGCGCCCCGGCGGTCGAGACATTGCACTGCTCCGCACCGCTCTGAGCCGTGGAAAGGTAATGTTGGTTACTTGTTGCTTGCCGTGACTAGCATTCGCTCATCGCTGACGCGATCATTCCCTTCTCGCAGACATCGGAGGAACAAGCACTTGTCAAGGAGAAAGTGTGGGCTTATCTCGCAGCACGTGACGCCCGCGAAGGCAGCGCTTCGGGTGGAGCTGCAGTGACGCCACCCGCTGAAGGGACTCCAGACGCGGCGGCTAACCCTGAAGGAGCGCCAGATGCGACGCAAACTGACGAGGTTGTGAGGAGCCCGCACAATTAAACCTTTAATCTGATTTCGCGTAGTTTGGCTCGGGTTGTGAGCCAGTAAAAACAATCTTACTTTGTGCCTGCCGATGGTGCAGGATCCCGAGGAAGGGCCTGGCCATGCTGAAGAAGTTTATCCGTTAACCATTCGTTGTGGTAACTTTGTGGTGGGTGGTGGGTCATGGTACGAGTATCGTTGCCGACATATTGGGTGCTCGCTAGGACATTTCCTTCGCTCGCGCCTTCGACATAACCGCGAAATGTTGAGTTCGCTGCATGAGTTCTACCAGGAATTCGATCCCGCGACATTGGCTGAGCGGCGACGGCAACACGTCTTTCCGTCTGACTTACTCGTCCCGAAGGAGGAGCCTGAAGAGGTCTTTATTCCTATGGAAGAGCACCATTTTAATTATTTCTCGCCACCCCGGGCACTGAATTCGATTACGATTCATCCCGAGTTGGGTGTCGTCTGTGAACTATTTTTGTATGCGAGATGTTGTTTGCGCAAGTTATTTTGGTTGTGAATTTCTTCGTCATTATGAATTCGACTGTTCGGGCCAGCTTAGTTTGACTGCTTAGTCTTGGATTTCCGCGTTATGCCCTTTTCGAGTATAAACTTCGAAAGGCCTCTCCCCTCTATGGCCAGGGGTTAGGTGAAATTTCGTTAGCCCCCTCCCCTCGCTGGCCGGGGGAGTCGGGTAAAATTACATTCGCTAGGGCGAAATGAGACCGAGCCCCGTGGCTCACTAAAAACTAAAAATTTAAATTTTGAAAGGCCCCTCCCCCTCGCTGACCAGGGGAGTCAGGCGAAATTACATTCGCTAGAGCGAAATGAGACCGAGCCCCGTGGCTCACTAAAAATTAAAAATTTAAATTTTGAAAGGCCCCCTCCCCTCACTGACCAGGGGAGTCGGGCGAAATTACATTCGCTAGAGCGAAATGAGACCGAGCCCCGTGGCTCACTAAAAACAAAATTTAAATTTTGAGAGGCCCCCTCCCCTCGCTGACCAGGGGAGTCGGGCAAAATTACATTCGCTAGAGCGAAATGAGACGAGCCCCGTGGCTCACTAAAAATTAAAAATTTAAATTTTGAAAGGCCCCCTCCCCTCGCTGACCAGGGGAGTCAGGCGAAATTACATTCGCTAGAGCGAAATGAGAACGAGGCCTCTGGGTTTCCCTTTGAAGCTGCTAGTCGTCCCAGCAGCTCTTCCCGCTTGGTACCAAGTAGAAGATGGAGAAGTGTAGGTGGGCGCGGCTGTCGAAACGGTTGCTACCTCTTATGCATCGTCTTGGACCATCCCTTTTCGCTGCCGCGGAAGTTGACGAATACATGGTCGTCATCCTTTCCCAGCATGTGCTTTGGTGACGACTGACTTTAGCGAGAAAAAGGTGTCTTGTCATCCTCGCGATCCTGATGGCTCTCAAGCCTATTTGCCTGGCTATTCGTCATGTAAGCTGTTATGCAGCAACAATCCGACTCGCTGCACGGCCGCCGACAACAATTTTCCTCTAGCAGATGAAATTGCGGGAGCTCTATTCGTTGCTGTTGAGGCTAATGATTACTTGGTGGCCTTCCTTTCTCAGTCTGTGTGCGAACTCATAGGGGCGCTACAAAGACCTAGACTGCTCGTATCTAGCTGTCTCCCGGTTCCTCTCATTTCTACTAAGCTTTGTGCTTTGCTTGTGGTAAGGGCGATCTCTTGGGCTCCTTTTATAGTGCCATCCGCTCTTGAGAGGCTTATTAACTTTTGGTGGGTGTGGCTTAAAGGCGGTCGTTGTGGTGGTTGCGCCGATCCGCAAATTATTTGCGTGGATTCAGCCTTTACTCTCCTTAAATTTTTCTAGACCGGATCATATCTTTTGATATTTTCTCGCGTACTTTTGGGGTTTTTGCGTGTGATTTGGCTAGCAATCCCGATTTGTGTCTTTCGATAAAGAAGTACCCTTAGGATTTCTTCATTTTGAAATCTATATCGCATGATGTGCACCCTTTGGTGTTTATCTTTTGGCTTGTGCGAAGTGCTCGCGCATTACCAAATGTTCGATAGAAAACACCCTTGGGTGGTATAGGCCTCGAGACGCGCTATGTGCTCGGGCGTTCGTGCCGGTTGGACTTCGATGAGCCCGTTTAGACGAAAACAAGGGTTCTTTCCAAACCGATACTGAGTCTTCGTTCAATCTGATCATTCCTCATTTCAAAGTGCGCTTGTTCGAAATAATATTACATGAAAGTGCAATAGTTGTGAGATAGAGCCTTGGCTCAAGGGTAAAAACGACGAAGGTTATTGGCGTTGTATGTGTATGTGCTTTCGGTTCCATCTTCTGTTTGCAGGCGGAAGACACCTTCGCCCATGCTTCTTGTGACGATGAAGGGCCCATACCACTAAGGCTGAAGCTTCCCTTGCTTGTCGTTGTGCCTGACCAGGACCAAGTCCCCTTCGCAGATATTTTTCCTCAAGACCTTCTTGTTCCGCCAGCCCCTTGTTTCGGCATGGTACTTGTCTAGGTTCTTTGCTGCTTTTTCTCTGTCCGCCTCGACGGCTTCCAGCTGGACATACCTGCTGACTGGGGTATTTGCTGCCACTAACGTGCGGAACGAGCCCAGTTTGAGTTCTTCTGGGGTTACTGCCTCGTCTCCGAACAAAAGCCTGAAAGGAGTAAAACCGGTGGCCCTTGACTGAGAAACATTATGCCCCCAAACAGCTGTGACCATCTCCTGAGGCCACCTTCCTTTCTTCGCGTTGAACAGTGATTTTGACATTGATTCAAAGATCAAACCGTTTGCTCTTTCTACTGTCCCGTTTGACGCTGGATGATATACTGAAGCGAAATTGATCTGAATTGCCAGTTCTTCGCAAAAGTTCCTGAACTCTGCTGAGTCGAACTGCTTCCCGTTTTCTACCATGATTTTGGAGGGCACTCCGAAATGGCAAACTATTCGATGCCAAACAAAGCTGATCATGGTTCCTGAAGTTATCTTTGCGAGCGGCTTAGCCTCCACCCACTTGGTGAAATATTCCAGTGCTACGACTGCGAAACGGACATTTCCTGGAGCTGTAAGTAGTGGACCGACAATGTCGACTCCCCACCTTTGAAGCGGCCAAGTCGGTATGATCGATCGTGTCAGGTTCGCTGGTCTGTTTTGTTTTTTGGCGAATATCTGGCATCCTTCGCAACGCTGGACTAACTCTTTCGCATCAACCGCCGCTGTTGGCTAGTAGAATCCCTGTCTCATCGCCCTGTGTGCTATTTCGTGTGGTCCTCTGTGAGCCCCGTATGCGCCGGAATGAATGTCCTTTAGCAACTAGACTCCTTCTTCTCGGCTTATGCATTTTAACATTGGTGCTACGACACCTGCCTTGTATAAATGGCCACCAATTATCGAATAAAGCCTAGTCTTAGCTACCCAGCGCTCAGTCTCCTGCTTTGTTTGTGGTTCAAATGAGCCATTGATGAAGGCTCGGATGGGGGTTCTCCAGTCTTCGCCCGAGATCGCATGTATCAATTTTGGACAGTCTTCTTCCTCTTTGATAGATTGAATAGTTAGTTTCTAAAAGAATACATCCGAAGGCATTTCTGATGACTGAGCGGCCGCTTTTGCCAATTCGTCTGCTTCTGAATTTTCGCTTCTTGGAATATGCTTGACTGAAAATCCCGTGAAGTGCTTCTCCATCGAGCGTACGGCTGCCAAGTATCTGGTTAACTCGGATTCTCTTGCAACAAAAGTTTTCTCTATTTGGCCGGATACCACCATCGAGTCCGTCTTGATTATGCATCTTCGCACGCTGAGTGCTCTTAGTTTGCGAAGTCCCAGTAAGACTGCCTCGTATTCTGCTATATTGTTGGTTGAAAGGAACTCCAATCTGGCTGCGTACTTGAGTTTGGGTCCCACCGGGGGGATCAGAATTGCAGCTATCCCTGCTCCGGATGCTCCCCAGGCGCCGTCACAGAAAACAATCCACGTAGCCTCTTCGAACTGCAATGTAGTGTCATTTGCTGCTGGGGTCCAGTCTGCTATGAAGTCTGCGAGGGCTTGGGATTTTATGGAGGAACGGTGCTCGTAGTCAATGACGAACTCGTTCAATTCAGCTGCCCATTTCGCAATTCTTCCTGCTCCTTCCTGGTTCCTGAACAATGCCTCCAACGGCTGCGAAGACAATACCTTTATGTTGTGTGCTTGAAAGTAGGGCTTGAGCTTACCGGAAGCCATGACCACTATGTAAGCAATTTTCTCCAATTCGGAGTAGTTCAGTTTAGCACCGCTCAACGCTTCGGAGACGAAGTAGATTGGGAACTGTCGAAGTCTATTTTTGCATTCTTTTTCCTCTACAAGCACGGCACTTACAGCCGATGGGGATGCTGCGTGGTATAGCAAGAGGGTCGCCTTTGGCGAGGGTGAAGATAGAGTTGTCATTTTAATGAGGTATGCCTTCAATTCTTCGAATGCCTGTTCTTGTTCGGGTCCCCACTCGAAGGGGTCTGAATTTCTCAGCGTTCTGAAGAATGGCAGTCCCTTTTCGGTCGAGCGAGACATAAATCTATTTAAGGCAGGTAGTCTCCCAGTCAATTGTTGCACTTGCCTTCGATTTCTTGGTGGCTGCATGTTTATTATGGCTGCTATCTTTTCGGGGTTTGCCTCTATTCCTCTAGCAGAGACCATACATCCGAGCATTTTTCCACTTTCGATGCCGAAGATACATTTTTTGGGGTTGAGGCGTAGCCCACTAATTTTGATGTTCCCGAATGTCTCCCTCAAGTCAGAGATATGTGTCTCCTTCTTCTTGCTAACGACGACGATGTCATCGACGTAAGCGACGAGATTTCTTCCTCTCTATTCCTTGAACACCCTCGCTGTCATTCTTGAGAAAGTCGCACCGGAGTTTCTTGATCCTTCTGGCATTCTGCGAAAACAATAGGTTCCCCCAGGTGTGATGAAACTCATCTTCTCCTCATCGTCTTGATTTAGCCATATTTGGTGGTACCCCGAGATGCAGTCCAATAAACTGAGCATTTCGGATCCTGAGGCGATATCGACCAGATTGTCGATTCGTGGCAATGGAAATGGATCTTTGGGGCATGCCTTATTTAGGTCGGTGAAATCTACGCACATTCGCCATTTGCCGTTACTTTTTCGCACCATTACTACATTCACCAACCATTCTGGGTATTGTGCGGTCCGATTACGCCCGGTGTCCAAAGAATCTTTGCACCTCTTGCTTCGCGCCTTCTGCCCTTTCATCTGACATCTTTCTTAACCTCTGCTTCTTTGGCTTGGCGTTGGGGTCGACGTTGAGGTTGTGATGTGCCAGATCACGCTTGACACCCATTAGGTCCGATGCGGACAAAGCGAAGACCTCGCTGTTTTCGCTGAGGAATTCGGCCAGCTTCTTTGCTTCGTCGGTTTCTAAACTAGAACCAATGTAGGTTGTTTTCGAAGGGTCATTTGGCGAAAGGGATATCTTCTGCTTATCGTGCTTGTCTGCCGGCCTTGCACGTTTAATGTCCTTTTCTGTTCTTTCTACTGCCTCTTTAGGCTGTGTAACTTCGTTTATTATGCTGTATCCTGGCGTTGGTTTTCCTTCTATTCTTCTTGTGGCTATCTGATCACCATGTATTGTGATTATTCTGAAAGGCGATGGCAGCTTCATGCACAAATATCTCTGGCGTATGATAATGTTGAACTTATCAATGATGCCCCTGCCAAATATGGCCGTGTACGGGTATTCGACGTTAACAATATCGAAGGTGATGTCTTCTGTGCGGACACTATCGTTGTTATGGAACGACACTGGAATTCTCTTTTTTCCTACGGCGTCGACCTTCTTTCCCCCGAAACCATACAAAGGGTTGCCTGCTGGCTCGACTGTCCTTCTGTCAAAACCCATTGCTTCGAAAGCCTTGGCGAATAGGATGTCGGCCGAGCTACCATTGTCGACCAATATGTTGTGCACAGTGAACCCTGCGATGTTTGCTGTGATTACGAAAGCGTCCGTGTGAGGGAAATCCCTCACTTGGAAATCCTGTTCATCAAAGGTGATCGGCACTATCGCCCATGCTGGTCTGTTTAGCGGTGACCTTGGGGTTACGGTCATCACTCTTCTTTCGAAATCCTTCTTCGCTCTTTTGCTTGGGTGTTCTTGATTTGATCCCCCGGTGATGGCGAAAATGTGGCCCTTGGTTGGTAGTACGTTGTTAACTATTTGCAGTTCTCTGGAGGAGCCTTCTTGTGCGCTGCTTGACTGGATATTGAAAAAATTCTGCTGTTCGCTTGATGGCGCAGCTGGGTTCACCGCCGAGGAGCTGGGACTACATGCGATCATCTGGCTGTGCGGAAAAGCGAACTGCCAAGCCAAAGGGTGTTGCTGTGCATATCCGAATTGATGGTAAGCATTCGGGCGTTGTATGTGCTAATGGTGAGTGCTCGTGTTATGGAATACATGCTTTGTTTGAGATTCTCGGTTGGCCGCGTCATCTTGCTCTTTCTGTTCCTTCGCCAACTTGCCGTACTTGCACTCTTTTGTTGTGTGACCCATGTTTTCACCGCAGAACAGACAGAATGGCGGCCTGGGAGCTCTGTTAGCTGCATGAGGCATGCGGCCCCTCTGCCGCCCCTTTCACTCCTTCCTCCTCTTTGGCCTCGGCCAGAACCAGGTTGCATAGTTCCGGGATGGTGTTGGTTGTTCGGGGTTGTATGCTCATTTGTTTGATGCATGTTATGGACTGGCGAAATGGTCTATTGCCCCTTTGGTCATTGCTTTGTCCGCCCTGAGGAGGCGGTTTTGATGCCCGCATGTGCTCTTTTCTTCTTCTGAAATCCTCCTCTGCCCTGGCGAAACGGCGCATTATGTCGAAGAGCTCGTGAACTGAACTTGGCGGATCCCGAGCCAAATGAGCTGCACATTGCCCTATAACCAGGCCTTCTGTTGCAGCGGCGATAACAGTTTTGTCCTGGATACTTGGGACTTGGGCTTTGATCTGTATGAATCTTTCTAAGTATTCTGCCAAAGACTCTCCTTTTTTCTGAACACAATTCAAGACATCTCTCGTTGTCTTCGGCTTTAGATGGAAACCTTCGAAATTCGTCAGGATGTCAGCCTTTAGCTGCGACCAAGAGCGAACTGACAGAGGTTTGAGCGAATTGAACCATCCACTGGCTATGTCTTGTGCTGCTAATATGAAAGATTTCGCCAGGGTATGAGCATCTCCACCTGTTGAGTATATTGCTGTCTCGTAGTTCGCTATGAACTTTTTTGGGTCTGACTTTCTGTTGAAAGGAGGAATCCTGGGCTTGTAGTTGGGCGGCCAGGGGTGCATCTGCAGTTCTTTTGACAACAGAGAGGTTGGGTCAAAAGCTTCGAAACTATCTTGATCGTCGTCAATGATGACCATTTCTTTCTTTTTGCTTGGCACGGAGCCGTACTTCTGCAATTGTTGGATTTCCTTGATTAGCTTCTGCTTGTGCGCCTTCATTCTGATGATGGCGCGGTCGGCCTCGTCCGCCTTGGCGCGCGGCGCTGCTCAAGAAGTTGCTCTTTCTGGTACTCTAGAGCTTCGATTTCACTGACATACTCGTCCAGCTTCCTCAGCTTTCTTGCTTGATCGACCACTTCGTCCTCTGGAATGGTTTCGTCTGAGGCTTTGCTGACATGCCCGTCCGGGGTCTGCTCTTTCTCTTCGGCGGCCGGAGGCGCTACGACGGCTATGGCAGCCATTGGTTGGTCATTCGTGTTGCCTCCGCCATCCACTGGTGCGGTTTAGCTGACAGGTTTTTCGCCTCCTGCCTGTGCTTTCGATGCCTCGGGGACATCGGTGGTAGTTTTCGTGGTTGTCTTTCTCGGAGCCATGGTCGGAATGGGCCGACCACGGTGGGCGCCACTGTTGTTTTAGCGAACTGGACCTTGGACCAGCCAAAGGATTGGCCAGCCCCCGACCTCCCCTCACTGCTCCCACGGGGCTGGTATTTATAGGTACGGCGGCATGAACCTTTTTTAAGTTCCCGACCGTACCCCTCTGTAAGGCCTGGTGTACCGGCCCTCCATGTCCCCACACCCTTTTGGGGGTAAACCTGTCAATACATACCGCATGGCTCAACCACTCCCCTGACTGGTGGCCCCTATTTGACGGTCGCTGATTGCGTCCAGCAAAATGCCTTTCGCCATGGCGAAAAGGCTTTCGTCAGCGCCCGACAACCATCCGGACGCTGGTCTGAAAGCTTTCGCCCTCATGTAGCTCCGGCGAAAGTTACTTCGCTGCGGCGAAACCCCCTTTGCTTCCGACATATTGCTCTATTTTAGGCGGTATCGTTTCGTCGCTATATCCTGATATCCTTCCCCCAACACCCCTTACATGTGATAATGATCTAGGGTTGACTTAGCGATGATTACTAGATGTAGTTGCACTAATTAGAGTTATTCATTGATGTAGTTATAGAATTACCTTAGAATTACCTCCCTAGTTTATCCATTAGCTAACTATGATTATGACTAGTAGATGCTCTGAAGATTATCTATAATTATGATACTTGATTATGCTATCACCCATATTTATCTATATTTATCTTGTGACCTCTGCCTGTTATAAGTAGAGTAGATGACATTGGTAATATCACTTATTCATTGTATATAGTTCCTTATCAATATAATAGAGTAGAGTTTATGGCAAGCTTTCCCAGTGGTATAAATATAAATCGACAACCTAGAAGAACTCCCTGGGTAAAGTGCTACAACGGTATAATTATCTGTCCACTTGCAGAACCTATTTAGTTTATATACATATCTTTTATATCTGCCTAGTCATATTAATATATGTAAATCTATAGTTATTTTCTAGTATTATAATTAAGGATGACAACTTAATTCATGCATAGGAATGTTAGTAATAAAAGAATGGCTAGTTGCTAATGACAAATTAATTTAATACCGAGCACTTCCGGTGTTATTGCTAGGGGTAGGCCTTATCTCTACTTTTTAGTAATGACGTTAGAAATGCCAACAAGCATTTTTGGTGCCGTTGCCGGGGAAGTCACAATAAACTTAGGAAATATTGATAACATATATACAAATTGATAAAGTCATATTACCAATCGATATCTAACTCGAACAGGTACACCCTTCGTTGTTATCATTTGCTTATCTTATGCAGGGTGATGAATGAATGGTTTTTCTCTTCCAAAGAACTTCACTAACGATCTAGAGAAACTGCTTAGAAAGAAGAAGTTTGTAGAAGCAAGGGACAAATTTGAGTCACCATCAAGAACACCCTTTGCTGCTCAAGCTAACTCTTCGGAGGAGCCAGCTCCAACACTGGAAGAAGAATTTGAAGAACAAGTAGAAGAACAAGTAGAAGAGCAGTTAGGTGAAAACCTAGCTCCTGTGTATGAAGACATGGCTGAGAAGACACTGCGTGAGTTCTCTGCCCCAACAACAGTAAACATCCAGACTGGACCAGCAGTCAACACTGGGGAGAATGGATTCAAGCTCAAGCCTGCTCTCATCACTATGGTTCAAGCCAGCCAATTCTGTGGAAAAGCTCATGAAGATGCAAGTGCACACTTACAACACTTTCTAGAGATCTGCAGCACCTTCACGATCAGAGGAGTACTGTTGACGGCTATTAATGACCAAATCTACCCGTCAACTAACTCCCGAAAGAGGCACATTAGCGATCACCAACATAGACTTAGGGTTTACACTAACGGAATTCCACGAGTTTTGGTGAATCCTTGTCTCTGCAGGCACACATAGGAAAAGCTATTAAAAAGGACCAATATGACAGATTGTAAGCACCTCAAATGATGAATTGGAATACACCATTGTGAAGAGCTCGTCGAGACAATCAAAACAGACATATCATTTGCCATTTTCGGAGTTCCAGATGAAAAGATATGAATTCCACCGCGGGGGGCTACACTAGAAGACTCCAGAAGGCGTGAGAAGACACCACGGTGAAGTGGACCGCGAACGGGCCCATAGTGGGACCGGCCGGTCCCACCCCAAACCGGCCGGTCTGCTATAGTGCCCAATTGGGCCTAGCTTTGGCCCACATGCTCCACCGTCTTAGGGTTTCAATCTCAGCCGTCCGCCAAAGTCAGTTTGATCCGCTCTACTTGAGCTTGCTCCTGGGATGTCTCTGGTGATCAACTTCTAATGCGAGTAAGTTCTATGCTTTTATTGTTTATCTAGATCATGACTCTCTTTGAGTGCTTTATTCTCTTCCTAGTGGGAGTAGAGTATTGTCGTAGGTGTAAGCATGGTGCTTAGGCTTAGGATAATCGTGGGTGCACCCTATATTCCAGATTGGTGGTAGCTCACGGAGGTGACTTTATTCCGTTGAATCCTATGTATCCCACTATCCCGTTTGCAGGCCAAGTAGGACATGGTTGCTAAGGAGATCAACATCCTATGTCAGTGTCTTTCCTTATGTAATGTCCCCAGTTAGCAATATAAGACATAGACATGCCCAAGTTAGAAGAAGTGAACCATAGTTATCCTCTCTACTCTCCTATTATCGTCAACCTTGATTGCTATGCTCAACCCATTAATTGTCGCCCTAGTTCTACCCTAGTTCTACCTTAGTCCTGTCTTAATCTAGTCTCTACCTTCACCTTATTGCTACCCCTAGTTAAGTTAGACCATAGTTGATCTCACACCTTTCTCAGTGGAACGAAACCTAGAATACTTCTAGGATAAAGCTACAACGGTATCCGTGCGCTTGCGGATAATTCAGTGGGCGTTAATAGATATCAACAAGCTTTTTGGCGCCGTTGCCGGGGATAGGGATTTATCTCTATTTTTGATAGCGACGTTAAGAAGTGTCAACAAGCTTTTTGGCGCCGTTGCTGGGGAAACGGTTTGCTGAGTTGACTACGAACCTAGCTTAACTTTTCTTTTTCTTTTATCCTTTTTCTCTTTGTCCTTCTTTCTTATCTTTTACTCCTCTCTTCTTTCTTTCTTCATTCTTTCTATCTTCTTTTCTTTTCAACTTGTGGTTTAGCATGAGTCACATTTCTATCAATCAATATGCTAAACCCACGAGCGCAAGATTTAGGCCATTAGAATCTTCAGATCCTATCTTAGCACCTGGTTATGAGCTGCACCCGTGTTGGGTAGACTTTATCCAAAAACAATCCTTCTCGGGAGAAGGCGATGAAAACCCATTCTCACACCTACGAGAGTTCTTACTGAGATGCGCATGCTTTTGCATTGCTGGCATGTCTGACAAGACTCTACAATGGAAGCGCTTTCCGTTCTCTTTGATGGGAAAAGCTAAACATTGGTACAACAAAATCGTAGGAAGTATGCAAGGAGATTGGGAATTGCTATGCTCTGAATTTCAAACCAAATTCTTTTCCATCTCTAAGGTAATTGATCTTCGGGAAGAGGTTCTACGCTTTAAACAGTTAGAGGGTGAATCTCTAGAAACATCATGGGATCGCATTAATGGTCTCCTCACTACAGGCCCTAAACTTTCTATTCCAGATCCGATGTTGCTTCAACACTTTTATATAGGCCTTGGTAGAGATTCTAAGAAGTCCCTTGATATAATTTCTAGAAGATCTTTTCTTCATGTGACTGCTAGTGAGGCAAGGTCTTTGCTTGATAAACTTTGTGGAAGGACACCTTCTCCTAGCATTCATTATGAGCCCCCCGAGAAAGAGAAGGAATTGTGTCCTAGACAAGAGGAAGTTTCGATAGCTAAATCACACTTATTCCAATCCCATAATTTAGCTATCAGTCCCGAACCATCCATGCCCCCAAAATCCACCAAGGGAAGAAGAAATTCAACCTTTGGAGTATAATCTTTTTTGGTGTTGATATCGGGAAGAGCCTAGACTTCTAGTCCTATAAGAGACCTTCGAGTGAACATAATTCAAATCCTTTGAAGAAGGAATCTCTTAGAATGTCTAACGATGCCATAGAAGGAGATCCAAGTCAATTTGATTCTAATCCTTTCTTCTCTCCTTCTGTGCCCACATTAGATGTCTCACCTGAACCCATCCTAGAATCCATCCTTGATCCCAAAGAATCCATGGACACTCATTCTCCTAAGTCTCATGATGACCCTAGAGATCCACTTAGACACTTAGAGCGTAGGAATCATGAAGGACTCAAGGATGACCAAGAAGTGCTACAACAATGGCTGGAGTGTGTAGAATGGATGGACCACAAAGAAGCCTTAATAGAATCCAGCCTCGGCCTAGATCTCAATGATGAGCTTATAACTCACCCACTTTTAGAAGAGGCCTTTGACGAGACCAACTTGAGAGCCTTCAATCCTAAGGAAATCCTAGATAGTAACATGATTGATGAATTTCATAGGCATGAAATGAAGGAGACAATGTTTTCACCTATAGATATTCATAAAGAATCACCCTTGGAGACTGGTAAGGAAGATGACATCAATGAGCATGGAAACTACTACAAAAAGACCTCATTAAAACCATGCTCATATGACATATCTCTTGAATCTCTTGGTCTCCCTACCATGACCACACTCAAGATCTTCAACCCCCTCATACATCCTGTTCCTAAAAACTTCAAAAGGGTGGTTGTAGATGCATATGTTTATCATAAACATTACAAGTCTCGATGTGCGAATCTTGAGGTAGGTAGATAAGGATTGGTGTTGGAGGAGAAACCACTTCACCATCTTGAAGCACGATTCTGAGGTTTCCCAACAATGAGCTTTTGTCCCGAGACTAGCGCTTTCGATAGACAACATAAACTTTTTGAACTGCCCTTGATTTGAGCATAGAGATATAATTGTAAAAATATTCCCTCGGGTATTTTTGTCACTAACCTTTCCAGGTTTGAAGCAAGATGAATGAAAGATGATGGTGCAAGGTATGTCCAACCAATTAAGCAACATTAGATCACATCCATCCAAACTTGATCTTGCTTTGCAAGAACTCAAGTGTGGGGGACATGCTTCTTTAAAAAATCTTATGTCATGTTGCTGATCTTGGTTGTCTCTACCTTTAAGCCATGCTCAACTTGCCATATAACAATCATATTCTTTCATCTCTACTTGAATAATAAATCTCTACAATGCTTTCATGCTACTATTGTCTATTATAGTATGCCTAGGTTTGGAGTATTTTCATACATCTCTTAAAAGAAGCATGGTGCTTAGTTTAGGAGTGTTGATCTTACTTCCAAAGGCCTTTTAAATTAAGTGTGATGCTTAATTTAGAATGTCTTCCTAAATCAAATTAGACGTGGTGTCTAAATTGATTTTTGAACTGAAAGTATGCTATTGTAGACACTAGATATTTTATTGGACTAACTCCTGTAGAAAATTCTAAAATCCAATCTGGATAAGTCAAGAGATGAATTCAAATCAGAGATGAAGCAAGGCACATGACGAACTCCAATAACTTTGCACACTGAAGACACAGCTCATTCATCATTGATGGAAGGACTGTAAGTATCAAAGATCATTCACTCTCTCTTCAGCTGCAAGTTATCTTTGCCTTGAACCATGCTTGCATAAAATATGAGAACCCATCTTTCTAATTAATGCACACAATTTAGAGATAACAATCCCTCATTCAAATTGGTATATTCTTTCGGGTATGTGTTGTCCACTAGTCCCGTGCAGGCATAAAACAAAGATCGAGATAGAAATCTAAAATGGCAAAGAGCAAAAAGATAGCACGACAAAAAGAGCACCATCTAGGAACAAGAGGAACTATGAACCGAGATGTGAGGTTGACCAAACAAAGAAAACATCGAGCCAAAAGAAAAGACCATCAAGAGTCATCTACTCTTCATCTCATGGTGTCATCGTGCTCCAATGATGAAGGTAACATCCAAAGGTAAATGGTCACTACTTAAAAAGTTTCTTTTTGATTTTGGTATGAACATAAATAAAGAAACTAACATGTTTGAGTAGCAATTATCAACGATCAATCCTGATTAACTCAAAATGTTTAGTTCTTTAACTTGTTCATAGCATCACTATCTTGATCCATAGTCTTAACCAAATGAGCTAAAAAGTTGCACATCTTATGCTTGGAAGATGATAGTCATGATCATATAAAGACCGACACATCATGTATAGATAGACAATCCTTCCTTGGGTTAAGCACTTCAACTCTTGTAGCCTAATGGACTGAAATGTTACATCCTTGCTCAACCTTCTGATCCTACCTCTCATGATAATGTTGAAAAAAGCACATAACTCCAAGTTGTTCAATATGACTATGGACAAAAGATGTAGAATAGAAGTTTTGGTTCTGCTGGTGTTTTCCCACCAGTAGAACCCATGCACTTGATCTCTGCCTTGTCTTCATGAGCAGGACACACTTTAAGCGAAGTGTGGGGGGTCAATTCCCTACTTTGTACGACTGGAGGTCTTGGACCTGTCAAAGCAAAATCAAATCTCAAAATCAAGATGGGTTAGGTAGAAGAAGGTGACACATCATAAAGGGCATCATCATAGAAATCTTTATCTTCACCGAAAGAGCTAGCTTGAAGAAGAAGCACTCCCATGCACGCAACCTACCTAAGAAACTCCAATTGTGTCAACACTGGAGGAATCAACGAGAAGGGAGAAGTCTTGTCTGGAGGACTTTAAAATCTGAACCCTTGCCATGAGGTAACATTGTTAGTTATCCATATTTACTTTCTTGTATTACATGTATTATTTTCTCTTTAGCATGTTTACTTTTCTGCCTTAGCATTGCATTGAAAATTATAAAAATAAATATGCATTCATCTTGTTAGATAATTTATGCATTATAAAACTTAAAGCCGCATGTGAATAATTCTACGGTGTGTAAAAGCCCGTAGGAGTCTTCACCGTGGTGGCATAAAAATAACAAAAACAATATGCATACATGTTTTTTCTGCATAATAAAAATAGAAAATCCAAAAATAATCATTGAGCATCTTGCTGCATTGTATACACTATAACAACCTTTGAAAACCTCTCACAACAACCAGTCCGTGAAACGGCTAACCACTAACTGCTTACCCTAATCCGTTGCAAAATTTTGGTGTTTTGTGATGTTTGCTGCAGGATGACTCTAAGAGCTAGTCCACCTAGGAATCTTCATCGACGTCACTTGAAGTACTGTTGATATTTTTAACATCACTTCAAGTTAAGTTGTCATCCCTAACATGATGCCAAAAACCAAGGATAAAAATAATCTACACGCACTGACTCTAAATAGAATATATCCGCAAGCGCCTGAATAATTCTCCCGTTGTAGCCTTTCACCCAGAGGTAGTATTCCGAGTATCGTTGATTTATTTTTATGCCAAAATGATAAAGCAGCATTCTACTTATTAGGAGTAGGTAACTATTAAGGATTAATAATGAATGAATAAACCCTATCATAACCTATTACACCAATGCCTTAGCAATAACCAAATCAACAATAACGATAAATGATAAATGGGCAATTAAGATAAATGGTATTCTAGAGCTAGAAAATAGAGACTCTCTAATGTAGTAAAGCAATCTAGAGGTCCAATTAGAAATAAAGAAACCTATGTAATTACTAATATAAGTCTACAGCCTACGCATGCTACACATTTTCATCTATAGTGCAATAAACTCAGAAGACATCATAAGGAGCATCAACTAATGAGGATATTAAGACACAAAGGTCACCTCCTTCACGACCATGCTCGGCTAGTCCTACGCACGGGGGATGGACTACAGAGGAACCAACGCAGCTGTCACTGCGCGGACTACCACACCTACCCGGCACATCGTGGTGCCTCCGTAGGTACACAATATATCTAGACACCACGTCTACATAATGCGCACCACCCCGACCCACTCGAGTATTGAATCGAGCTTTACGATCATATAACAATAATCATCATAAACTACAACTATATCAAACGTGCAACTAGAATAAACTAAGAACTGAATAAGTAGCAATATATTAAAGTAGAGCAAAGTCATAATGAAATACAAGATAAAATTACCAAATTCTAGAAGACAGATCTGAATCCCGAGCGGAGCGCCCGATCTCTACTTGAATCTTGCTAGATGACTAAACTAAGAACTTGAAGAACTAGAGCTCGCTTCTAATCTCTCGGAAACCCTAACTTCCGACTACTCTTGACGAATGAAGCAGAGGAATGAATTGGTGTGTTGAGGGAGGGGTCTACCCCCCTCCTTTTATAGCCCTATGGAGTGCACGCGCACCGCAGATCAAACCGACGTAGCCAACGGTGGAGATGAAAACCCTAGGCGTCGGGAGGAAGCTTCGAAGGGGGCGCCGCCAAGAAACCTAGGGCGCCGACCGCCCCATGGTGAGGCCGGGCTGGCCCCACCTGGTGGCGGCTACGGGCCCCGCCGCTTCGGGCGTCTTCCGAGTCTTCCCCGAACCCTCCGCGATGTAGTTGCGTCGCAGTTAAGTTTCGTGGTAAATTTGCATTAAAATCCTTCTTTTAGCCTTTTCTGGAAAATCACCTGAAAATTTCACATATCACCAAAACTCGCGGAATTTGTCAGATATAACCCCTATTAGTCTATTATTGCCTCTTCAAGAGCTATTGTTGACGGCATAAAATTTGCACTTAGTGACCGTCAACAATTACCCCCAAGCTAAGTCTTTGCTAGTCCCTTAGCAAAGTCGACTTGAAATAATACTTCCAGGGTATCTCATGTTATATCAACAAGTACTTTAGCATTGAATTTAAAATTTTTCTCCAGATTATAATTCATTAATCTATCTTTCAAACTTATCCTTACACCTTTTAACTATGGGGATTATCAAACTCCTAATTAAATCTTGGGTGATTGAAAGATAGAATAATCAAGCAAGCACTGCATATATTTCATTCTTTGCTTAAGCACTACTCCAGAGTTTTTCTTTTTATTTTGAGCTTGTATGGATTATTATCTTGAAAACCATGAGAGTTTACTATTAAGATTGGAGTGGACTACTTAAGCTATGCATCATGACTGAATATGCTGGTGATAAAAACTTTATTTCCAGCTCTTATACAATATTCTCTCTTCTCTCGCTTTTCGAGAAGTGTGGGCTATCTCCCAAATGGATACTTTTTGTACCCATTTTTCCCTCTCAGGCAAGTGTCTTTGTACCCATTGTTTTACTCTCTTTCTTTTAATTTGGCTCATACCCTTTTTGATATGGCATCTTTTGGGCTCAGACTTCTTTGGTATGGCATCTTTTTATTTTATAACCCACACTCTCTTTTAGACTTCTAAGAGAGAATTGTTACATAGAGCAAAACCTTTTTGTGCATGTGGATTCAATCATGAATGCATAACAAAATAATCTACTCAATCATACTAGCAAGATTATCAGATTGCTTAACTTAATTCTTGCAAAATATCTGGAGCTTAGCCATTACTCAGAATGAAACATATACTAGCTTAAACCTTATTATATCATATCTACCAATTACTTAGACTGAATCACACGTTTTATGCTACCCACAGATATCAGGTTTTAGAATAAATTCTTAGGGTAGATAAACTTCATATAATTCAAAGAAGGATTTTAATTTTAGATACTAAGTAATTGCAGATTTTTTTTGAATAAGTATCTTCAGAATTTAAAGACAAATTCTAACTACTCTAACTTAATGATGGAATTTTAAATACTGGAAAGTAAATACTAAAAAATAAATACTGAAAGGATAAAGTATATACAGAGGTGGATGATGCTCACCTTGCGGGGACTCTCCCCCAAGCTGCATGTTGCCGTACTCAATAATGTGGTGGAGGCGGTGGTGGATACCCCAACTGGTCTATCAGGTACTCTAACCCTGTTTCAGGTCTGCTGGCCGTCCATGCCGTAATCGCTTGAACTGGCCGGGTTTGCCCGGTGCCGCCATCGTGTTCGCTTGATGAAGCCTGTCGTCAACCTGGTGTTGCCACTGCTCATGTTGGTGCAAGGTGTCGCTCATCGCCTGTTGCCCCTGCTGAAGGTTAGTGAGCATAGACATAGCAGGGTAACCATTTACAGAAGTCCCAAAATGCTGCTCAGGAGGCGGCATGTAATCATTTGATGGTGGTGCATGGTACGGGTACGGTCCACCAGTGGTGTACTCCATGTTCCTGCGCACAGAGAATGATGCACGGCCTCTCTGAAAATCTTGTCCATGATCTTCAGGCTCCTGTGTGGGGAATGTTCCCCATCCTGTAGATGTAGATGACTCTCCTTGATGATAAGTGGGTTGGTCCTCCCAACCTGGGTGGGTGGACCACGGCTGATGTGGCTCATGATATGCACCTGGTTCATCAAAGTTAGTGTAATGGAAATAAGCTGGACCCGAGGGTGCTGTGTCAGTCCCAGTGTACACAGTCCTAGGTACTCTGCTAATGCGTGCTGATGGACGCCTGCCAATGTTAGTGGTCTCTGAAAAAGTGAAACTATCGACGGAATAAATTTCCAACTCCCTGTTGGGCAGCTCGTACTCATTTGGATAATTTTTATAAATCACGATTATTTTATTATTTTGGCGTTTCACCATGTGAGCACGAAAGAAAAGTCATATCCAATAACTCTTCGGGCACCAAAGATATATATGTAAGTGTAGCATTGGACAACAAATCTAATCTTGTAGCTAAGCATGTAATCCAAGATGTGAATGAAATACTGCACATTCTCATGGGAGGTATGGTTTTCCAAAGAGCTCAACATTAATTTCACAGAGATACTTTTTCTTTTTAATCATGATGTATAGTAAATGTAACTCATCCTGTCTAATGGTGTTTAATTCCTCTCTAGGAAAGAAAGTAAAAGCTAGCCATTTAAGCATGAATCTCAGTGTTGGGTTATGGACTTCCTCAGTGGTATATTTTTGCTTGCGTTCTGGATTCTTAGCAAAGATGATGCTCTCCCAAAAATCATCTTTATTAAAATCTCCAAGAACATCAGCTATATTCACTACACACACTGCTTTCGAGAAAATCCTAGTGCTAAACTAAAATTTTTCTATGTGAGAGTAAAAGGCTTGTTGAACATTCTAAACCGAACACAATCATCATCAAAGTCTAGGGAGCTAATAAATTCTATGGTGAGTAACTTGCTACCCTGCTCAGTGATTTCCCATGCCTCCTCCCATCCAATCATTATAAAAATAAGCTCAAACTCGGAATCCATTCCGGTTTCAACGAGCAAATTGTCATCAAATGTTGGAGTATGAATAAACTCTTTTGTCTTTACCACATTGAATATTTCTATTTGAGGTCTAAGTGGTAATAAAATTTGATTGAGGTTTGTTAACTCATACCTCTCTTCCTGTGGGGAAGAGGATGACGGTTGATGTTGCTCAGGAGGTGATGGAGGATCGACATCCATTCCAGAGCCGTCAACTGAAGGTACTTGAGATGACGAATGGCTTCGGGTGCTGCGGAATGAGAATGTCCTCTTGATGCTCCTAAGTGCACCTCCAACTTTTTGATTCATCTTGCCTATAAAATGAAGAACACGAAGAACACGGCAAGAACAACAAGAACACGAAGAACACAAAAGTGATTAGGATTAACAAATCAAAGAGGAAGAGAAGGAGGGGGAAATCCTTGTGATGATCTTTTAAATTGATTTCTTTCTCTCTTCTTTTCTCTTTTTCTTGCTAATTAGTGGGTGCATTGAACAAATGGAGTGTCGTAGTTGTACTGGCCGTGGAGCAAGGCTCTCTGGACCTGGAGCAAATGAGTGAGGGGGTGTGAGAAGTGAGAGGCAGAGGAGAGGAAGATGGGCGCCGGCCGGCGTGGTGGTGGGGCCGGCCGGCCCCACCTGCTGCCTGCTGGTGTCCATTCTCCTCTGGTATCCTCTTTGGCATGTATGTGATCAATTCCCTACTCCCTAGGTGCTCCTTTCGGGGGCAGAAGAAATGAAGTGAGTACATGCATGTGAATGAGTGATAATTGGAATTTTGCATGGTGGTGAATAATTGGTGGGTGAGATGTGATGTGAGGTGATGTGTGGGGGTCCCATATGTCTCCCATATTTATACCGTATAATGATACAAGGATGAAAAACTAAATTACTTTTATGAATCTATGAAAAATTAGAATTCCAATGATAGTATTTTTATAATTTTCTGCCACCACGGTAAATATCACTGACGGAGATTTTACGCTTCGTTAGTCATAATTTCATGGGGCTTGGATTTTATATATGGTATACTTACTTTTATTTCTTTTTAATAATGTAACTGATAGGAAAAATAAATATGCTAGTTAATGCGAGAATTTTAAATTATTGATAACTACCGAGTTACCTCCGGCGAAGGTTCGGGGTTTTTAAAGTCCACCGACTTGGACTTCTCCAATTACTTTTATTCTTTTCGATTGATCTCCATGGTCGGAGATGTTGATGCACCTTGCTCTTCTTGACCCTTCAGAGTCTTGCATTGCTCGGGTCTTGGCCTGAATGCGAATCGCTCTTCTTGCCCGTTAATGGTGAATATAATTTCTCCAGCTCCAACGTTGATAGTCGCATTTGCGGTGTTTAGGAATGGTCGCCCAAGGATAAGAGGTATCTTCCTCTCTTCCTGCATGTCAAGTACCATGAAATCTACAGGAACGAAAAGTCATAGATTTTTACCAGAATATTTTCTGCTATCCCTGCAGGGTAGTGGACTGATTGGTCAGCTAGTTGCAGGCACATTGTTGTTGGAGTAAGTGGGGCATAGTTGAGTTTGTCGAAGACCGTCTTGGGCATGACGCTGACGCTTGCTCCAAGATCACACAAGGCGTTCTCGAGCATCTGGTTGCCTATAGAGCAATCAATAGTGGGACATCCTGGATCCTTCTTCTTGACAGGAGAAGAATGTAGGATTGCCTCACTGCACGCCTCTGTTAGCTTGATGACTTCGGTAGAGGGTAGTGGTCCCTTGTTGTTGAGGATGGATCGAAGGTACTTTGCATATGTGGGTACCTGCATAGCATCTAACAACGGAATATTGACATATAATTTCTGTGTAATCTCTACAAACTTACTGAACAGATCATCAGTGGAGATACTCCTCCTCCTTCGTGGGAACGGTAGGATAGTAGTATCTTCGAAGTCTTGTGTTAATTTGGGCTCTTGCAGATCATCTTTTGGTAGGGGTGCTTCTACTTCTTTTTCTCTAGTATTCTTATCAGCTTCCTTGTCTACCTGCACTGTATGTGAGGGTCTACGTGCCCCTTCTGGGTAAGGTGGATCACGTGTAACCTTACCTCCTCGAGTAGATATTCCTTTAATCTGTTCATGGTTAGTGGCAGATAGAGTAGAAGCTAGATGTGTAATTTGTGATTCTATCTTTTTATTAAACATTCTTTGCTCTTTAACTGCTAGAGAAAAATTATCTAATTTTGAATTAATTCCTTCTAACATTTCATCATTAAAAGCAAGCTTCTTATAAATACTCTCATTAATTCTAGCTTGTTCTAATATTAATTCTCTCAAGGATGGTTGTCTTTGATTTGAAGAATTATAGTTACCTTGGTACTTACCTTGGCTTGATGCCTGAGGTTGACTCCATCCTTGCTTCTTAATGATTGCACTAATATCTTCTTCATATTGATCTTGAGAGTTGAATGTATCTTGAATAGCTTGACGATCTCTTTTGTAATTATTCCTCTGTTCTAGCCAGTTCAATAATACATCCATCTTGGTTGATATTGCACACAACTCCTTTGGAACTTCTTCACTTTCATGGCATGTCTGGGTGTTGAATGTCCAATTCTGATTTTCTGCCATCTTTTCCATAATTGCTTTAGCTCTTCCAAGGGTGAGTGTCGTAAATGATCCTTCAGCAGTGGCGTCCAATTGCTCACATGACCTTTGGGTTAGTCCATGATAGAATGTTTGCATGAGCAACCACTTCTCCATTCCATAATGCGGGCGATCGATATGTATCCTTGAAAACGCCCCCAAAGCTTCCGGAATAGGTTCACCTTTCTCTGGCTAAATTCTAAAATCTTCCCTCTTAAGATATTCGTTCGGCCTATTGGGAAAAAACTTCTCTAGGAAAGCTTTCGAACATTCTCCCCATGTCTTAACTTGATCTTTACTCTGATAAAACCACTGCTTCGCTCTTCCTTCTAATGAGAAAGGAAACAAACGAAGTAGCATGACATCTTGAGGAATCTCTTGAATGTCAATGGTGTTACCAATCTCCGTAAAATTCTGCAGATGAGCAATAGCATCTTCATCCCTCTTTCCACTAAATATGATAACTTGCACCATTTTGATGAGGCTTGGTTTGATCTCATAATCATGTTCTCCAATGTCGAAAAGTCGGACCCACGCGAATATTCTCAATGCTTGGAGCAGAGAATTCACGCAGTCTTCTCAACCATCGCTTCTCAAAATGATGTAAGACCCTTCTTCCTATGGTTGTTCCTGATAAGAGTTAATATTCTACAACCAATTCCTGCACTTACCCTATAAAATTTTCTAAATAAAACATGGGTAAGTCTGCTAAAGCAAAAAGTTATGATCTAGATATAATTTTAATATTTTGTTTTCCATAAAAGGTTTACTCATATAAAATTCTAGAAAAATATGTATATCTTGGCGAATCAGTAATCCTAACAAATTAACCTAATAAATAAAATTGCCATCCCCGGCAACGGCGCCAGAAATGCTTGTTGGTATTTTTAACATCACTTCAAGTTAAGTTGTCATCCCTAACATGATGCCAAAAATCAAGGATAAAAATAATCTACACGCAATGACTCTAAATAGAATATATCCGCAAGCGCACAGATAATTCTTCCGTTGTAGCATTTCACCCAGAGGTAGTATTCCGAGTATCGTTGATTTATTTTTATGCCAAAATGATAAGGCAGCATTCTACTTATTAGGAGTAGGTAACTATTAAAGATTAATAATGAATGAATAAACCCTATCATAACCTATTACACCAATGCCTTAGCAATAACCAACCAACAAGAAACGATAAATGATAAATAAGTAATTAAGATAAATGGTATTCCAGAGCTAGAAAATAGAGACTCTCTAATGTAGTAAAGCAATCTAGAGGTTCAACTAGAAATAAAGAAACCTATGTAATTACTAATATAAAGTCTACAGCCTACGCATGCTACACATTTTCATCTATAGTGCAATAAACTCAGAAGACATCATAAGGAGCATCAACTAATGAGGATATTAAGTCACAAAGGTCACCTCCTTCGCGACCATGCTCGGCTAGTCCTACGTACGGGGGATGGACTACAGAGGAACCAATGCAGCTGTCACCTGCGCGGACTACCACACAACCCGGCACATCAGGGTGCCTCCGTAGGTACACAATATATCTAGACACCACGTCTACATAATGCGCACCACCTGACCCACTCGAGTATTGAATCAGGCGCTTTACGATCATATAACAATAATCATCATAAACTACAACTATATCGAACGTGCAACTAGAATAAACTAAGAACTGAATAAGTAGCAATATATTAAAGTAGAGCAAAGTCATAATGAAATACAAGATAAAATTACTAAATTCTAGAAGACATATCTGGAATCCCGAGCGGAGCGCCCGATCTCTACTTGAATCCTGCTAGACGACTAAACTAAGAACTTGAAGAACTAGAGCTCTACTTCTAATCTCTGGAAACCCTAACTTCTGACTACTCTTGATGAATGAAGCAGGAGGAATGAATTGGTGTGTTGAGGGAGGGGGTCTACCCCTCCTTTTATAGCCCTGGAGTGAGTGCACGCCCCGCAGATCAAACCGACGTAGCCAACAAAGGGAGATGAAAACCCTAGGCGTCGTCGGAGGAAGCTTCGGAAGGGGGGGCGCCACCCGCAACCCCTAGGGCGCCGACCCGGCCCCATGGTGGGGCCGGCCGGCCCCACCTGTGGCGGCCGCGGGCCCCGCCGCTTTAGGCGTCTTCTGAGTCTTTCTCGAACCCTCTGGCGATGTAGTTGCGTCGCGGTTAAGTTTCGTGGTAAATTTGCATTAAAATCCTTCTTTTAGCCTTTTCTGGAAAATCACCTGAAAATTTCACAAATCACCAAAACTCGTGGAATTTGTCAGATATAACCCCTATTAGTCTATTATTGCCTCTTCAAGAGCCATTGTTGACGGCATAAAATTTGCACTTAGTGACCGTCAACAAGTACACCTTCCCAACACACAACTAATCACTGTGTGGAGGAAGCAACTTCTTGTTTGATGAGATCAAGATTCCCGGCTACACTTGCTCTTGTAAGCATGAGCTCCACCGCGAGGACCGCTCAGCTTCAATGCTCAACCACGACAACAACCAGCTTTGGGGAAGGCATCCCCTAGGTACTCAGGTAAGTGTACCTATGCGTTTATCGAATCAGTCATAAAAATAAAAAATACCAAAAATATGTGGACACATGAAGGTCCATGCTTTTTAGAGTCTTTAGAGTCTTTTATAGTATGAGTATTAAAAATGTAAAACCAAATAAAAATGTTTGTTTAGATAGAGTCAATAAATAGGCAAGCCCTGTAGATGATCTTTAAAGATGAAAATAATGAAAAGCTGCTCTGTCATAACACCTTTGAAGTGCCTAGTTTTTGGATATAAGTTTTCCTGAGTTTTGGCTTTAACTGTTCTGACATGAAGATTTGCTCTGAGCCTAAAACTTGTGGGTTGCATATGCTTGAACTAAGTCTAGGTAATTGATTGATCTGATTTAGAGAGTTTGAGCTGCTATTTATCTTGTTCTGAGTGACAATAAAGTTCTAGAGATTTATCTTTTGAAAAATGCAAAAACCTTACATGATGAGTTCCTGTATGACAAAGCTTACATTCCCACCAGAGCTAAACATGATGAGCTAGGCTAGATAAACTTTCACATATATGCTGCTTGTCTTGCATTGAGTTTTATCAACCTTTGTGACCCTTGTGAGAGATTTGTCATGCTCTTGAATCAAGATCCACATACACTCCACCCTCATATGCACTACTCTACAATGGAGTAGGCACAACAACATGCCATTCCATCCACACCCATCTAAAAATGTTTTGCTCCTACATTGAGAGAGAACACCAAAAACATTTCCATTAGATAGCTATCCAATAAATGCTCCATGTTCTTGTTGCTATTTCTCAAAAAATCTTGTGTGCCAAAAGGTGTGTTATGAGCTATGCAAAAGTTATCATGAAAAAAAAGATAAACTAAGGGAGTTAAAAAAATGGACAAGTGTTCGAGCAATGATACTTAGACGCTTTCCTCCCTGAAAAAAAGAAAGAGAAAAAGATAGCTCATACTCTCTGGCCAAGTTCTGAATTTCAAAAGAGAGATGTGTCTTCAAGGAGCATAGTAGAATTAGGTTCCACCACATATCCACCATATCCATACACTTGCACATCTTGATTCAATTATATGACTTGTTTCTCCATGGATCTATTGTTTGACTTGACAACATATGCATTGCAAGTTTGCTCTTTCAAGTTTTCTCCTCACCTATGAGCTCCACATAAGCTTTAGTTACAGGATTAAAAGAAAGGCAACCATTATTACAGCCTTGGTGAGAATCCACAAATACCACATACACTGAGAGATTTAAGAGTGTCATACATGAGAAAATCTGAGTTTTATTTGAAAACTTCTAAAAACTCTAGAATGATAGTAGAACAAAGAACTTGAGACATAGTGCTTGGCTTGATCTTTCTATCTTTCAATTGCTCAAGACCTAAGTAAGAGCTGATAAGTCCCATAGTCAAAGGTAACGTGAGTAAGTTTGAAGGTCAGCTCAGTTATTGCTTAAGCTTGGAGGAGAATTTTTGTCTAAATGCAGGTATACTTCTGAGGAGTTACATCAAGATGGCTACAATACTTGAACTTATACATATCTTTCAATAGCTTTTCTGAGCTTAGCTTTGCTAAGGCACTAGCAAAGGTTAAGTGTGGGGGTGTTGTTGATGGCTATTAATGACCAAATTTACCCGTCAACTAACTCCCGAAAGAGGCACATTGGTGATCACCAACATAGACATAGGGTTTACACTAACGGAATTCTACGAGTTTTGGTGAATGCTTGTCTCTGCAGGTACACATCAAAAAAGCTATTAAAAAGGACCAATATGATAGATTGCAAGCACCTCAAATGATGAATTGGAATACACCATTGCGAAGAGCTCGTCGAGACGATCGAAACGGACATATCATTTGCCATTTTTGGAGTTCCGGATGAAAAGATATGAATTCCACCGCGGAGGCTGCACTAGAAGACTCCAGAAGGCGCGAGAAGACACCACGGCGAAGCGGACCGCGAACGGGCCCGGAGTGGGACTGGTCGGTCCCACCCTGGACCGGCCGGTCTGCTACAGTGCCCAATTGGGGCCAGCTTTGGCCCACATGCTCCACCGTCTTAGGGTTTCAATCTCAGCCGTCCGCCAAAGTCAGTTTGATCCAAGGGCTCACGTTCATCCCACCGGGCTATAAAAGGAGGGCAGGACCCCCCAGGGCATCACAAATTCATTTGCAATTCTCTCAAACCCTAATTGAGAGGTGTCCCTCGAATGGATAACCTCTCTGAGGTCAGCCATCAAGAGAAGATTAGTCCTCTCTAGGATCTAGTCTTTAGATAATAGTGAGAGGGAGAGTGAGGGAAGAGTTAGGAGGAGGTGCCGGCCTGTCGGTGCCCTCTCTACGGCTTGTACCTTGGCAGGATCAAGCTCTACTTGAGCTTGCTCCTAGGATGTCTCTGGTGATCAACTTCTAATGCGAGTAAATTCTATGCCTTTATTGTTTATCTGGATCACGACTCTCTTTGAGTGCTTTATTCTCTTCCTAGGGGGAGTAGAGTATTATCGTAGGTGTAAGCATGGTGTTTGGGCTTAGGATAATCATGGATGCACCCTATATTCCGGATTGGTGGTAGCTCGCGGAGGTGACTTTATTCCGTCGAATCCTATGTATCCCACTATCCCGTTTGTAGGCCAAGTAGGACACGGTTGCTAAGGAGATCAACATCCTATGTCGGTGTCTCTCCTTATGTAATGTCCCCAGTTATCAATATAAGACATAGACTTGCCCAAGTTAGTATTATCGTCAACCTTGATTGCTACGCTCAACCCAATAATTATCGCCCTAGTTCTACCCTAGTTCTACCTTAGTCCTATCTTAATCTAGTCTCTACCTTCACCTTATTGCTACCCCTAGTTAAGTTAGACCGTAGTTGATCTCACACCTTTCTCAGTGGAACAAAACCTGGAATACTTCTGGGATAAAGCTACAACGGTATCCGTGTGCTTGTGGATAATTCAGTGGGTGTTAACAGATATCAACAAGTACCAAGAGATGCTATTTTACTCCGTCTTTTCTCGTTCTCACTATTGGGGAAAGCCAAGCAGTGGTTCTACATCAACAAAGACAAGAATACTACATGGGACCTATGCTCAACCGCTTTCCTGGTAAAATTCTTTCCTACAGCCAAGACCAATGCTCTGCGTGGGAAGATCGTAAGTTTCCAACAGCAACATGATGAATCATTCACTGAAGCATGGGAAAGATTTCAGAACTACATAGAAGACTGTCCTCATCATGGGATAGAGGAGTGGCTATTAATACAGACTTTCTACCACGGGCTTGTCTCTAGCGCCCGTGAGTCTATTGATGCTACAGCTGGGGGAGCTTTCCTGTCACTTAAGCTCTCAGATGCTAAAGCACTTGTTGAGAAGATGGCCTCAAATTCAATCTGTAATGAAGAACGTACTCATCCTCGTAAGAAAGGAGGAGGAATCCATCATCTCAAGGAAACTGACATTGTCACTGTCAAGCTAGACCTCATCATGAAGAAGCTCGATATAGAGAAGAAGTAAGTCATGCTACATCAATGATTCCCATATGACATGTGAAGAATGTGGAGACTACGGGCACTCAGCTATCAGCTGCCCTACACTGCAAGAGGATGTGAACTTCATCAACAATAACACCTATTATCGTCCTCAACAAAATCAAGGGTGGAATCAGCAACCTCGATAAGGTAATTACCAAGGTAACAACCAAGGTAATAATTTTAATAATTACAACCTTCCGCCTTTAAGAGAATTAGTTGCTAGTCAATCTAAACTATTAGACCAAATGACTAGAATGCTAGCATCAAATGATAAAACATTGAAAAACATAAATACTAGAATGGATACTTTTGCTTCTACTATAAAGAATCAGCACAGTTTCAATAAAATGTTAGAATCACAATTAGCTCAATTAGCTGCTGCTGTTCCTCCATTAGAGAAAGGTAGGATTCCAGGCCAACTAGAAGATTTAGAAACTGCTAACATTGTTGATATTCACAATGCAACCCAATATCATATTGAGCCTGCAGATGTACAGTGGATTGACCACTCTCTACCTGAGAAGATGGGAGACCCTGGAAGACCTGTCATTCCTATCGCTATAGGATGTCACAGCTTTCCAGAGGCTATCTGTGATTTCGGTGCTAGTGTCAACATAATGCCCAAGGTAATTTATGAGAAAATATTAAATGATCCCCAGTTGTACACAAATATGCATTTGTAGCTTACAGATCAGTCCATCTGCTACCGTGAGGGAGTACTAGAAGAAGTTGTGATCAGAGTGGGGTAATCATATGTCCCAGTTGACTTCGTGGTCATGGAGACAGGGGTAGATGAAAAGGCACCCATCATTTTGGGCAGACCATTCTTGTGCACAATAAAAGCCATCATCTATACGAAGTATGCCAAGATTGTCCTATCCATCAAGGACAAGAAAGAAAGATTCACATTCAAGAACCGCGTCCTGAAAGCTCCTGCAGCCCCGAAGCAATTCCATCAACAAGAAGAGCAACCACAGCAACCAATGTCGAAGAAAAAGAGCAATAAAAACAATAGAAGATGGAGGCAGATCAAACATGCACCTGAGGAGACTACTCAACTAATCACTGCTCTCAACACAGAAAATGACCATAGGCTACCCAAGCCATTTCGAATAAAGAGAGGTGATCCAGGTATCCCAATCATTGAATGTACGATCAAAGACACCACCTTCACCAACACCATCTGCGACACTGTATCAGGCTACAACGTAATGTCAAAATAGGTATATGATGAATTATTTGATTTACCTTTATACCCAACATTTATTCAGTTGCAGATGGCGGATCAATCACTGCGGTTTCCCGAAGGAGTGATTAAGGATGTCATGGTAAGAATTCAAGGTCAATATATACCCGCAGATTTTCTAGTTCTTGATATGCAGGGAGACGATGAATCCCCGATCCTTCTTGGAAGACCATTCCTCTACACAGCCAACGCGAACATCTACATCGGGTCTAGGCAGATCCACTTCAACTTGCCAACTGGAAAGGTACGCTGTCAATTTAGAACACTTGTTAACCGTGAGCAGGTCAAGAAGCAACGCAACAGGAGAAGACGCCAAGGCCACCGTCAGGCTGTCCAGCCTCACTGTGGATGGGACGAATTTCCTGGTAAGATTGTGAAGTATGAATACTGCTATAAGAAGCAAGAAGAGAACATGCAAGCGCCCCGCTGGAGTGAGTAGGAAGAGGAAGCTGAAAGGATGGACCAGATTGCCAAGGAAGAGAAAGAAGAGATCCTAGCACGGTTAGAAGCGTGGGAAAAAGAGAACAAAGCTGAAGAGCTGGAACTGAAGAAAGAAGCAGAAGAGACAAAAACAAGATGGAAAGAGGAAGCACGTGCTGCACCATCACGAAACGGGGAGTTGACTGAGGTTACCTCAGACGATGAACCCACTAAGTAAGTATTTTCCTCTATCTAAGTCCTGTCGGTAGACTTTAAATTCCGTACCCTAGCCATAAGGTTAGAATGGTAGTTATCTCATTAAATGCATTAGTAATTTACTATAATATAAAAACAACAAAAATATTTATTGCTTTATTCATTGCATCATAAAGCCCCATGTGAATAAACTTATGATACTCTCGCAGGAAAATTCACTGCGGTGGCATAAAATAAAAATAATAATAAAAAATATAGCATTCATATTTATTTCCCCGCATCATAAACAGAAAAATCCAAAAAAAAAAAAAACAAATCCTGCTTAAAAACAGGCAACATAAAAATTTACTCATAAAGATAATCAATTACTCTTTGGCTGACCGCTAACCTATTATTAAATTCGAGCCTCGAGTTTTGGTTTTTTTTGTGGAGTGTAGGAACGACATCATAGCAAGAGGAGAGTCTATCGCTGGCAACCACCAGGTCCGCTCATCGGGCTAGCTCGCCTCAAGGACATCTACATCAGATATTGCAAACATCCAGCTTGGGGGAGGAGCATCCCCTAGTTATCAGGTGACTACACCTAGGCGATTTTTTAAGTTTACTTTATATAGTCATAAAATACCAAAAATATGTGGGCACATGATGGTCCACAAAGTCATAGAGTCTTTTTGTTAGGTATTTAGTACAAAACCATAAAAAGATATATAATTAATTAAACCAAAACAAACACTTAGTTATATATAGTAGAGTATATTTAGAGACAGTCTAGGCTAGAGCTAATTAAAACTTGATGAACATTAAAATTTATCTTGGAGATGATGAATAGTTGCTCTGTTATAATGCTTGCCAAGTACCTAGTTGCCAAACTTAAATCTTCCTAGTTTTAAATATTATTGTTTTAATTAGAGAATTTACTCTGAATCTTAATTATGGAGGCATAAGCTTGCGCTGAGTCTAGGTAGTTGATTGATATGATTCATGAAGGTTGAGCTGCTATTTATCTTATTCCTAGCATTACTAAGTTCTGGAGGTTTATTTCTGAAAATTTAAAACCTACATGATGAGCTCTTGTATGATAAATGTGAATTCCTACCAAAGCCAAAATTAACATCTTAGAAGATAAAAAAGCTTTTCACATTTAAGCTACTTGCTTTGCATTGAGTTCAGTCAACCTATGTTGTATACCTTATGAGAGTCTTGTCATGCTTTTAAAAACCAAGAACACTTGCACACTCCAGTCCACATATGCATTATTCCTACCCTGGAGTAATCACAATATTCCACCATTTTCCATATATGTTCATCATAAAAAGAATGTTTTTCTCCTACACTGGGAGAGAACACACAAAAATATACAATTACCCCTTAGGATAATCCCTGTCATTAATGCTCTAAGCCCTCAACAGTACCTCTTTATTCCATTGTCTCTAAGGAATGCATGTGGCTATGCAAAAAAAAGAGAGAGAGAAGAAGAAGAGGGGGTAAGATGGATAAAAGTCCCACAATCAAATGGGTGCAAGAAGTCCACCTCCCTGATTCAAAATAATAAAGATAACCCATGTCTTTTTAGAGAATATTCAAAAGAGAGTTATTTTTCAAAGAGCAAATGTAGAATTAGAGATTAGCCACAAATAACACATATACACCTATCCACCATATTCCCTACACATGCACATCTTGGTTTGATTGTATGCCTCGATTCTCTGTGGATCCATTAGTTGACTTTACAATATATGTATTGCAAGTATGCCTATCCTTGTTATTGCCACTCCTATGAGCTCTACCATATTTATCCCTAGCTATAGGAGGCATAACATCATTAAATGCCTCAAGGGAGAACCATAAATACCACATATATTGAGAGACTTGAGGGTGTCATACAATTAAGCTCGAAGTTTTATTTTGAAAACCTATAAAAAATCTAGAATATTGGTACTGCGAAGAATTTGAAACATAGTGATTAACTTGATTGTTCTATCTCTCGATTGCTCAAGATCTATGCAAAAGCTGTGAAGCCCCATAATATAGGTAAAATGGGTAAGTTTGAAGGTTAGAACATACACATTGTTTGATCCGGAGGAAAATTTTTGTCTAAAAGCATGTGTAATTGGAAAGTATAACAACATTGTAGCAACTGCTGATCTAAATATAATAAAAATTAGGCTTAGTTTGTTTGCCAAGGAACTGGCAAAAGGTAAGCTTGGGGGAGTTGTTGACGGTGGATAACGTCAACATTCATTAGAACTTTAGACACAAGAGAATATATGAAAACACACTAGTCTAGGGTTTTAACCGACAATTTCCACGAGTTTTGTATATTATGTATTTTCTAGGGATTATTCCAGAAAAGCTGAAAAGAGGGATCAAGTGCAAATAAATCACGAAACTTATCCGCCACGGAAAATATCGCGAGAGGACTCAAGAACACTCTGGAAGACTCTCGAAGCAATGGGAGGGCCAGAGGCCGCCCGAGTGGGGCCAGCCGGCCCCACCCCCCGGGCAGCGCCCCCCTGCTAGGGTTTGCTCCCCCTTCCGGAAGCTTCCTCCGCCGCCTCTCCTGATGCATCTCGGCCCTTGGTTAAGTCGGTTTGATCCTGCGGCGCACGCGCATCCCACCGAACTATAAATACGTGGGTAGACCCCTCTGGAAAGGAGAATCCATTATTCATCAAGGCCTCAAGCCATCAAGCATCAAAAAGCCTTCTAGTTCATCAAGAGCCTTCTAGTTCATAGTTCTAGTTAGTTAGATTAGAAGTAGAGGAGATCTAGTTCTTCATCGCGATCTGGAGCCTCCCTGCCTCCAGTCCTGAGCGCAGGAGTTCGGTATAGTTCTAGTTTTTACTTTCTTATTGTATTTATTATTTAGATTAGGGAGACATTACTCTTAATAGTTCATATGTTCTTAATTACAATAGTCATTGTCTACTTTGATTATATGTCTAGTTTAGTTGGTTCGATCTTATTGAATTCATGTAATTGCTCATATAGCGTTTATCCAAATGTACAATGGGTAGATGATAGACGATATGTAGACATGGTGTCTAGATGTTTTGTTTATCTGCGAGTGCACCTTGACATGCCGGGTCGTGTGGTAGTCCGCGTAGGTGACAGCTACGTTGGTTCCTCTGTAGTCCACCCTCCGTATGTAGGACAGCAGGGCACGGTCGCGAAGTGGGATAATGTCTCTGCGCACATCCTTCCTTGTTGATGCCGCCTTACATGTGATAATGATCTAGGGTTGACTTAGCGATGATTACTAGATGTAGTTGCACTAATTAGAGTTATTCATTGGTATAGTTATAGAATTACCTTAGAATTACCTCCCTAGTTTATCCATTGGCTAACTATGATTATGACTAGTAGATGCTCTGATGATTATCTATAATTATGATACTTGATTATGCTATCACCCATATTTATCTATATTTATCTTGTGACCTCTGCCTATTATGAGTAGAGTAGATGACATTGGTAATATCACTTATTCATTGTATATAGTTCCTTATCAATATAATAGAGTAGAGTTTATGACAAGCTTTCCCAGTGGTATAAATATAAATCAACAACTTGGAAGAACTCCCTAGGTAAAATGCTACAACGGTATAATTATCTGTCCGCTTGCGAACCTATTTAGTTTATATACATATCTTTTATATCTGCCTAGTCATATTAATATATGTAAATCTATAGTTATTTCCTAGTATTATAATTAAGGATGACAACTTAATTTATACATAGGAATGTTAGTAATAAAAAAAAGGCTAGTTGCTAATGACAAGTTAATTTAATACCGAGCACTTCCGGTGTTATTGCTAGAGGTAGGTCTTATCTCTACTTTTTAGTAATGACGTTAGAAATGCCAACACACACACATGCACATCTTGATTTGATTGTATGACTCGTTTCTCTTTGGATCCCTTGTTTGACTTTGCAATACATGCTTGACAAGTATGCTTATTCATGCCATCTCCATACCTATGAGCCCCACATAAGCCTTAGAGATAGGTTGAGATAAAGGCACAAGCTTCATTGCCTTAGTGAGGAATCCAAAAATACCACATATCCGAGAGACTTGAGGGTGTCATACAATGAAACTCTGAGCTTTAATTTGAAAAACCATAAAAACTCTAGAAAGTTGGTTGAACAAAAGAGCTTGAGATATAGTGCTTGACTTGATCTTTCTGTCTTTCAACTGCTCATGACCCAAAGTGAAGGATGTTAAGCTCTATGGTTAAAGGTAATATGGGTAAGTGTGAAAGTCAGAACGGTTTGCTCTAAGCCTATAGGAGAATTTCTATCTGGATGCATGTGTACTCTTGAGAAGTTTGATATTGCAAAGAACTCCTAATCCACTTGAAGAGTGCAGTTTGCTAAGGGACTAGCAAAGGTTAAGCTTGGGGGAGTTGTTGACAGCTATTAATTACTAATTCTATAGATCAACCAAACACCAAAGAGGGTACAATTGAGATCACCAACGTAGGAATAGGGTTTACACTAACTGAATTCCACGAATTTTGGTATTTTACTATTTCTACAGGTGAATATCAAAAAAGACACAATCCCAAAAGCATATTGGAGCATGGAGTGCATAAATGGACGGCACGGCAACGCAAGAACATTCTAGAAGACACTAGAAGGCAGTGCACCGAAGCGGAGGGCCGGGGGCCACCAGGCCAGACCGACCAGTCTGGGCCTGGACCAGCCGGTCTAGGCCTGGGTCCCTTCGGGGCCCACTTTACCTAGGAAGCTCCACCGCCTTTGAGGAGAGATCTCAGCCGTCCGCCAATGTCGGTTTGATCCGATGGCTCACGATCATCGCCCAGGGTATAAAAGGAGAGCAGGACCCCCCTGGGAAGAGAGCCCGAGAAACCCTAATTCATTATTTCCTCTCTCAGAGAGAGCGAAGAGTTCCATCCTCAGAGAATTAGATTAGAACTCTAGTACTTCAAGTTCTAGTTAGGCATTAGCTATCAAGATTTAAGTAGAGTTGAGCTATGCTCAGGATTCTGGAGTCATCATCCGAAGGCTGGTATAGCTTTGTATCCCTCTCTTTATTATGACTTTATTCTTAATTATTATGTTTCAGTTTATTAAGTTCCTAGATTATTCTAGTATTTTGCTTGATATAGTATTGATTGATGATGAACTATCTCATATGATTGTAAAGCGCTTAGCTCATTACTCGAGTTAGGTGGTGGTTAGATATGCTCTACCTACGAATGCACCTTGTAGGCCGAGTTTGGTGGTAGATCACGAGTGTGACATTCTTGTTGAGTCCTATGTATTCGGCCCCCCGTTTACAAGACAAGCAGAACGTGGTTGTGAAGGAGGAACATGCTATGTTCACAAACCTCCCTAGTGATGTTCCTTGTGGGTACTTTAGAGTCATCAATTCTATAGATGAGAGTTATGTACTAGAATAGATGCAAAGACTTAGTAAATCTGACACTACATAGGAATTCAACATCTTAACTAATCTCCTGTTTTTGCCTTGCTATATTAGAGAGTTTCTATTTTTATCTCTGAGAGATTTATCATTACCCTACACTTATCATATATATCTATTTGGCTTACCCCCTGCATAAATATGTCCTTATCATGATAGTTCTATCTAAGTATGTATACACAATCAATATTCTCTGGCTGTCCTTTCTCATGGGATTAAATAAATTCTATAATTGGGTTGGCTCCCAATAAAATGCTACAATGGTATTTCATCTGTGCACTTGCGGATACTCATTTATATTTATATTCAAAGATAGTTGCATGATTTAATACCACATCTCCCGATGTCACTGCTGGGGATGACATCCCGGTGTTTTACATGGTGATATTAAGAGGTGTCAACAATGGTCCTTTTGTCTTTTTCTTGAGCTGAAGTGCACTTTAAGTGCGCTCAGTGAGTGTAGCCCCTAAGCCTCTTGCTTTTTGGCACGAAAAGCTGGAGGGTCCTGCTTTTTGAAAAATAATATCTTTGGCGAAGGGTACTCTGTAGCCCCCGAGCCTTTTCGGGTTTTTTGATTCAAAAAAACTCGGTTAAGGGTAGTTGCTCATTCTGCTAACTTTCTTTATATTTTCTTTTTATCTTCTAAGGTGTCCTTTGTTTGGAATATGCTTGTGGATATTCTTGCTGTAGCTTTGGATTCCTGGCATTTCTGCGCCTTTGCTCAGTCTTCATTGAGTGCTTGTACTGTTCGCTCATGAAAGAGAAGTCATGTTTGCGCTTTTGTCCATCCTCCATGTGACTGTCCTTTTAGATTCTTCTTCTTTTGTGAACTTGTTCTATATGCACCTTGTTCTTCCTATCCTTCCCTAGATCAGACGCTGATTTTTCTATATCTCGTCCGATTTGGTGGCACTTTTCCTCCCTCCGATTTCCTTCTTGAATTCCTTCATTTTTTCCAAATCAATCTTCATCATCTTACTCCTAACAGAGTTCTTTTTCTTTCTGCCTTTGTTCACCTTTGCGAGGTGTTCATAGGCATTCCTTCTTGTCTTATGTTGTATTGCTACTTCTTTCGTTTGAAGTTTGCAAGCAGTGTTTCCCCTTCTCCCCTGGGTTGTTGTGTTATGCGATCCATCCAGGGTAGGAAGGATGACTTCTTTCAATTTTCCCTTATTGATGCCCTTAAATGAAATGATAAGTGGATTTATTTTCCTAAACCTTCCCTTCTTTTGATTCTGACATCTCTACTCCTCCTTTTCTCTCTAGGCGCTAGAATCAGAAGATTTTTAGATGCTAACCTCTCCTCCATTCAATCTCTTCTCACCCGGATCCGCCTTCTTAAGGAGATGGGTTTAACTGGCCATGATATTGTGGCTAGTTTTGTTCGTCACCGAGTACGGTAGTTTTGTTCGTCACCGAGTGCAACCCCTGATGCGGAGGGAGCACTTGGGTATTGAATATGTTGGCGCTGAAGACCCTTCCCTAATGGTTCAATCTGTTGAATTGTCTGAGGAAGAGGTCTTTGATCATCTCTCATGGATGCTTGCCAAGGTTCCCTGCATGGCTGTGGGGATCCTTGAGTATTAAGTTGAGAACCCCCTCTAGAGGTATTTTTCTCTTATTTTTCTTCTTCTGTATTGTTTTCATTTTCTTATCTCTTCTGCTGACATGTTTCTGAGTTTTTTTCCTGTAGGGTTATGGGTGCGCATTCACACTTTCGGTGCAGGCTGTCTCAGTCATTCCTTCTGTCGTTGGGGGGTTCCTCTGCTCCTCCTCCACAACCTCATTTAGATTCTGATGATTCTTTTATAGGGATACATCAGGGTCAAGTTTCTTATGTTGAGTGTACTCCTGATCCGAGGGTTGTTGACTTGATTCTATTGGCTAGGCGGAAGAGGTCCAATTCTAATGTTGTCGCTTCTGCTGGGAAGAAGTTATGCACTACTTCTGCAACTCCTCCTCTGCCTACCACAGGTAATATCATCATAGGTGAGGTTTTGAGTTGTTTTTTTCATTGTTGTCCTTCTTTCTTCTTTAGTTCTAAGTTCTTTTAACTTTCCTTGTCTTTTTCAGCAGAAGTCTCTGTTCTTCTAAATGAAGATGAAGAAGAAGACCCTGAGGATGTGGTCCCTCTCTCTACTCGCCAGTAAGTTTTTTTCTTTTCTCACTGGAGTTTTTCTTAGTTCTTCTTTATATTGAGTTGTCTTCTTTTTGTTTTTCAAGTGGGTTAGAGCTTCTTGCTCTTCCTTTTTCTCTTCGTGGTTCAAAGTTGCCTCTCATGCCCTCTGTGAGTTTGGCTTCTCTAGACCTTTCTTCTATTGTTCTCCCTTCTGTCTCTCGGGGTAGGAGGCCTGGTAGCTTTAGGCATGTGCCCAAGTAAGTACCTTTGTCTTCTCTTTTCAAATTTCTCTAATTTGTTTATTTTTGTAATATATGTGTCTTGATGTATAGGCCTGTTGCTGCTTCTTCTGAGGTGGTTGTTGTTGACCCCTCTTCTGTTGATGCTCGAGAGGCCTCTCCTCCCACCTGAAGATTATTTAAATCAGATTAGCTCTACTGAGGCTAGGTTGTCTGCCCATGTAAATAGGGTTATAGGTCAGATAGATTTAGGTAATGATCCTTCTGCTCCTTCCTTAGGGCATTTGTAATCTTGTAAACCATTGTAATTGTCTCTTGAATATATATGATATTTTGCTCGAAGTCTTGTCTTGATTTGTATAATATATTGCCAATTTGTCTGATATCTCTGAAGCTGCCCATCGAGATAGAGTTCTTTGTGTGAGTTCTTCTTGTCTTGTGGTAGACATCAACTAAAGGTCTTGTACTTTGTTGCAGTAGTTATTTGTCTTTGTTTAATCCTATCTCTGTGACTCTTGTGCGCTTTTTTGTATATGGTAGTTGAGTTAATCACACGGCGTCTTCTTTTGTTGTTTTCTGGTTGTTGCTCATCACGGCGGAGTTGCTTGACTGGTTCCTCAATTGTCAGCCTTCCTAGGTCTTGTTTTGAAATTGTTAGTCCTTTGTGGCTGAGTTGTTTGACTACCTTCATGAGTTATATCTCCCATAGGTCTTATTTGAAGTTATTTGCCCATCGTGGCAGAGTTGTTTTGGCTGTCTTCATGAGTTGTAGCCTTCGTAGGTCTTGTTTGAAGTTGTTTGCCCATCGTGGCAGAGTTGTTGTCAGTGTCTTCCAAAGAGATGGCGTTCCTTTAGCAGGGTGACACTAACTCGTTGTAGAAAGTGTTGTGTAACATAGTCGGGTTTTTTGCATGCCTTAGCTCAGTTGTACCCAAAAACCTCTTTAAATGTCACCGTTTATAATACAGTATGCCATTTCAACCTAGCAAAAAAGTGTGTATCACAGCAGGGTTTTCTCGCATGTCTTAGCTCAGTTGTACCCAAAAATCCTCTAAAAATGCACTATTTTATAATATAGTGTGCCATTTCAATCCGGCAAAAAAGTGCTATGTATCACAGCGGGGTTTTCTTGCATGCCTTAGCTCAGTTGTAGCCAAAAATCTCTCAAACGCACTGTTTATAATACAGTGTGTCATTTCAACCTAGCAAAAAATTACTGTGTATCATAGCTGGGTTTTCTCGCATGCCTTAGCTCGGTTGTACCTAAAAACCTCTCAAATGTATTGTTTATAAAACAATGTGCTGTTTCAACTTGGCAAAAAAGTGTTGTGTATCCACAATGGAGTTTTCTCGCATGCCTTAGCTCGGTTGTACCTAAAACCTCTCAAATACACTATTTATAATACAGTGTGCCATTTCAACCTGGTAAAAAGTGTTGTGTAGTGTTGTGTATCACAGCAGAGCCTTCTTTGAAATTATCAATCTCCTTGATGAACTGTGAGTGGTCTTTACTTTCTTGTATGATGATGTATAGGGTTCTTTTAATTGTAGAATCTTCTGAGTTGGCTAATATACCAAGTGTTTTTGATTGGTATGTCAGCCAGAGTTGTTAGCTCATAGGTTCCTGGCCCTGTTACTATTTTAACCTTGAATGGTCCTTCTCACGGGCTGAGTAGTTTATGCCTTCCATCTTTCTTTTGGATTAACCTTAATACCAAATCTCCTAGCTTTAAAGAGCGTGAGTGTGTACTTCTACCATAATGTCTTCTCAATCCTTGTTGATATCTTGCGTTTTGTATGATCGCACTGTCTCTGACTTCTTCTAATGAGTCAATTTCTAGTCTTCTTGCTTCTTCTGCCTCTCCTTCTTCATATTGCTCTATTCTTGGAGAAGTCCAAATCAAGTCATCTAGTAATATTGCTTCTGATCTATAAACTAGAAAAAAGGGAGTATCCTATTGCCCCGCTAATCTGAGTTCTTAGTCCCCGACTACTTTTGGTAGCTCCTCTATCCATTTTCCTCTGTAATCTTTCAATTCTTCATATAATCTTGGTTTCAATCCTTATAGAATCAATCCATTTGCCCTTTTAACTTGTCCATTGGCTTGAGGTTGTGCTACTGGAGCAAAATCTATTTGAATTGCACAATCCTTTTCCCATTATTAGAACCCTTGTTTGTGAAAGGAGATTCGAGATCTGTAATTATTTTTATTTAGTATGCCAAATCTATGAATAATATTTTGTATGAAGTCTACTACCTTTTCTACGCTGTATTTGACCAGTGGCTTGTATTCAATCCACTTGGTAAATTTATCTATTGCGATGAAGATATATTCAAAACCTTCTTTTGCCTTTCTTAGCGGCCTGACTTGATCCAATCCCTAACATGAGAAAGGCCATGTTGGCAGGATGCATATAAGGTTATGTGCTGGTACGTGGGACTGTCTTGCAAACATTTGACAATTTTTGCAAGTTTTGACTAGTTGTTCCGCATCTTTGAGTGCTATTGGCCAGTAGAATCCACTCCTAAAAGCTTTTCCAACCAGTGTGTTCTTGAGGCTGCGTGGTTTCCATAACATCCTGAATGGATTTTATCGAGAATCTCGATGCCGTCTTCTTTAGTATTTAAGTAATACACCTGATGATGCCGCTCTTTTGTATAGTTTGTCTCCAACTATCACATAGTTTTTGCTCTTTCTAACAACCCTTGTTGCATCTGTTTTGTCTATCGGCAACTTTTTTCTTTGATAAATTCAATAATTTCTTGCATCCAGTTTGTTTGAATGGTCATGACTTATTGTGAGTGATGTGTTGCTTGATTTATTTCCATTGGTTTGTTCTCTAATTCTTCTGGCTATTTTATGAATGGATTTATCAATTTTTCCATGAAAATGCCTAGTGGAACCTTGGCTCTATCTGATCCCAACTTTGCTAATACATCAGTTGCTACTTTTGAGTCTCTTAAAACATGATGGACTTCTAGTCCATGGGAATTTTTTCCCCATCTTTCTGATTTCTGCACGATGGCGCCCATGTTGTCTTCGGTACAATCTCATTCTTTGTTTATTTGGTTGATCACCATAGCTGAGTCCCCATACATGAGCAATCTTTTTATCCTGAGACTTTTTTCTACCCTGAGTCCATGTAATAATGCCTCATATTCTGCTTCAATGTTTGTGGCTTGCCATAAGATTTGTAATACATATTTTTGTTGTTTTCTTCTGGAGATATGAATAGAACTCCTGCTCCTACTCCTTCGAGTTTGAGTGACCCAATACATTTTCCAATGATCTTTGACTTTTCTAGTTCTTTCTGGTCTATTTCTGTCTATTCTATGATAAAATTTATTAATGCTAGTGACTTTATTACTGTTCTTGGCATGAACTCGAGGTTAAAAGCTCCCAGTTCTACTGTCCATTTTGATATCCTTCCTGTTGAGTCATGATTGCGTAGGATGTCTCCTAATGGAAAGTCAGTTACCACTATGATCTTGTGCTCTTGAAAATAATGTCTCAGCCCTCTTGAAGATATTGGGACAGCATACAACACTTTCTATATGTGGGGTATCTTGCTTTTGGCTCTGTTAAGACTTCACTAATATAGTAAACTGGTCGTTGCACTTTGTAGGTGTATCCGGGTTCTTCTCTTTCTACTACAATTGCTGTGCTGATCATGTGCTTTGTTGCTATAATGTATAGCATCATGCCTTCCTTTCTTTGCGGTGGTACCATAATTGGTGCTGATATTAAGTATTCCTCTAATTTTTGAAATGCTTCTTCAGCTTCTTTTGTCCATTCAAACTTTTTAGTCTTCTTTAATAGTTTGAAGAATGGTATTCCTTTTTCTCCTAATCTTGATATGCGTCTATTTAAAGCTACCTTACATCCAATAAGCTTTTGTACATCTTTAGATATTTAGAATTGCCTTGACTTGCTTAGAGCTAGCTTCAATTCCTCTATAGCTGACCAAGAACCTTAATAATTGCCCGGATGCGACTCCAAAAGAATATTTGTTGGGATTAAGTTTTCACTTTCATCTCTTCAGGTTGTTGAAAGTCTCTTGTAAATCTTCTGTCAGAGTTCCTAGTTCTTTTGTTTTGATTACCACATCATCTATATAAGCCTCGACATTGATCCCAATCTGATCTCCCAAGCATATTTGTATAGCCCTCTAGTATGTTGCTCCTGCGTCCTTTAGTCCGAAAGGCATTGATTTGAAACAATAAGCTCCATAAGATGTTATAAATGATGTCTTGCTTTGATCTTCTTCTTTTAATGAGATCTAATGATATCTAGAATAACAATCTAAAAATGATAGTAATGCTGATCATGCCGTTGAATCAATAATTTGATCGATCCTTAGCATTCTTACGTGTTCTTTTTTTAATACAAGTATCGGGTTTGCCAACCGATGCAGGTTCAATATTTCTCTCGATGAATCCTGCCACCGAAGTTTGGTGAGTTCTTTTTTGATAGCCGCTTTTCTATTTGGTGCGAAACGTCGAAGTTTCTTTTTCTTTGGTCTTGCTCCTTTGTTGATGTTGATTTTGTGCTCAGTCAAATCTCTTGGGACTCTAGGCACATCAGCCGGTTTCCAGGCAAAAATATCCTCGTTATCCTGAAGAAACTTGGTGAGCACGATTTCCTATTTGGGGTCGAAGTTCTGCGACCGATGATTGTTGTTTTCTCTGGGTCACTAGTCTGCAGATCGATTTTCTTTGTTTTTGCCTCTTCGGATGGAGCGAAACTGCTTGTTTTGTTTATCTTTTTGGTGGGTACTTGAATTTTTTCTTGATTAATTTCTCTAGCCAATGTTGCAATCTCTTGCCCGACCTCCAAGTCTTGTAATTTTATGATATTTGCACTTTGGACATCACAGTCGAAGGCCCTCTTTAAATCTCCTTTTAATGACAACACTCCTTTTGTTGTTAGCATTTTGAGTAGTACATATAGGTAATGAGGTATTGCCATGAATTTTGTCAATGCTGGTCTTCCAAAGACGGCATGATAGCAAGATTTGAATCCTGCCACTTCAAATTTAATAAACTCTATTCTATATCTTTCTGGTGTTCCAAACATGACTGGTAAGGTTATTTGACCAATAGGCATTGAGGCTTCTCCCCGGTATAATTTCATAAAAAGGTGTGCTCGTTGGTGTCATTAATCCTTCGCAATCCAACTTCATTTTTCTAAGTGTTTTTGAAAATATGATGTTGAGTCCAGCTCCATCATCAATGAGTGTGGGGGTTTAGCCCCTATACCCTCACGGTAGGTCCTTAGTCTCGGCTCACAAGGTGGCCCAGCCCGCATGACCAAGCCCGATCGGCCTTTCTGGCCTAGTCGGAGTCCTAGGCGGACAATCAAAGTTACTTGACATACAAGGAACTAGTCGGTTAGGAAACCAATTGTACTTCTATTAGGACACGATTGTTTTATAACCGACCACCTCGGGATCTTAGGATCTGTAACCTTGCCCCCCGGACTATATAAGGCGGGCAGGGACCCCCTACCTAGACATCTGATCGAAACTTTTCGCAATAACAAAAGAGCAAGACATAGGGTATTACGCATCAGGCGGCCCGAACCTGGGTAAATCGTGTGTGCTGTTCTTCCTGTTCCATCTCGCTTGTGTTCCACCGCGTGCCTCCACATAAATCACTGCCATTGGTATACCCGTGGTAGGACTATCGCCGAAACCTCGCCGACAGTTTGGCGCGCCAAGTAGGGGGTGCGCGTACGGATTTTAGGGCAAGCAAGATGGTGTCCTTCGCAACAACCATGGAGTTCGAAGCTGGATCTACCTTCACCGTCGGCTCGGTCACCTGGACCGTCACTGCAATGGGGAACACCATGGAGATCTCGGCGAACCAGGCGCCGGCGCATCAAGCACCGCCGCCTCCTCCTCCGGGTCCAGGCCCTAGAGGACCACGACCGGCAACTCGTCCACCGCTGCCTCACTACCAAAGGAGGCAGATCGATAACTCCGATCTCCTCGAGTCCATCGATCACCTTGGAAGAGGTCTGGAGGAGATTATCGACCAGTTGGAGTCAGTCCACGACCAGGCCAATGATGACGGCTTCACCATGATCCAACGACGCCAGCGCCGGGCTCCGGTCCGTGCTGGACTCCCGTGCCGACCAGATCCAAATCTGCCGGCTGCCAGGCGTGGCACTCAGGTCCGCACCAATCCTTTCTGTCGTCCAGGCTTTGACCTAGCCGCGACCGGGCGCAACTCTCAGGTTCGCGTCGATCAGTTCCATCGTCCAGATTCCAATCTGGTCACGATTCAACCGCTTCACGGTGTACATACCCGTGCCAGGTGAGCTCGCGGGTCGAGATCCGATCTGATCGGTCCTCACCCCCCGCGCGGTGTTCAGGCCCACGCAAATCAACATGGACGACACATCCGGGGACCGACCACGGTCCAACCTCGACACAGCCGCCAGGGCCGCGTTCCTCCCGCGAGCACTGGTCTGCGGAGAGCCTAGCAGGGGCGACAGTATCGGCAGCCGGCAACTGGTCAGTCAAACCCGTGGATCAGTCCACGGCACCTGCCGAGGCGGGAACCTTTCCCCTTTGGCATGCCAAACGCATCTGCAGCGTCCCAACAAGAGGTGGAGAGACAGCTCCACGCTCAGCGGCGGCCACCAGCCCAGTTGGTCGAGTTCCACCTTGACGGGGCGACTAGGCGCACCGTCAACTACGTTCACAGTGAGGAGGCCTCCAGTCACTCCCTCCCCACCATCGAGGAGGAGGCCGGCTCAAGCTCTACCTCAGGTTTGGATGACACAGCGGCTTCGCCAAGGTCCTCGACGGCCACTGAGTCCGACGACGACGACTTCACTAAGAGGATGGCGTAGCTCGTGGACGTCACCAATTTCCTAGAATATCCGCCAGGTTTCGGAAGAACCGTCTTGAACATCAGCCAAGACGAAGGGGAGCCTATCATAGAAACTCCTCAAGATCAGGAAGAGAGGTTGGCCCGCAATGCAGATCGGGCGCGACGTCGGCTCGAGGCTCAGCCACCTCCCCAACAAGAAGCCCAAGCTGCCGGCGGAGAAGCAGCGGACAGGGTACAAGATGCTGACGCCAATCCACCGCCCGCCCCGCAAGCAGTACGACAAAGAGGGAGGATGCCACCCAGGAACCTCGCCAACGAGTTTGACCTGGTCGGCGAACGACGAGTCCACAAGACACCCAGTGCCAACATCGCCGTAGCGGTTGAGCGACTCCGCAACATGCAACCCACGCTAGAAATCGAGGCCGTCTTAGAACACCTCAACGCCGCGGAGGCTCAGGTGAACATCATGCGTGAGCCGTCCGCCGGACCCTCCAGGAGCCGTCGCTCCCGCAGCTCTCGACGCGATCGAGCCAAAGGTGGCGGGGCCAACGATTGGGATAGGGAGAGTCACCGCGTGGGACAGGACCGTGGTCGTCCTAACCGACCAGAAGGCCATGGTAACAGGCCACCTATCGCGCCGCAAGAAGTCGACCAGCCACATCTGTCCGACCTCCACGACATCATCAACGACAGATACCGAGCTCGATACGGGGCCCCGGGCCCTAGGTGTTTCCCAGATCGACTGCGCCAAGTCAACTAGCCCAGGAACTTCAAGATCGGAGATCTAAGGCACTGCGATGGCAAGGCCGACCCTGAGCAGTGGATGGTAATCTACGAAACCACCGTCCGGGCCGCAGGCGGCGATGAGCTTGCCATGGCCAATTACCTCCCAGTGGTACTTGGCGAGTCCGCTAATCGGTGGTTGCTACGCCAGAGAGACGGTTCAATCCACAACTGGCCTCAGCTGCGAGAGATGTTCGTGGACAACTACCGACCAACCTATGAGCAGCCGGGCCGGCAATGCAGCTGGCCCAAATACACGACTCGGCTCACGAGTTGCTACGGCATTACATTCGTTGTTTCTCTGAAGTCTGGGTAACAGTCCCCGACCTCTCAGTTTCGGAAGCAATCGGCATATTCATATCCGGACTCCGACAGCCACGTAACCTCGACCTTCAGAAGGAACTCCTTCGGAAGAACCCCGCGACCACGGAAGACATGTTCAGCATTGCACAAGAATGGGCGCGGGTCTATGAAGCCCTCTACGAGGACGGCTGCACCGACCTCTACAAGCGCATTAAGCCTCATGAGGACGATGATAGGGATCCGGATCATGGCCAAGGCCCGGGTCCTGATCGTCGCAACTTCAAGAGGGACGATCGCGCCTATCAGCGCCGCGACGATCGGGGCAGCGATCGCTGCGATGATCGCAACCATCGCGGCAACGATCAACCACAACAGCGACAAAACGACGACAACGACAATCGTCACTACCGCGGTGGCCGACAACGTGACTCCATCTACAATGCCGACAAGGGGCAGAAGCGAGACGTCAACGGCGACCTCGGGGAGTACGACAAGATATTGAATGAAGACTGCCCCCGTCATCCGAACAGAGGGCACACCTTTGGCGAATGTCATGGCTTCGCCCGCATCTTCGCTCGAAAGAAACAGCGCACCAACAAGAAGGACTATCCAAGGAAGCCTGCCACACGCCCCAAGTCCGACGACGACGAAGAAACGGCAAGAACCCTCGCCACGCCTATAAGGACCCTGAGAAGCATGTATCGCTTACATCTTCGGAGGCAAAGGCGCAACCGAAAATGCAAGGGAGAAAAAGCTTCTCAGACAACGCATCGTCGCCCTCGCCGAGGCAGATCCGCTCGTCACCGACGTCAGGGCTGCAGCCTGGTCTGAGCAGGCTATATCATTCAGCTGGTCGGACATGTGGGCCAAGCTTCCGAAGCTGGTCGTTTCCCCCGATCCTCGATCCGGTCATTAGGAGCGTCCGCTTTGAAAAAGTACTGATCGACGGTGGCAGCGCCCTAAACATTCTGTTCCACAGCGCTTTCCTAGAGCTCGGCTTACCAGAAGAACAGCTCGAGCACTGTGATTCGCCTTTCTGGGGCATCATGCCGGACAAGCCTTCTATGCCCCTCAGGCAGATCTCACTGCCTGTTCAGTTCGGCACACCACAACACTTCCGCGTCGACTACGTCAACTTCATCGTGGCTGATTTCAACGGCGTCTACCACGCTATTCTCGGAAGACCAGCTCTCTCCAAGTTCATGGCTATCCCGCACTATGGCTACCTTGTCCTCAAGATGCCAACCGAGCAGGGGATCTTGTCCCTGCGCGGTAATATCCTCATGGCCCATGCCTGTGAGACAAGTGCCTTCGCCGCCGCCGAAGCCGAAGAAGCAAAAGGTCGCTTGGACTTGAAGCTCTGGTGAACTTGAAGCTCCGGTGAAGCAGCACAACCTCCCCGAAGAGGTTAACGCAAGAAGGTCCCTTTGGTCCCCGGCGAGCCAAGCAAGACCGCTATGATAGGGGCCGACCTCGACCCCAAATAGGAAGACGCGCTCGTCCGTTTCCTGCAGGAGAACATAAATGTTTTTGCTTGGAAACCTGCGGACATGCCCGGTGTCCCTAGGGAACAGATCGAGCACTTCCTTAATGTCTCCGAGACAGCCAAACCCGATCAAGCGAAGCTACGACGATTTGCTCGGGACGGGAAGGAGGCGATTAGGGGCGTAGATTACCGTGCTCTTAGATGCTGGTTTCATTAGAGAGGTATTTCATCCGGACTGGTTAGCAAACCCGGTCCTTGTACGTAAAAAGAATAATGAATGGAGAATGTGCGTTGATTATACTGATCTCAACAAACACTGCCGCAAAGACCCCTTCTTGCTCCCTCACATCGACGAGGTGGTCGACTCAACTGTGGGTTGCCAACTGCTCTCCTTCTTAGATTGCTACTCAGGCTATCACCAGATAGCCCTAGCACTAGACGACCAGGAAAAGACATCCTTCATCACTCCCTTTGGGGCCTATTGCTATACGACCATGTCGTTCGGCTTAAAAAACGCTGGTGCAACATACCAGCGGGCCATACAGCAATGCCTTGAAGCAGAAATCCACGACGGGTTATGTGAGGCCTACGTAGATGACGTAGTGGTGAAAACCAGAGAGGCCTCAACACTGGTTGAGGACCTAGACAGGACTTTCAAAGCCCTGAATGTTTTCCAATGGAAGCTAAATCCAAACAAATGTGTGTTTGGCGTGCCTTCTGGGGTAGTGCTCGGCAGTGTCGTCAGCCAGGACGGCATACACCCTAACCCTGAAAAAGTAAAAATCATCCTGGATATGAAGCCTCCCAAGTGCGTAAAAGATATCCAAAAGTTGACAGGGTGCATGGCAGCTTTGAGCAGATATATATCCCGGCTTGGCGATAAGGGCCTTCCTTTCTTTTGGCTACTCAGGGCCAAAGAGAAGTTCGTATGGTCTGAAGAAGCCGATGTGGCTTTCAACGAGCTAAAGACGTACCTATCATCACCACCAGTCCTCACGGCTCCTGTTGTAGACGAGCGCTTGCTACTCTACATCGCCACCACCGACCGAGTGATCAGCACCGTCTTGGTGGTCGAGCGCAAGGAACAACAATCTGTTTACCCCGTCCAACGACCAATTTACTACATCAGCGAGGTGCTCAATGAAAGTAAGCAGAGGTACCCGCATATTCAGAAACTCCTCTATGCGATTCTGGTCACAAAGAGGAAGGTCTCTCATTACTTTCAATAGTATAGCATTACTGTTGTCACTGAATATGCGCTGGGCGATATCCTGTGAAATAAAGATGCTACTGGTCGGATCGTCAAGTGGGCGATCGAGCTCAGCCCTTTTGAGCTACGCTTCCACAGCAGGACCACCATTAAATCTCAGGCATTGGCTGATTTCCTGGTCGAGCGGACGGATATGACTTTGCCCGTCTCTGATACAGTGCAGGAGCAATGGAAGATGTACTTTGACGGCTCTTTGAACATAGGAGGTGCTGGCGCAGGTGTTTTCTTCATCGCTCCTTCAGGAGGACAGTTGAGATACGTCCTTCGTATCCACCTCAAAGCCTCCAATAACGCGGCCGAATACGAAGCTGCACTGCACGGACTCCATATCGCAATTGAGCTAGGAGTCAAAAGGCTCTTGGTATACGGTGACTCAGCTTTGGTCATCAACCAAGTAAACAAAGACTGGGACTGCGCCAATGAGAAGATGGACGCCTACGTCGCGGTAATCTGCAAACTTGAGGATAAATTCTATGGTCTAGAATTCATTCATGTCCCAAGAAGTGAAAACCAAGCGGCGGACGAGCTCTCCAAATTCGGGTCGTCTCGAGCAGAAGTCCCACACGGAGTTTTTGTCCAAGATTTGGTTACTCCTTCCATTCAGCAAGAGCAACAGTCGGCGAAAGCCGTGGCACCTGAACCACCATCACAGACGGCTCCCAGTGAACAACCGGCATCTGAGCCGGTGGTTTCCTCTATCCACGAGCTGGTTGTCTACGACTTCTTCAACAGACTGGCGCACACCCTTTATCCAGTATTTCACGAGTAAAGTGTTACCGAGCGATAAGGACGATGCTGATCGACTAATCCGCAGAAGCCGCCACTATATACTGGTCGATGGCCAGCTCATGCGAAAGAATGCCAAATCTAAGGTACTCTAGAAGTGCGTCACGCCAGAGGATGGCGTCGACCTCCTCAGAGAAATTCACTCTGGTTCTTGTGGCAACCATGCGGCTTCTCGAACACTGGTCGGCAAAGCCTTCCGGGCTGGATTCTACTGGCCTAGTGCTATGGCCGACGCAGAGTACCTGGTCCGGCATTGCAAGAATTGCCAATTCTTTGCTAAACAGATTCACGTCCCTGCACGTGAACTACAGACGATACCAGTCTCCTGGCCTTTTTCATGCTGGGGGCTCGACATGATTGGACCATTTAAAATAGCACCCGGCGGTTTTAAGTATGTCTATGTCCTCATAGACAAATTCTCCAAATGGATCGAGTATAAACCACTAGTCACGGTAACAGCCCAGAAAGCCTCCGAGATTCTAAATGAAGTCATTCACCGGTTTGGCATACCCAATAGAATCATCACCGATCTCAGCAGTACTTTCACAGGAAGTCATTTCTGGGACTTCTGCGACGACCTGTCCATACAAGTGAAGTATGTATCCGTTGCTCATCCAAGGGCTAACGGCCAACTCGAGCGCGCCAACGGAATGATCATTGACGCCCTACAAAAACGCCTATTCCGCGAGGACGGTCTTTACCAAGGGCGCTGGATGAAAGAGCTCCCGGCAGTAGACTGGGGTCTACGCACACAGCCATGTCGTAGTACAGGCGTCTCTCCATACTTTATGATATTCAGCTCGGAAGCTGTCCTACCCACAGAGGTAGCGCACTGTTCCCCCAGGATCAAATATTACATTGACGACACCTCAGATGAAGCACGAGAGCTCGACATCAATGCCTTTGAAGAGCGACGCCTTGATACATGCGTTCAGAACGCTCGGTACCTGGCCACATTACGTCGCTACTACAATCGTAATGTCCGGAGTCGTTTCTTCATGGTCGGCGACACGGTTCTCCTGCAAGCGTAAAAACGTAAGGGTTACATAAGCTGTCCTCACACCGAGGGGGGCCATTCATGATAAAGGCAAAGAACTAGGCCTACATCTTATAGGCTCGCGCACTTTAAATGGCATCGAAGAGCCTAACTCATGGCACATAGAACAGCTTATAAGGTTCTACCCCTGATAGAAGAATAGAATAAAGATATGTACCTTTCCCCTTTCATGTACCTTTTTCATGATCAATAAAAAGCTTCTACTTGCTTCAACATGTTTTCTGTATTGATCAAACAATGTTTTTTGGGTTTACCGACCTGTCCGCAATACCTCAACAGGGACTATCAGAAGCGGCAGCTTCTCTTAACTCATCCGTTATGTGTTACGACTCCGAGCCACAGAGCACTGGAGGGTTACTTGACTGCCTCCCTATGGGTACTAGGGTCCTAAGAGTTCCACATCGGTGCCGTTCCACGAGGTCACCTATGTACTGTAAGGGCTGATACGTTCGAGAGGAATCACGGGCTTTAGGTTCACCCATCTTTTACCTAAAATTTACAGTAGAATTACGGTTTTTTCTAGATTCTGCTATGAATTTTTATAACCCCCATATGTTGTTTTCTTCCCAGATCCATCACGACGAGGGTATCAATAAGTTAAATGCATTTAACTCGGTACAGGCCGGGCACAAATAAAGTGTGTTTATATTACAGCAGCGTTGCTCTTGACTATGCTACTGAGACAGACTAGCAGACCCCTCATCAAGAAGAGAGATACTCTGCATTACAGTGGCGGCAGTGTCCGAGAAGTCGGCGTGGAGTGTCTTCATTTGATCCGATGTGTAGCCCGCCGCTGCTCCTTCCTCGATCCTCTTCAGGTCAATCTTGGGATAGTGCGTCCGTACAAGGGACAACACTGAAGCAGCAATGAACCGGCCAGCATCTTGGGTATAGTCTTTAAACAGTTCCCATGCTCGCTGACACACGCTTATAACCGCTTACGGGCGGTGCGTCGGATCAAGCACGGCCAAGCTTCTCCGGCGACAGACCCTCATCGGGGGGCCTCAACCCTGTCTCGACCAGCTGCCATCGCTCCTTGATGCGCGTGTTCACCTCAGCCAGTGCCTGGAACTAGGCCATGTGTTTGCTCCGGAGGTCTGGTCGATTCATTTAGCATACATCACTAGCATGTCATGACAATAGGGCTGGGTAAGGGCAGTTTTACATACCTGCTATCTCAGCCTTCAGGTCCTCGACCTGCTGCTCAGCCTTCTCCTTTTCACCCTTAAGCTCTGCAATGATTCAATTCACATGTCAGCACAGAGTACAGTGCATGAAACAGAGACAACATTAGAAGCAAATTTTTACCTTTTTTCTGGCCCTCCAGAACGTTGACCTTGTAGGTCAGGGCTGCATTATCTTCCTGCAGGCGCTGGTTCTCGGCCATGATGGGTCGGAACTGCTCGATCATTGCGCCCCGCTGCTCAGCAAGATTTTGCAACCCCTATATAACCATGGTTGTTAGTTCTAGCTAATAGCTTACACTTTGACAAGGTTCCCAGGACCATTGGCATACATGCACATGCTCTCGCAAGAACTTGAAGCCATGCTCGATGTTGTCTTGAATCGGGGCATCGACCTTGGATTCAAAGACCTCCCATTCACCACCACTTACCTGGTGGGCTATGAAGCTGGACTTACCATAGACTCGCCTGGGCTTTTCTGGATACCCTTTGATTTCCTCCATCAGCTCCGGCATGTCTTGATGGCTTGGCGTTTTCTTTGAACCATTCTGGTCGACACCAGTCGATCGAGCACCGGTTTGCACCACATGACCGGTCTCCTGCACTCGCGGTTCTTCAGGGGACTGACGAGGAGGGGATGCAGTAGTACCTTCAAAACCAGGGTGGTCGACCTCTGGCCCCCTGTCATCTTGCGTATTGGTGCGGTCGGTGCCACCTCCGGATTGTCGGTTCTCAGCTCCCTCCTCGTCAATGTTGGGTTGCCTGGGCACAACTTATCAACTCAATTATGTTAAAACATGCTGGAGCTATCAATTACATTGCAAAACTGAGCAAGGATTTCATCGACAGCATACGTGGAGGACTGTTTGAAGGACATGCCAAATACCCTGCCGCTACCGCCACTGGAGGCCGACCACTGACCACCCTTGCTTTTGTCCCCTTCATCAGCTCCCGTTTTCGGCTCTGCCATTTTTGGAGTTTCTTGGCTCCTTTGGGGCGTCTGAGCGGTAGTTGGCTTCGGGGCCATGTCCGGCTTCCTTGTTGGCGCTACCCGTGGCCCCTCTGGTTGAGCATGGGGACGGTTGGGCGGCGCTTTCTCAGTGGTCGGCGCCGGCTGGGATTGCTCTTTGGTGGGTTTGCTCCGAATTTCTTGCTTAGAGGAATCACGTCCTCCGAGTCTGAGCCCAAGCTCTCAATAACAGCTCGGCGTCGTTGTTCCCGCTCCTCGCCAATCTTCAGTTTACCACCAAGATTGGTCTTGGTGGGTTTCACTTTCTTTCCTGGAGGAGGTGGCATTGGTGCTTTGCCGGTAGCCTTGCGCTTTCGTTGCCTCTCTGGGGACTCCGGCTGTTCTTCAGCATCTTCGGCCTTCGTGGTTGGTTGTTTCTTCTGCTCCCCTCGGAGTGCCTCGCCAGTCGGCCAGTCTCGGAGACATATACGCGAAGGTCCTAGTTCCAACAACAATCATTCTGTTAGTTATGCTTACAAATGCATTACAGACTGGAAAAGAAAAAATTTTATAACTACATACCTCGGGGCGAGGATTCTTCAGACAGTAGGGAGCCACACTGTCCCTCGGATATCCATATGAGGCGTAACTCTGAAACATCTTTGACAGCCGGGTTGCTATCTCCTAGGGCTCCAGACTTTCCTCGCTTTCCCGGGAAGGATCTTTGCGGCCCTCATACTCAAACATACAGTGCACCCTTTCTTTCAAGGGTTGGATACAGTGCCCTACAAACTGGGTGGCCACCACAATGCCATCAATATTGCTGAAATCCACCAAGGATAGCAGTTCTTCAACCTGGGACATCCCATTATTATTAGGCATCTCCGACCAGTTAGGATTTGCTTCAGGAATTCTAGTAATGTCGTAGGGGACTGGTCGGCCTTCCAGATTCTGGTTAATGTAGAACTAGCGCTTCATCCAGTTCTTTGTGTTGGAGGTGTGCTGGATGGTCATCCAGTTGGACTTCACACCCTCTCTCAGAGCCAGGTAGCACCCGCCTGCTACCTAAGGTCCCTCGGATCCAACACCCTTCTTCTTCAGGACTTACAAGTACCAGAAGAGATTGAAATGTGGCGCTATTCCCAGATAGCACTCACAATACGTCACGAAGATGGCTAGGGTTAAGATTGAGTTTGGGGGAAGATTGCACAATGCTATCCCCCAGAAAATACACAAATCCCTAAGGAAGTTGTGCACTGGAATCCCTAATCCCCGCAAGAAGTAATCCTCGAAAACTACAATCTCATCAGGGTACGGGTTTGGAAATTGATCACCTTTCGCCGGTGCTCTCCACACGTGCAAATCCTCGGCCGGCAGCAAGCCTCCCTTCGCCATTGCCCGCCAACGACTCTGGTGTTGACAGCGACCGCTCCCAGTTCGCCTCCAGCAGCTTCTTGCGCTCCGTCTCTGCCTTGCTCGCCTTCTTCCCCATGATCTCCAATGAGGGATGAATGACCAGTGGTGGTGTGTTGGATGGAAGCCTAGATTGGTGAGATTGAAGACGAAGGAAATGGCAACAACTGATGCAGGGTGAAACGCGGGCGGCGGCCGACGGACTATTTATACTATGTGGCTAGCCCATTGACTCCTCGAGGAGATCGCTGTTGACAAACCGTTTACCCTAATTTTTAACTAGGCTTTCTTGGGCCACGTTACATGGGTATGTTTTTTACAGCAGTACGGTATAAAATACTATGATGGGCCCATAGTCATTTTTTACTGTTTATTAGGTCCACCAGTCAACCTAGGGACTTGATGTTTTTCTACTTCATTATTCTGCGTCGGTCGACCAGATCAGGTTGGCGATCACATATCTTGCTCTGGATTATACTCCACAGATTGGTCGATTTATCATTACTAGGGACTGACCAGTCGACCCAAAGTCATTAACACCTGGTCGACTGAAAAAAGACTGAAAGTACTGGTTTTCTTCGGGGTGGATTGGTCGATCAGTTCATGATTTGCGCCATGAAATACAAGACAGTAACATTTGGGCATTGCAAGGTTTTCATTAAAAATGGAAATGCAAAGTAGCGGCATTACTTGAGCTATTTACAAAGATGCCTAGATTCAGACTACATATTCTGTCACTACAAAATCCTACGGCGCTTGGGGGCAAGGCCACAAAGCTCGTCAAAGCTTCTGTTCAAGGGCCAGTAAACCCATGGAACTGCAAAAAGCAGTCCTCAAACAAGCGCCCTACTAGGCGCCATCTGAGGCTCGGTCCTAGAGCACTAGGGGTTGAAACCAAGAAGCTCGTCAAAGGACTGCCGAAAAGCAGTCCTCTACCAAGCGCCTTGGGTACAACCGTCGGAGCCCTATGGAGCATCTTCGATGACCTTCTCTGCGGTCACATCCTCTGCTATGGTGTCGGCGGCGTCGGCAAAGTCCTGGATAAGATGTTCCAGTCGGCAGCAGCGTTAAGCCCTCGGGAGGCCGGCGAGATCCCGGAGCTCTCGCACCACCCGGCCCGAGCCACGGCCACGGCCAGCGCCCCACGGCGCACGCCACGGGACACCGTTTCCCGGATGCGCCCGGCGCGTTCTCCACCTGCTCTGGAGAGAATCACGGCCCCCCGCCAGATCGGCGGCGGCCTCTCTCGCTGCTTTGGGAGCACCGCCTGGAGCTCCTCTTCCAGTTCGGCCACCCGCTGGTCGGCGGCCTCCTAGTTGCGCGGGCTGCTTGCGCCTCTATCTCGGTGATCTCCAGCGCCGTCGTCACGGCGCTCAGCCGATCACGGAGGTCGGCCATTGCAACCGTCCGTGTCACCATCCCATGGCGCCCGCCGCTGCTCCCTTCATCGGCTTCCTCGGCGGCCAGGAGGAGTCGCGGCGCGGGCGCACCGAGAAGCGGGACTCTGCACAAATCTAAGAATGGCGTTAGTATCTTCTCTAACAAAAGTGAATCTGACACAATGCGATAACTACCCATCGTTGCGGCGTCGCCGCCGGGGCTGTGTGCTCAGCGAGCTCTCCGCCGCGCGCTTCCCCGACTCCATTTTTCCGAAGCGAGTGGCAGAGGGTTGGTGGAAAGCAAAGATTGGGACTAGGGTTTGCTCCGGGGAAGATTGCTTTTCTGCCCCGCCGTGCGCCGTATTTATAGATGGCTGTATAGGAGGTGAGCGGCGAGCCAGACGAAGGGTAGGCGTTTCCACTTCATGATAGGCCACTTTCCCACGATGGGACGGTGCGATCATTACTCCCACGACCGAAGCCGAACAGCCGCAGCATGGTAACCCGTACCGTTACTCGGTTCTCGCGTTGGGCATCTCTTTTCTGTCCTCTGGGACGAAGGATATTTCCAGTTATGCCATTGGGCCTCTGGATGGGTGTCTGGCCCATTTAGTTATGTTACTGGACTTAGCATTTTCGAGCAGCATGGTTATTCTATCTTTTTCTGGAAAGATGGGTTTCACGAAGTCCATCCCCGAGCTTGCCTAGCGCAAGGGCGAGGGATGAAGAAGTTTATCAGTAAGCTTGCCACAACATGACTTGGGGACTACGTGGGCCCACGTCACTTCAGCAGTGACTGGGCCTATTTTTGATCTCTATATTGGAAGTTACAAGCATATATCGCTTTTTTTGGAAAGTGATTTATCGCATAATTAACCAATGATATCTAATATCATGTGCTACTGTGGGCCCACATCACTGGACATGAGCTGCTTTTTTCTTTCCTTTTTTGGAGCAACATGCATCTTTCGATTGAAAGGGAGTCGTGATGAAACGGAGGTCGACCTTTTCCTCTGAACTGGTCGGTGTTTCTTCGAGCTAGTCGGTGCTTCTTCGAACTGGTCAGTGTTTCTTCGAGCTGGTGGTGCTTCTTCAAACTGGTCAGTTGATTGATTGCGAGCTTTTCCAGAGGAGTTGCTGATCAGAGTTGGTCTATGAAGAAGAAGACGATGTTGTCCCTCAAGATTCATGGTGCTCGGGGACTAGCTGTGGGGGTTTAGCCCCATATACCCTCATGGCAGGTCCTTAGTCTCGGCTCACAAGGCGGCCCAGCCCACAGGACCAAGCCCGATCGGCCTTTCTGGCCCGGTCGGAGTCCTAGGCGGACAATCAGAGTTACTTGTCATACAAGGAACTAGTCGGTTAGGAAACCAATTATACTTCTATTAGGACACGATTGTTTTGTAACCGACCACCTCGGCATCTTAGGATCTGTAACCTTGCCCCCCGGACTATATAAGGCGGGCAGGGACCCCCTACCTAGACATCTAATCGAAACTTTTTGCAATAACAGAAGAGCAGGACGTAGGGTATTACGCATCAGGCGGCCCGAACCTGGGTAAACCGTGTGTGCTGTTCTTCCTGCTCCATCTCGCTTGTGTTCCACCGCGTGCCTCCACATAAATCACTACCATTGGTATACCCATGGTTGGACTATCGCCGATATCTCGTCGACAATGAGCACTTTGGTCACTGCAACTCCAGTTGGGGCAAGAACTAATGGGTAGCATCCTGGGTTAGCCGTACCAGTCCACTGATCTTCTCTTGAGAACTGTATCAAGTATTCTGACCAGTTTAATTATCTTGGTGTTGTAGGTTTGGCAGCTATAATTGCTCTGTATGCTAATTTTTCTTGCTCTTTGCTTCTTGCATTAGGGATTCCTAAATGAATTACTCCTATTATTTGTCTTTCTGCTTCTTGAAAATCTCCCTCAGGCTTCTTTTCTTTTTTGTAGAATTTGTCTCATCTCTTTCTACTTTTTTGTGGTATTCTTTCTTCTGCTGTACTGATTTTGAAGATGACGCAGTCTACTAGCTTATGACTTGATTTCGGATGAAAGTGACATGTAGTATTTTTAAAGTCTCTGATCTTTCTCTCTTTGTATTCTCTGCTTTCACTTTCCGTGTACTTCCTTCTGTTATTTGCTGTTGCCATTAGGTTTTTATGCCTTGGTCTTTTGTCATATATTCTGTTATCAACTCTGCTTCTTCTTTCTGTGTTGTCTCTGTCAGGGAATCTGCTCCTTGTTCTTTCTTCTGAAGAGATTAGTTTTTTGACAGCTCTTTTAAATTCTTCATTCGTTCTTGGGTTTTCATTACAAAAGTCTTTGAATTGCCACTTTGAGATTATACCATCCCCAAATGCCTCTATCACTTCCCTATCGGTGATGTCGTGCACCTGTGCCCTTGTTTCTCCAAATCTCCTATCTGAGATTCTCATTCCTTGGCTGTTGTAGTCCTTTTATCTCTATAGGAGTTATAGGGTGTGTTATTATCCCTGCAAAGTGGCTGCAAAAAGCTCTTTGCAAGTCTTTCCAAAATCTAATTGACCTAGGCTTTAGCTTGTCAAACCATTGTAGTGGCATTGATTCTAATGTCATAGGAAAAAATAGTGCTTTGATATCATCATTCCCTCCTACTAGTTCTACTGATTGAGAATACATTTTGAGCTATTGTCTGGGTTCTATCTTTCTATCATATTTTGAATGATTTGAAGGTTTGAATTTGTGAGGTAGCTTGATGGCTTGTAATCTTCCTGCGAAATATGTAAATTGGTTGTATGGTTCTTCTCTTCTGTAATATGCTCTATTATATCCTTCTTCTCTTCTGTGGTAAGGAGTCAAGGTTCTTCTAGATTCGGATCTAACTTCCCTAAATTCTGATGCGCCTTGTCTTGTTTGTTCTGTTTGTTGTCTTGTGAACGCAGGTCAACTTCTTTCTCTTTGAAGTATTATTCAGGTCCCTCGTCCTTCGTTAATATTACTACTCCCCTCTCCTCCCAGTCGCTGAAAGGCTGATCTCCTGGGTGGTGGTTGATTTTTCAATTCAGGTTCTTTTTCTACATTGCTAGCCTTGTTTTGTTCTAGCTCAGCTTCCTTTTCCTGTTCTCTTTTGTTGAGTTCTTCTTCCGTTAGAGTTCTTCTTTACTTCCTCTTCTTTCTTCTTTTTGTTATATTCCATTAGATCTGCCTTGTATTTGTTCTAGACTTGCTTCCTTTGAATTGCCCAGGTTCTTCACCCATGCTTTAGTTTATTTTTCCTGATCCTGGCTTGTTTTTGTTCTTCATTCTCACTGTTGTCGGATTTCTCATCTGGGGAGATATTGGTTTCTGATTCATCTGATGATCTTGCATCTGGTATTACTGGTGGTTGCAATGATAACTCAGCCATATAGACTATTCTTAGGGTTCTTCTACACTTGTGTCTCAGTTTGTCTTTTTCTGAGGTGTTGGTGGTTTAGCCACTGAGTTCTTTTCCTTCTTGATACGGAAGCTTTTCGCGATAGTTGTGGTGGTGCGTGATATTGGAGAAGAAAGAAACCCGACCATTGAATCACACAACCCTGTGAAATTGATCTGGTTGTAGATCCTCTCTGGGATCTGTTAATGGCGATCTTCGCTACGTGGTTGTTCTTTCCTTGCCAGCGTTGATCGGAGTAGTAGTCTTGTATGATCTTGGTTGAATTTTGTAATCCGAATGGAAAGAGACTCAGAGTGTTACCTGCCATGTTAGGATAAGATCCTATCTCTTTCTTCGAATCAGTTTCATAGGCTTCTTGTAGCTCTTGTGTGGAGTTGAAGATGGAGAGTGTTGTCATCTTCTTGGCGAGTTCGAGTTCTTCCATGGTCTAGATCTCCTGCCTTTCTGTCTCATCGAGAAGACGACTGTGAAGTTGTCCATCGTGGTCTGCTTCGTAGATCCAAGACCCAAATGTTCCCATGACAAAGCTCATGTTGGAGTTGTGGTCCACCAAGCTCTCAAGAAAGAATTCATCGAAAGCCCCTACCTGGCGCGCCAGCTGTCGATGTTTTATCACCGGGGTTACCTAGGACAGTTTTGTTCGAGTTTCGTTGAATCTAACGGAACTTTGTGGTCAGCGTGTTTGAGACGAGCGATTTATACTGGTTCAGACCCTTGAGTTATTCGAGTAATAGCCCTATGTCTAGTTGGGTGTTGTTGATTGTATTGAGAGTATTGGATCTGATTACACGAGATACCCTCGGCAGCCCTTTATAATCTAGGTGCCACTGTGGGTTCTTTCTGTATCCTAGTCGGATTTATAGATAGAGTTCTAACTCAATCTATCTAAGTTTTCTTTAATTTCACATGCAGCCTTGCTCCGTGTCTTTTTTGGATACAACACATGTGTTGATAACATCTTCGGTAGGGAACACCATGGGCCCCCCGTCGACAGAGATGGAGTCGCGGCAGGGAGAGAGGAGAAAAGGTGGTGCTACCAGAGGAGAAAGTAATAAGATAATCCTTTTAGCTATTTTCTTGCTTAATCCAATGATTACAAGGTCCTTCGTATTTATAGTCCGAGGAGAGTTGGTCCCTCAACAACCTCCGGAGATCCTTATGGTAATTAGATTCTCCTTTCCTAAACAATCCTAAACCTTTCCAAATCTACTAGAACTCTATTAAGGTAACTAATTTGATGACGTAGCGATTGGCGGTGGTAGTGGCGGCGGCGACGGTGGTCCCTCCCCCTCCTAGGGCATGGGGTCGGGGATGCCTGGCGCCTCCTCTTGGGCCTCTGGTAGCCCAACTATACTGCCAACGGCGTTGGGCGTGTGACACCACAGTTAGATTCGGATCGATTATATATGTGTGAAACCAAATTTTGCATAGCACTACAACCATTTTTTAGTTTAAATTTGACTACGGATATGGATATTATCATATGCCAAAACAAATTTGATAGTTTTAATTTGAATTTAAATTTGGATATATCAACTTAATTTTGAAGACAACTATTTGTTGTATCTAGTATAAGAGCAAAACATTTTCAACTGGTATGAAATATGAAATATGATTACGCCTACTCCAGAGTAGAGTAGTGCATATGTGGATGTGGTACTTGACTCAAAAGTATGACAAATCTCTCTTAGGGTCACAAAGGTTGACCAAACTCAATGCAAGCAAGTAGAGTGTGTATAGAGTTTATCTATCCTATATATGGCTCTGGTAGGATATTGCTTTTACCACAAAGGAAAAGTGTAGCTAATCATTTTCTCTTTTAGAAATAAAATTTCTCTGCAGATAGAACATCAAGAATTGAATTCTCATCATTCTACTATATCATACTCCTCAACAACTTAAGCAATCATAGGGTCCCTATAAGTAAGTTTCCAACAGCAACATGACTTCTAGAAAAAGAATTATGTGAATTTATTTTGAAGTCATGAGTTAAACAACCTTTTCATCTCCTTAAAAATGATTTATCAAGTGATTTTAAATTTCGGAACAACAGGTTAAACATATGTATTTAAATAGTATTGGGCCCAAACCTGGCCGTGGACGAAGCGAGAAGGAGGAAAAGAAGGTGGTGGGCTGACCGGCCCATGGAAGAAGGCCGGGCGGCACCCCATGGTGTCCCCTCGGGGCCCACTTCGCCATGCGTGATTCTGTGTTGATTTTGTTTCGAATCGTGCTAATTTCTCGAGCGAATTGATTTTCGTCGTTCTGGTATATCTCCCCTACACTGGTTCTTCCTATAAACTTTTTGGCAAAATATATGGAGACAAACACATCCCAAAAATAGAAAGATAGAATAGATAATTGTTGACACAAAAACATGACTCCGTGCCAAGCACACTGCAAGCCGAAAAGCGTGACTTTAATCGGACGGTCGCACGGTTTGGAGATCCGGAAAGCGTGCCCGGTCGGTTTGACCTGGCCCGACAAGGGACAAATAAACTGTTAAATACAAAATCGAACATGTCGGATGAGACCGCATAGCCCGTATATACGGCCCTGGCCACTTACGACGACACACGCCTATAGAAGGCTGCGCCAATCATGCATATGATTCATTCGGCTAATATGAAGGTGAAACACGTAGTGCATTGATTGCCGAACATGCATGCATGAGAAGACATGTTTGAACAAGTGAAAGTTAACTACGAACTGAAGCATAACCAAGCTCGGCGATACAGCCAACTCGGGGTCCATGAAGAAGGAACTTACAAGTTATCACGAATAAACTAATCAAGGACCTGCATCTGCCGCACGACACCCGATCCTATCGAAGTCTAAAAGTTTCTAACGTGCAAGAACCCGCAACATGTAACAATCTAGATTGATCTTATTCGGCTACGTAAACACATGATCTATCTATCATCATGACATGAGAAAACCATATAACAAATAGATCTATAAAATAAAGAGCCGAAACCAATCAATCTAGATTGGGCAAAAGAGTGTTACAAATAAATAAAATATTAAAGTCATGCAACACGTGATAACTTAATGAATCTACTAGATCTTGCCAAATCTAATAGAGCCGATAACTAATCCTTGAGCCAAATCCTAGCTTTGCCGCACGGCTCGCGATCTAACCAAGAACCGATAACTGCCTTGCTTTGCTAGGCTATCAAGCGGGCGCTTTGCCGCACGACCATCTAGTCGAGATAAACAAAGCATAAGCTAAGACTTCTTGATCATCAAGTAGACGGCGCCCGCACGGCCATCCCATCGAGACGAACAAGACTACTTGCATCAAGATCTAAATCCACCGCATGATACTAGACATGATAGCAAGGTTGCCGGTATTTACGGAGGTCGACGGATCGATGGCTCCTCTCGAAGAACTTCGGCGACACGACGAAAAAGACTTCGAAACTTGGCACGGGGCCGGTTGTACTGGGTTTGATTGTGTATATCCTTTACAATGGTCGAGGGTTTATATTTATACCCTGACATAATATGAATCCTAAGAGGTTACGATTTACATAATATATTAAAAGTAACTCAAAAGTATGGCAACTCTCTTGCCATAGTCTTCTTCGAGTCCTTGATCATCACGCTCTTCTCCTTCTATTCGGCTTCCTCGCTTGCCACCTTTTTTGCTTCCCGAATGAAGCAACCACCTTCAAAGATAGCCGATTTGCATGAATGCTTGCCGAATCGCCTAGAGTTAGCCGAATCGCCGCGTGGATGCTTACCGAACTGCCCAGAGCTAGCCGAATGGATACTTGCCGAATGCTCCTGAATATTTGCGAGTCTGCCATGTATTGGCCCACCTATCGGCCTTTACCAAAATCCAGTGTTAACACATGCCCCCTCAATTTCGGGATAAAAGTGATTTTATTCCGAAATTGACCACAAACTTGTCCCTTATTTAGGTCAACACTGTTCAAACTTGTAGCCGCCGCCCGAAATCTGAGTCCTTCGATCTTAGATTCAAACCCACTTCAGACCTTCAATGGCGACCCAGGACGGAGTTCCGGAGGTAATCCTTGCTTTTTCTCATGTATTCGGCAACTTTCAAATCGACCTGTTGTTTTCCTTCGACTCATTTTCCCCCTGTTGTACTGTTCTTTGAAGGAATACAAGGACGAGATTTTGATTCCTTATGCAGCAAACCCTGATTCTTATTCCCTAGGTCCAATGGGAGACCCCGACCCGATTGAGTTCGTAGAGAAGGAGACCATGAGGATTCCTTTCAAATCTGGAGTGACGCCGCCGAATCAGTGGCCAAACACCTTCAAAACTGGGCCCTTTCCTCCAATTACCGGATGGCGAAAGTGGTATCGGAGGATGCTGGACAAGAGCAGCAGTCACTGGGATTCTCAAGACATCCAGCATTGCTTGGAACTATCATTGTCAGAGACACCCCGGAATGACTCCCTCCTGATAGCAGCAGCTCACTTTTGGTTTGATGCCATTAACGCCTTTATCTTTAGCCATGATCCGATGTCATTTACTCTGGCTGATATCTTTATGATGACCGGCCTCAACGTGACGGAACCAGTGTACCCCTCCAAATATAAGAATAGCAGTAACCAGAAGGTAGTCAAATCGGGAAGTGGATGGACAAAATACATCCAAACTTACATGTCATCCGGTCTTTGTGGGTGACAAAGAATATAAGGCTTTCATGAACATGTGGTCGTGCGTATTCATCTTCCGTGGTAAATCTAATGAGCCAACTCAATCATATGGTGATGGTCAAGACCCGGCTGCAGTATTTTTAGTCCCCTTGGGCAAATATCTTTTTTAGGGCCGTCTATCATATGATGCGTCGATTACCGTCCGAATCATGCGCGACCATGGAGAAATCCACCGTGTAAATGGTCCTTGGTGGTTCGTTTAAATGTGGTCATAGTTGTATATGCACCGATAGTTTCGTGGACCTTTATGACTTAGGCTTCCCTTCAGTTAATAGTGCCAAGATGATTCGCAAAAGAGAAAGCTTGTCGACATATGGGGAAGCAAAGCATCTACCATTGTCATTAACATGGATATAGGCCATTTGTTCAAGCTGTTCTTCAAAGGCTTCGACAATGTGATTTGGCTCCCCCTATAGAGAGAATGAAAATCGACTTTGCCTTGCAAATTTAGCTATGAGACCGGCCTGTTCGGATAAAGTGTCCACGAGATATCTTTAATTCTTTCATCAAGCCCCGTGTTCCGCCCCAAAGAATTTCATCATGGGAGGATGTCTTTGTGCCCCACTTACGAATTCTACAACCCAAACATGGTGGCTAGGCAATTAGGGTGTGGACAGTTACCTCCAAGGCTATACCTCTCAAAAAACTATAAGGCCCGAGGGGAGAAAATAGGGGGATGAAATAGAAGCCAAGAAAATTTTTGAACTTGGATGGGAGCTGCCATCATTTATGCCTTCTCTTCTAGGATTAATAGATCCGGCTCATCCTCTGTTTACTTCCCGGGTGGCGGGAGTGGCGTGCCCATATCTTCAATATACCAAGGCACCCTCTATGCCGGGATCTACAAGCTCAATTTGCCTCCGATAGTGAGGTAATTTCCTTGTACTCATTTTCTCATTATTGGATTCATCCCCGATTTTAACACTTTGTCATTCACGGGGCCTACTTCTCCTTCTCGAAAGCGATTCAAGATTACCAAGTCGGGCCTATTCCTGCCTTGGGATATAATGCCCCTACTTTGGCGGCTTTCATGAAAACCCCAGCTAGGTTTTGGGTTCAAGACTTTTAAAAGGTGAAGGTAAGAGGGAAGGCCCACCGTCGAATCAAGCAAGGATGTTGCTGTGCCCGAAGAACAAGGTCCAAGAAATCCAAACTGCCTCCCAAGGTATATCCGTACCAGTCTCATTTGGGCGATAATTTTGTACTCACTTCCTCTGCTGCGCACCCACGGGTTAAGCTTTCAAGATCGGCCAATGCTTCAACAACTATTGAGATCCCCCTCGGGCCTCTGGCTGGAGATGCGAGAAATCCAAGAAACCACCGGCCATACCGGTATATTATCCCGCTTGATCGTTTCCCTTCTTTGTACCGGATGCACCGATTAGTTCTCATATTCGCTACTTTTTTAGAAACAGATCAATTCTTGAACAGACACAGCGAAAGAATCCTCCCTCGTGCCCCCCTCGTTGATAGTGCAGAGCTTCATAGAGCGATTAATCATATTGGTAATAATTTTCTTCACATATCCTCCTTTCTTTCTTTTGCCAAACTTACCCATTGCTCTCTCGCATTTCATTGCTCACTTTTCGAGATAATAATTTTTGGATGAGATAGCGTAAAAATCTTCCCCTCACCAGGCCTCTAGCTCATCATCCCCGGGTGTTCAACCAAGTCCTCAACCAAGCCGTAGTAGGATTCAACCTTGAAGAAGACCCTGCTCAAAAGGTAATACTTTAACTCATTGGTTTCTTCAACAATTTTGATCAATCGGCTAATGATTTTTCCTTCCTTTAAGGATGAAGCCAAGCCGACTGTCAGCTACTCTTTCACAGTTGAAGAGTACATCAATGAGGGAGGTGAAGAAGCTACATCTCAACAGAGGTTATCGCCAAAAAACCAGGCTCGGTTAAAGGAAATATCTCTTTTATCGGGCAAAGATATAAATGCTCTCGCTCAAGATGCGGACCGGATAAGAGAACTTGTTGAGCTCATCGACCAAGACATCCCTCCAACTCTCAAGGTCCCTCTAGAATCTGCAACTCATCTTGATGATCATCTTGGTAAGGTCGAGAGCAAACAGAACATAGCCTCTAGAGCTTCTCTGCAGAGTGATAATCTGACGAAAAAGCATCAAGTCAAAGAGCTGCATTCCCCATCTAGGCGGCTAAACAGTCTTTGGTAACCCCGAACCGAACTGAAGCCATGGAGGAGGAAAAGGCCAGCCGGAAGCTCAATTGGCTCAATTGAATGTGAGAATCCAGTCTCACAAAGATAAAATCGCCACCTTGCCGAACTCCATAGATGCAGCCAAAACAAAGATAACATTTGTCATCAAGGAGCATCGGCAGATTAAAACCAAAGCTTACCAAAATCCAAAGCTCGAGGAAGATGACAAGAAGGTGCTTTGGAAGAAGTTATCCAAATTAGGAATGATGCCATAGACGCAATCAAACTGTTCTTAAATGAGTAAAACATTCGGCTTGTAATATACTCAAACTCGAACAATTATACTCCTTGTTATGTTTCGGTCTTTCTCATTTCTGCCCGACTAATGACATAGCCGAATGCTTTAAGCTTCCCGATTGGAAAAATAACCAACCGCTTCAGGCTTCCGGATTAGAATGATAACCAACTGCCTCAGGCTTCCCGATTAGAAAGATAGCCGATTCCTTTGAACCGTTGTTTTTGATTTAGCCGATCTTGGCCCAAATCCCGATAACGGCCCAAAAAGGAGTAAACCCTATTTCGCCGCTTGAGATACTCCGAGGCATATGCCACGATCTCCACTCCGGTTTATAAATAAAACCCTTCATCGGTCTTCACCAAGTACCTCCGACTAGCATTCTCATCGCCGTCCCTTCATCTTTTCTCGCCTCATCCAACCCTAAGAAGAGGATCAATCTTTCAGAGCGTCAATGGCGAGCGGCGGCGATGATCATGGCAAGCGTCCTGCCGAGGGAGAGGCAAAGGGAAGTCGAGCTCCACGCCGTCAGCACCATGGGTGAGATTCAATCAGTGATTTCTTTGCGGTTTATGCTTTATGTTCATCTCCCCTAACCTTGGTTTTCTTCATCCGCTTAGGGCGAGGGTCATCATTAACCAGTCTCACCTCCTTCCCCGATGGTGGTGACTCAACCGAACCTTAGACCAGGTCTCGGTCTCGTCTCCGGCTCCTCGAGTTCGTCGAGCTCTTCCGAGTCCGACAACTCATACAACGCCAACCCTTGGGGTCCGGGCGGAATCGAGGGTGAGGACCCTTTGTACATTCATGAGGAGGTGCTCCTGTTCCGCAAGGAAAGGGATGAAGCCCGGACCGAGCCGGGCGACGTCTCCAAGCGCTTCGGCATTGCGCCAAAGCCGAATGGGAGGATCGGCGCAGCGGTTAGCGACGCCATCACTGGTTCGGTATCCTCACATAGATTTCTTTTCTCTCAATCCTCTTCGTGTGTTGACTTGCTTTTCTTGTTCAGCACTGCCTGCAGAGAATGAGCGTCCTCAAGGCGGCGAAACAGGGGTGGCCGACAAGGTGAACGCCCGGGGGGAGACTATCGAGGCACGCCGATGCCGTGGATGGCCGCGTTGATCGGGCCGTCATCCAAGGTGTGCACCTTGGCGCATCTCTTGGCCTCGGCAGCGATGTCTTCCCTGACCGGCGAAGACTACTGTCCAAGCCGTGGGCTTTGCTTTGGCGGTCCTCCTCATGAGATTGGGGACGTCAATGAGCGCTGGAGCAAAGATGAAGATCATGCTACTGCCCTCGGCCGAGTCCACCAATCCTCGGTCCGTCCCCGAATAAGTTGTTCTAGGAGTAGTTTGTAATTAGGGATTGAACGCAAATAATCAAATTACTTTCTGAAGATGCGTCTGTTCTTGTGTTGGATGCCGAATAGTTGTCTTCAGCATTTTTCTGAATAAAAATAACTCAAACGAACGACGTTTCCCGAATGCAATGACGCCATTTTAGCCGAGTAGATCTTAACCTTGCGTAGCAATCGACTTGACGTGTCATCCAAGATTGTCACCGGTAGCTTCACTTTTCTCTTTTCCCGACAAACCAACCGGTCGAATGCTGAAGTCAATTTCGAGCCATTCGGCTAAACATAGATATTTTTTTGTACTAGAGGCGATATGAACCATATCGGCTATTTTGGTTTCACAATTTTTTGTGCTAAAGGCGATGTTTCCTCCATCGGCCGTTTGGTTTCAGATTTTTTCTATGAACCAACCTCAACACTAGGGTAGTATTTTTTAAGATATCTTCCATTGATAGCTCTGGCGAATTCTTCTCCAAACAAAGTCTTCAAAATATATGCATTGCCAGGCACACATCTTTCTACCCGAAAGGGTCCTTCCTAATTTGGAGACCATTTGCCGAATGTTCTGTCTTTTGATCCAATCGGCAAGATAGTCTTCCAAACCGCAGATCACCTTCGTGAATTGCTTTATCTTGACCCCTTATTGTAGTATTTGGCAATACGTACTTTGTTTTTCTCAATGTTTTCCAGTGCCTTGAGACGAATCGGATGCAAATCCTCCAATTCATCTATCATCAAATTTATATAATCTCCTTTTTGCAAATCCTTTTGTAACATAACTCATCTTGAACTCGCGTTTGCAACTCCCAAGGTAACACAAAGATGATGCCCATAAACTAACTCATAGGGAGATGTTTGAGTCGACTGTGACAAGCCATTCGGTAAGCCCACAATGCTTCATTAAGAACCAAATGCCATCTTTTTGGCTTCTCATCAATCTTCTTTTGAATGATCTTAATCATAATCCTATTTGATGCTTCTCGCTTGACCATTGGCTTGTGCATAATAAGGAGAAGAATTATACGACTTAATTCCCATGTCTTCAAAGAAAGTCACAAAACTCCGAAGAAGTGAACTGAGTCCCTTGATCGGTCGTTATAGTTTGAGGAATTCCAAACCTATAAATTATATGCTCTTTAACGAAACTGATCATATTTTTTCTCGACGTGACTTTCTTCAACGGAATAGCTTCAACCCACTTGGTAAAATAATCCGTGGCCAAGAGCACAAACTTATGTCCTTTGCTAGAAGGAGGATGGATTTGACCAATTAAATCTATGCCCCATCCTCTAAATGGCCAAGGTTTGATTATTGGGTTCATAGCGTATCTTTGGAGCCTTTTGAATATTGCCGAACTTTTGACAATCGTGACATCCCTTATAATATTCAAAGCAATCTTCCAGCATGGTTGGCCAAAAATAACCAGTTCTCCGAATTATCCACTTCATTCGGTAAGCTGACTGATGTGCACCGCATAATCCTTCATGCACCTCATACATCACCTTTCTAGCCTCTTCTTGACTCAAACATTTAAGCAATACTCCATCTATAGACTTGTAGTATAAGTGATCATCGAGAAGTACGAATTTGAGGGCTTTATACCTGAGCATTCGGGAAACTCTCTGTGATGGATTTCTTAGATATTCGATGATTTCGCATCTCCAATCATCAACCACTTGCTCAGCATTCGAAACATGTTCATCTATAGTGAGGACTTCTTGATTTTCACGGTATCCGAGCAGTTTTGAGCCAACCTATTTGCTTCTTCATTGTGCCCCCTAGGGATATGATGCAAGGTTACTACCCGAAAGCTTTTCAAAAGTTCCCGGCATTCTTCATAATATTTTCTCAACACATCACTCTTGCATTCATATTGGCCAGTTAATTGGTTAATTACTAGCTCAGAATCTCCAAAGATCTTAACAGCAACGGTTTTCACTTCTATAAGAAGCCGAAGCCCTCTAAGCAATGCTTCATACTCCGCTTGATTGTTAGTAACATAAAATTCAATGGGAATAGCATATTCAAAAGTTGCTCCCCTGTGGAGAAATTAAGAGAATACCAGCACCACCACCTTTGCAACAGGATGAACCATCGAAGAATAAAGCCCGTGGGGCACAATGCTGATCATCTCAATAGAAAGATCACGATGTTGTGTAATAAAATCGGCAATAATTTGACCCTTTACTTGCTTTTGTCGATTCATACCTTAAATCAAACTCCGATAAAGCAAAAAATCCACTTGCCAATCCTTCCATTTAAAATTGGCATTGATAGCATATGCTTTATTACATCAAAATTAGAAACTACCACACATTCGGCATTTAACGGTAGTGCCGAAATTTGGTACATGAGTAATACACACACAAGCACGGTTTTTCCATAGCCGAATATCTTGTCTCTGGGGTCTAACGACTTTCGGCTAAGATAAGCTATAACTCTTTCCTTTCCCTCGTATGCTTGTATGAGGGCCGATCCTATTGTTAGGGGTATCGGCCGCCACGCACAACCCGAAAGGCTTGTCAAGTTGTGGAGGTACTAAAACCGGTGGTGCCTTCATATACTCCTTAATCTCATCAAAAGCCTTTTGCTGTACGTCACCCCATACAAATTCTTGATTCTTTTTGAGTTTCAATAACGGAGAAAAAGGCAAGACTCTTTCTGATAAATTGGAAATAAACCTTCTTACGAAGTTGATCTTGCCGAGCAGAGACTGTAATTCCGTGAGATTAGTTGGAGGGACAACTTTATCTATTGCCTCCATGCTCTTTTTCCAACTTCGATTCCTCCTTTATGAATGAGGAATCCTAAAAATTCACCACCGACACTCAAAGGCACACTTGTTTGGATTCATCTTCAAACCATGTTTTCTAGTGCATTCCAAAGTTCTTCTTAGATCAGCTAAGTGTCTTTCATAGTCTTTAGACTTGACTACTACATCATCGATATAGATCTCCACAATTTTGCCGATTAACTCATGAAATATGTAATTCATGGCTCTTTGATAGGTTGCACCAGCATTTTTCAAACCAAACATCATTACAATCCACTCAAATAATCCAATGTGACCAGGGCATCTGAAAGCCGTTTTTGAAACATCCTCTATTGCCATGAAGATTTGATTATAGCCAGCGTTTCCATCCATAAAGCTAATGATCTCATACCCGGCTACTGCGTCTACTAACAAATCGGCAACTGGCATTGGGTATCCATCCATTGGAGTAGCTTTGTTAAGATCTCTGAAGTCTATCTGCACCCTCATTTTTCCATTTTTCTTGTAAAAGGGACTATATTTGAGATCCAATCCAGCGTACACATGGCCGAATGAAGTTTGCTTCCAATAGCCTTTCAATCTCCTTCTTCACATCGGCCAATACCTCCTTCTTATAAATCTTCCTCGGAGGTTGTTTATAGGGTCGATATCCCCGACTTAATAGGCAATCGATGCTCAACAATAGTACGATCTAGTTCAGGGCATCTCGTATAATCCCGTGCAAAGCAATCTTTAAACTCTTTAAGGAGATTTATTAATTGTTCTCTATATTCTGGACTCAAATTTGCACTGATGTACATCGGCCTTGATTTAGAATCGTCATCAACATTTATTTCTTCCAGTTTGTCGGCCGACATAAAACCGTGTCCCAATTTTCCTTTGTTGCCATCGATAGGGTTACCCATTAAAAATTGCTGTTGGAGCCGACTGCTTGGATCGGTTGTTGATCCTTGTTGAATACATTAACAGGACCTTCTCCCCATACTTTGCCAGAGAAACAATCAACACCGTCATATTCCCAGTAAGCTGGTTCGAAGCACCACACTTACCGAATCATCAGCATGTATAATTTCTACATCGTCCCTATCCATTGAATAAGAATCTGGTGCATGGTCGAAGGAATACAGCAGTTAGCATGAATCCAGTCCCTTCCAAGAAGCAAACTGTATGCCCCCTTGCCGCCAATAACGAAGAACGAAGTGATCAGGGTTTTAGACCCAATCATCAACTCAACATGCACAGCTCCTCGGGTATCAGAAGGATTCCCGGCAAAGTCTCTAAGGACCATGTCAGTTTTTAACAGATCTTTACTCGTCATCCCAAGCTTTCTAAACGTAGAATATGGCATTATATTGATAGCTGCTCCTCCATCAACAAACATCTTGGTCAGAGGTTTCCCATTGACGTACCCTTTCACATACAGATGCTTCAAGTGACGATGTTTATTTGGTTTGTCAAAGGTTGCTTGTCGTGTCAATACAAGCCGAGCCATCAAATTTTGAAACTCACTTTCATCAAAATCAGAATAAACTTCCTCTTGTATTTTTTGATTTTCAGGAGCTATGAACTCCGACGGGAGGAAGAAAGCCATGCATGCATCACCCGATGGACCCCCCTCATCAGGTTTCCTCTTTGGACGCCATTGTTTCTTTTCTTCTGTGGCAGCCTGCTCCAGTTCTTTGTTTCTCAACCGCTGCACTCTTCTCTTCGACTTTTCCTCAACCCCGGGGCACCACGCCCTTTCGCCATCTATACTCACGAGTGCCTCTTTCCTCGTCATACTCTTCGGATAAACCCGGTGTTGATCTGCGAATCTCTTTCTTTGATGATCAAGGTCATTTATTTTTTCGCCCGATCGTCCTCGGGAAGTTGAATTCCAAGTCTCTCATGGACCGGTCGGCGGTTGACTCGAGACTGCTCAGTAGCCATAGTATTGATCGCTGCATTCTGGGCAATTGTTTCTAGCAGGCAGCTTTAAGCCTTCATTCCAACAATGTTTAAAGAACGAACACCCCCAATGAGACTGTTCTAGTTCCCTCATGTGCTCTTCTTGCTCTCGATGATACATCTCTTCTTCGTAGCTCCATTGTCTTTCTATGAATTTTCGCTCACCATAACGCTCTCGCTCTTGCTGTCTTTGCCACTTATTTAGCAGGATTCGTGATGTCACCCTTGGCCTAGATGTTTCACCTCTTTCGGTTCGGCTATTTTTGAACCGAACTTTCTCTTTCAACTCTTCAGCAATGTCATCGGTTGGGGTCTACAAATTGCCACTTTTCTTGGCTCTCTCTCGATGTCAACACTTTCATCTTTCCCTTACCTTTAGGATCATCGGCAGAAACCATACCTATAGAGAAAGATACCATGTTCTGGGGAAAGGGTTTGCCGTCTATTTTCATTTTGCCATCAAACTTTAAATGTCCCTCCTGAATTGCTTTTTGAATCCGAACTCTGAACACTCGGCAATCATTGATGGAGTGAGAGTTAGTGTTATGATAACCACAATACCTCTTATCCTTTACCCCTTCGTAGGCGTAACATGGGGTGTCCTTCTGGTAGCTTGATACGTCCTTCCCTCACCAACAGATCAAAAAGCTTATCTGATTTGGAGACATCGAAATCATAGGTTCCTTTCTGCTGCTTCAGCCAACGCTGGCTAACTTGGGTGGGCTCTTTATCCCAGGTTAATTCGGCTGCAGCTATCTCATCTTCGTCATCATATTCAGTTGCTTCTTCCAGGAAACTCTGATACATTTCACTAGCAACATTACCTTTCTGATAACGGTTGTCCCTTCTGAAACCTTGAGCCTGATTACTCATGACAGCCAATCTCTGGGCGAGTTGACCAAGATCATCAAATTCCAAGCCGAACAGCTTTTCCCTGACATTCGGCAGCATCCCTGCTATTGCTATTCCAGGCAACTGATCGTCTGGTAAGTTCAGCGAGAAGCAAAGACTCTTAGTCTCTCTGAACCTGCGAAGATATTCTTGTGGTGTCTCATTAGCTTTCTGCCTTAAACTGGTAAGGTCTACCAGCTTCTTTTCAGTAGTTCCGGTGAAGAAATAAGCATGAAACTTCTGTTCAAGTTCTGCCCAAGTACCAATAGAATCAGCTGGTAGAGAAGTAAACCAGGTGAAAGCTGGGCTTTGTGAGAGACAATGGAAAATACCGAATCCTCCAAGCTTAGTGCGTGGGCGCCTCCCCAAGTCTGTATCGGTATCGGCTAATATGCTCGTGGTACTTGTATCATCTTGACCAGAAAATTTGGTTAAGTCCGTTGGTGGCTTCACCCTTTGCCGGTAGTGCAACCTGTTATACCATTCTCGGTACGCAGACTTGTACGAATAGGATTGATTCTTTGGCTTTAGGCCGAACGATGTTGCATCATATCAGCCATCCTCTGCATGATTATGTCAATGTCGTCTTCGGAGTTCCACGTGCACATCCTCCGGATGGTATCCCCTGTTGCACTTCTATATCCCGGATTCGGTAGAGCATCTAGAGCGTATAATCGGCCGAACTCATGATATCCATCCCCATACATGTTTCTTTGTAACCTGTTTGATCTTTGGAGATATCTTGTATGCAGATTACGGTACTCTTTCAGTAGTGCCAAACGTTACTTGGCCATAAGTAGGAGGTGGTTGCTTTTCATGAGTCTCTACTTCATCTTTGTTAATCCCAGATGTTCCTTCATCTTCGGTTTGCTTCTCTTGATACTTTGGAATGTTGAAAAGCACTGGTCCACGAATTGGTCCCACACCCTCTTCAAAATACTTATCAACAGCTTGGCCGAAGGTATTAGCCATGATTACTCGGAAAGTATTTAGAAAGGCCGTGTTGTGGTTTTTGATGGTATCTGCCAAGGCTTTATGGACCAAATCTGATACCTTTTGAGCTTCTTCTTCTTCAGAGCAATCAGTTTGATGTGCAAGAAGAACCCTTGGCAATGATTGCTTCGAAAAACCTTGTTGCTCTTGTTCTTGGAGAAAGACATTAAGCACTTATGCTTGTATTGCTCGCATGCTTGCTCCAATTGTAGCTCTCAATGGGTCCGGCAATTCATCCGTGGTCACGTCCCGAAACATGATTGTTATTGACGTCCGACATCTTAAATCGGGAGATGGTCCCACCCAAGGCGTGCCAAAAAGTGTGTTGACACAAAAAACGTGACTCCGTGCCAAGCACACTTTACAGCGAAAAGCGTGACTTTAATCGGACGGTCGCACGGTTTGGAGATCCGGAGCGTGCGGTCGGTTTGACCTGAAAACCCGACAAGGGACAAATAAAGCTGTTAAATACAAAATCGAAACATGTCGGATGAGACCGCATAGTTCCGTATGTACGGCCCCGAAGCCACTTACGGCGACACACAGCTATAGAAGTCATGCGCCAATCATGCATATGATTCATTCGGCTAATATGAAGGTGAAACACGTAGTGCATTGATTGCCGAACATGCATGCATGAGAAGACATGTTTGAACAAGTGAAAGTTAACTACGAACTGAAGCATAACCAAGCTCGGCGATACAAATTTAACTCGGGGTCCATGAAGAAGGAACTTACAAGTTATCATGAATAAACTAATCAAGGACCTGCATTCGCCGCACGACACCCGATCCTATCGAAGTCTAAAAGTTTCTAATGTGCAAGAACCCGCAACATGTAACAATCTAGATTGATCTTATTCGGCTACGTAAACACATGATCTATCTATCATCATGACATGAGAAAACCATATAACAAATAGATCTATAAAATAAAGAGCCGAAACCAATCAATCTAGATTGGGCAAAAGAGTGTTACAAATAAATAAAATATTAAAGTCATGCAACACATGATAACTTAATGAATCTACTAGATCTTGCCAAATCTAATAGAGCCGATAAATAATCCTTGAGCCAAATCCTAGCCTGCCGCACGGCTCGCGATCTAACCAAGAACCGATAACTGTCTTGCTTTGCTAGGCTATCAAGCGGACGCCTGCCGCACGGCCATCTAGTCGAGATAAACAAAGCATAAGCTAAGACTTCTTGATCATCAAGTAGACACCTGCCGCACGGCCATCCCATCGAGACGAACAAGACTACTTGCATCAAGATCTAAATCCACCGCATGATACTAGACATGATAGCAAGGTTGCCGGTACTTACGGAGGTCGACGGATCGATGGCTCCTCTCGAAGAACTCGACGACACGACGAAAAGACTCAAAACTTGGCACGGGGCCGGTTGTACTGGTTTGATTGTGTATATCCTTTACAATGGTCGAGGGTTTATATTTATACCCTGGACATAATATGAATCCTAAGAGGTTACGATTTACATAATATATTAAAAGTAACTCAAAAGTATGGCAACTCTCTTGCCATAGTCTTCTTCGGAGTCCTTGATCATCACGCTCTTCTCCTTCTATTCGGCTTCCTGCTTGCCACCTTTTTTTGCTTCCCGAATGAAGCAACCACCTTCAAAGATAGCCGACCGCATGAATGCTTGCCGAATCGCCTAGAGTTAGCCGACCGCGTGGATGCTTACCGAACTGCCCAGAGCTAGCCGAATGGATACTTGCCGAATGCTCCTGAATATTTGCGAGTCTGCCATGTATTGGCCCACCTGTCGGCCTTTACCAAAATCCAGTGTTAACAATAATTATAACTAAAAACATTAATAAGAATAAGGCAATTTATTCATTATGATATATAATAACCAACGCTTTAACAACCGAGCTATGATAACTGCCCTAACTTTTAGGGCGACTGACCTAACTTTTAACCTGACTCTGATAACTAACTCTTTTAACCTAACTGGCTGACTTGTGCCTTATTATATAGATAGATATAATAACTACGCCCTCCTAAGAGCATCGATCACGTTCATGAGCTTCTCATTGTCCTTCCTGAGGACACGAATCTCCTTAATGTTGGTCTTGATCTGGGCGGTCATAGAGCTCATGGTTGCGACATGGAGTTGGCTGGATGATTGTAGGCTTAAGACAACTTGAGAGAGAGAATTGAGCCTTTCTTCAAGTATGGCCAAAGTAGGCTTGCGACGCTTAGGCTCAGATCCTGATGTAGCAGCAGGTGGTGCAACTCTCTTAGGTGGTGGTGGCTTCTTGTCGGTATAGCGAACTTAAGCTTCATTAGCATGAACACCACCAAGCATGAGATGAGTCATGTACTTGGCGCATGCTATCTCTCTAGACTTATCAGTTTTTACACTGACAAGCTCTCCTCTTTTCTTAGGGGCTGACAGCTGAGTTCCTTGGGGAAGAGCAATCTGCTTCCCCTTGGATGGTCCTTCTAAGAGCAGTCTAGATAGAGGTGCAAGTAGCGTACATTGAGCTTGAGTGTAGTAGACTTGCTCATAGCTCCGGCATGGTTGCACTTCAGCTAGCTCCTTCGGCGGGATGACGGCGAGAGGCTTTGTCTGCGCAGGGACGATGGCCAATGACTCTTTCTTCGGGATCTTGTTGAGGTCAGCACTGAAGACGATGATCCCCATCCCGGCCATTGGAACTAGAGCTAGAACTAGAACTTGATGGATTTTCTCTGAATGAGAGAGATGAGGCTTGGATGGAATGAGGTTGAGGGGGTCTAGGTACGTATTTATATGGGCAACAGGCTTGCAGAGAGGGTCGAATCTATCCTATAGATTGCGTACGATCGTGAAACTGAATGCGGTTTAAACCTACGGGACTGTGTCGAGGAATACTCTAGAAGGGTGTAGAGAGTTGGGGTTTCATGAGAGGCATTAGGGGGGAGCCGCCCAGCATATTTGCCAGGGCCCGCCGGCCCCACATGGTAGCCCCTTGGGGTACCCTTCCTCCTGGTAGTTTCGTACTCCATTTACTTTCCGATGGCGGTTGTTTAACGATTCGGATCAATACTGTGAATAATATAAGCATAATTAGGATAACTAGATAAAGTCCAACTCCTCAACTACCTCTAGGGGTCTAGTAGGTTCAAGAAAAATCTAAAGGTGATGACCATTTACTTTGAATAACGTACCCTCGTGTGATTGAAGAGTTACCGCTCCATGTGACGATGTGTTAACCACCGTAAACGGTCCTTTTCCCATTTGCTCTGCAGCTTTCTAAACCTGAATAATTTGACTCTAGAATTAAAAAGTAATACCTTGTCTTCGGGTGCAAATTTCTTTTTCTTGATCCTCTTGTCATGCCATCTTTTAGTTCTTTCTTTATAAAGCTTCGAATTGTGATAAGCCTTTTCTCTCCATTCTTCTAATTCTGACAATTGTATTTTTCTTTTCTCTCCAGCAGCTTCAAAATCTATATTGCATCTCTTGATAGCCTAGGGAGCCTTGTGTTCTAATTCTACAGGTAGGTGGCAAATCTTTTCATACATTAATTGATAGGGTGACATGCCCAATGGTGTTTTATAACCAGTTCAGTAAGCCCAAAGTGCTTGGGTAACCGATCTCTCCATATCGTTTCTATTTCATTTACCATCTTCTGTAGAATATTCTTAATTTGCTTATTTGATGTTTCTGCCTGGCCACTTGTCTATGGGTGATAAGGGGTGACAACGTTGTGATAGATGCCATGACTCTTCAAATAATTATGAAGTTTCATGTCAGTAAAGTGAGCCCCTCCATTGTTAATCACCATCCTTGGAGTTCCAAACCTTAGAAATATCACTTCTTCAAACATCTTCCTTGAATATTTTGAATTGGTATTCTTGCATGGCATGGCTTCTACCCACTTAGATACATAGTCAACTGCCACCAAGATGTACTCACAGTTTTTTGACTTCACGAATGGTCCCATATAATCAATTCCCCAAACATCAAAGAGCTCAATCTGAAAACTGTTGGTGAGTGACATGGCATCTCATGAATTGATATTCCCGTGCCGTTGACATGATCCACATCTCCGGACATAATCTTTGGTGTCTTTATACATGGTTGGCCAAAAGAACCTACTCTCTGGACACATCTTCCGAGCAAACCATTAGCGCAGACTAAGAGATACAAAGGATCCCATATGTGGAGACGACTTTTATAAATAAGCTTCCTTTTATTTTTCCCCTGGTGCTATATAACCTGCAACTATAAAGTTGACAATATTTACATACCATGGGTCTGATTTTATTACCTTGAATAGCATGTCGTCCCTCGGTGAATCATTGATAGGCAATTTACGTGAATTCTTAAATTGCATTCAAGACAAGTAATCGGCAAATGTGGTTTTCTACTCCTTTTCTATCTTTTATTTCTAAATCAAATTCTTGGAGTAGCAAAATCCATCTTATTAAATAAGGTTTAGCATCTTTCTTAGTGAGTAAATATTTAAAAGCAGCATGATCAGTGTAAACAATTAGTTTAGCTTCCACTAAGTAAGATCTAAATTTATCAAGGCATAATAGACAAATTGCCCCTTGAACTTTTATCAAAAGATCAAATTGGCCCCTCAACTATCAAAAGGGCCAATTTGACCCCTGAACTTTTTAATTTCGGTTCAATCTCATCCTCTGCCCGATGCCGTCAAATACTCACTTCGTTAGCACAAGTAACTTTTGATATTTTTCCATAGTACTGATATTTGTTTATTTTATAACTAATTATTGGTGCATGCTAAATTCATGAAAATTTTTGTGTAGCCTCTTCATGATGTACTCTACCTAGAAAAAATATGAAACCTAGAAAATAAATAGTTTTTGTATGTTTTAAAATTACCTTATTTAATTAATAAATGTAAATTCTATGATTTTTTGCAGTCAAAATAAATATCCAAAAATTATAAAAATTGATTTATAGCTGCTTTATAATGATATCAACCTATATAAAAGGGGATTAGGATAAAACTTAAAACTTAAAACTCTCCTTTTTAATTAATTTTGAGTTTTGCGTTTGAAGTTTTATTAATTATTTAGTTAAGAAAAGGGAATTAGGATAAAACTTAAAACTCAAAACTCAAAATTAGTTTTGAGTTTTAAGTTTTATCCTAATCTCCTTCTATATAGGTTGATATCATTATAAAGCAGCTATAAATTAATTTTTTATAATTTTTAGATATTTATTTTGACATGTAAAAATCATAGAAGTTATATTTATTAATTAAATAAGGTAATTTTAAAATATACAAAAACTATTTATTTTTTAGGTTTCATATTTTTTCTAGGTAGAGTACATCATGAAGAGGCTACACAAAAAATTTTTATAAATTTAGCATGCAATAATAATTAGTTATGAAATAAATAAATATCAGTACTATAGAGAAATGTCAAAAGTTACTATGCTAATAACTGAGTGAGTGAGCGGCAGGCGGATGATGAGATTGAATCAAAATTGAAAGTTCAGGGGCCAAATTGGCCCTTTTGACAGTTGAGGGGCCAATTTGATCTTTCGATGAAAATTCAAGGGCTAATTTGGCTATTGCGCCATTTATCAATAGCAAAGACAACAGCTAAGAGCTCCTTTTCGCTTGTTGCATAATTAAGCTGAGCTCCCTGTCATAGTCTTACTAGCATAAGCGATAGCATGATACTTCTTATCTCTAGTTTATCCCAAAAACTGTCCCCATAGCATAGTCACTAGCATTACACATAATTTCAAAAGGTAAAGACCAATCAGGAGGTTGAATGATTGGTGCGGAGATAAATGTTTCTTTAAGAATATTAAAAGATTTTAAACATGCATCATCAAATTCAAAAGGAACATCCTTAGCTAACAAACTAGTCAAGGGTCTAGCAATATATGAAAAATATTTATAAAACGGTGATAAAAACCACAGTGACCAAGAAAACTTTGGATCCCTTTTATATTGACAGGTGGAGGTAGTTGTTCAATTACTTTAATTTTAGCTCTGTCTAACTCTATACCTCTTTCAGGCACTAGGTGTCCTAGCACTATCCCTTCTCTAACTATAAAATGATACTTTTCTCAATTAAGGACTAAGTACTTCTCTTCACATCTTTACAAAACCTTATCTAGATTTTCAAGACAATCATCAAAATTCTTTCCATAAACAGAAAAATCATCCATAAAAACTTTCATGATGACTTCAATCATATCAGAAAATATAGACATCATGCATCTTTGGAAAGAAGCCGGTACATTACATAATCTAAAAAGACATTCTACGATAAGCATAAGTTCTATAGCGACATGTAAAGTAGTTTTACTTTGATCATCGGGATGGATAGAAATTTGGTGATATCCAGAGTAACCGTCCAGAAAGCAAAAGAAAGAGTGATTTGCCAAACGCTCCAACATTTCATCAACGAAAGGTAGCAGAAAGTGATTTTTTCTTGTTGCTTTATTAAGTTTCCTATAGTCTATGCACATATGCCATCCAGTAACAGTCCTCTGGGGGATTGGTTCATTCTTACCGTTTCTAACAACAGTCATACCACCCTTTTTAGGTACAACTTGAACAGGACTTACCCACTCACTATGCGGCACATGATAGATAATCCCAAAGACACAATAGTTTTAAAACTTCTTTCTTAACTACCTCCCTCATCGCATTATTAAGCCTTCATTGGGGCTCTCTAGTAGGTGTAAACTCAGGATCAGCTGGTTTGCGATGGGTGCAAAGAACAGGGCTAATTCTCTTGAGATCTTGAAGTGAGTATCCAAAAGTAGCACGGTGTTTTTCTAAAACAGTTATCAAGCGCAAAGATTCTCCTTGAGAGAGTTTATCACTTATGATCACAGGAGATTCCTGATCATTATTCAGAAAATTACATATTTTAAACTAGAAGGTAAAGGTTTAAGTTCAATAGAGGGTTTAGGTGGCTCTAGCAATTCATCTAGAGGTTCAGAATCATGTAGTTCCTCTTTCTCTTTATCCATGAAGAGCTAGGCTTCATCATCCACGTGTGGTTCAATTAGTTCTTCAGTGAAAATAGCATTAACCACCTCTATTGGATTTGGCTCAGGAAGCAGCTCTATCTTGGTTTTCAAAGAATAGGTTATAGACATAGAGAGTTTAAAATATTTCCCGGGACTAATATCTAGTTTTCTTTTTTGACCTTCTATAATGAGCTTTCCTATTGGTAAACCTATTAACTCATCAAACTCCCAAACATCAAAGATATATAAATTTAATGGAACTTGAACTCCATAAACCAAAATAGAAAGAGAACATAATACTTCTAAACTTGGAATAATGTGATCCGAAAGACTTTTCAAAGTTTTAATAGTTAGAATTAATGATATATCTTCTAAAAATCTTTTAGCAAACGGAAGAGACATAATATTAACACCCATAATTAGATTTAAAGAGTAGTAAAAGGATGTTTATCAATCTGACATTTAAAAGTAACGTAAGAAGAATTTAAACGAATAACATTATTTAAAAGCTCGATTTTTCTAACCACTCTTCACTTAAGACAAAGACTAACTCTTTCATAAATTTTTAATGAACTTTACCTCAAAGGGATGAATAAGATTAACATTTTTAAGTTTCCTAGATTCTAGAGGTGTTTATATAATCATCAAAAAGATCATTCTCCAAATCAAGCATAAAATCGAAGTGGAGTTTCCTCCTCTTCTTTATTCAAAAGTTTAGGTTTTAAAATAGCCAAAGGTTGGGATTCAAACAAGATTTAGATTCAGCTATTGACTCTTCTTTTTTTTCTTCAGAAGATCATTCAAGATCTTCATGAGAATAGTTTTTACATGCGTAGCAGTAATATATATGAACGCTCCTCCCGCGGTCAAATTAAGATATTTTTTAGTTTTTTCATTAAGGCCAAAAAAAAGAAGTGTTGTAAAAGAATGGGTTCTGCCAGAGCAAGACTAGGACCTAAATTTATAAAACCGTCAAAATGTTCCTAAGCCTTACCTAATGATTCGTTATCTAATTATTTAAAGCCTATGATTTCAAAATGAAGTTTAGCGACTTTCTCGATAGAAAAAATTTAAGACAAAAGTTAGAACATAACGCTTCCCAATCTCCTTGATTACCCCATCATAATATTTATACTAGTGTTTAGCTCGTCCCCGTTAGTGAAAATAGAAAAGCTTCCACCTTAACGTTTCATCAGCCATGCCTTTAATGTGTAGACATGAACAAGTTTCTTCAAAATCATTTAAATAGGAATAGGGGTTTTCGCTAGTACTGCTTGAAAAAATATGTTCCTGAACTAAATGAATCAACTCTGGGCGTAGCTCATAGCCAGGTGATATAATTGGTTTAGATAATTCTACTGGCTGTAAACATGAGCCCGATGGTGCTCTGTATTGATATAAGAGTTAAGATACGGGTTCCATATTAAAAGACAAATTAAAATCTTAAAAGATAAAAGAAAAGTATAGTATAGAAATTAAGCTAAACTTAAAGTCCTCAGCAAACCGTTCCCTGGCAACGGTGCCAGAAATATTTGTCGGTATTAATTAAATACACATAAGAAATAAGATTATCAGCAAGCGCACAGATACAATACCGTTGTAGCACTTCATCAAGATTAATCTAGTTTTAAATATCGAACCCAAAGGAACAGTAGGTGACGATGACTAAGTCTATAAACTTAACCCAATGCACAATCAAGCTAGAAAATAGCGAGAATAAGAAGAACAATATGGATTATCTAATTCTGATCTCTGTAAGCGGTTGTTCTATATCATATGATCATGAGCGATAACTTAATAAGATAGAAGTAGAAATCAGAGTTCTCTCCTACCAAGCACCTTTTCCTTGCCAAATCTATTAGATTCAACGAAGCTATAAGTCACCTCCACGAGCTACCACTATCCAAAAAATCAGAGGACATTCACAAGTAAACATAGCTTAAACACCACGTCTACGCTATGAATACTACTTCAATCAAGAAGCTATCAAGATCAAAATACTCAATAAGAGTTGCAGACTAGAAAAATAATATGAACAAAATACTTACTTTAACCAGAAGTTGACTACTAAATGATCTCAAGATGCAAACTCTGGGCGAGGGAGCTGGATCCTGAAGAATACAGCGATGAAGAAGCACCGACAGGCCGGAACTCCACCAAAACTCTACTTTCTAACTCTATCTCTCTAATGTCTAAACAAGAACTAGTTCTAGATTAAACTAGCCTCTCTTAATTGCCAGGCTAGATCTACTAGATACGAATTACGGTTTCTGGCTTTTCAGCTCTTCTCTGATCTGGCTCTTTTTCAGGGGGGTTCAGGCCTATATTTATAGCTTGGTGGGATGAACATCAACCGATGGATCAAACCGACTTAATGTAGGGTCAAGATGCATCCTCAAAGGCGGTGGAGAGGTGCGCGAAAGATGACAGGTGGACCCTATTTTGGGGGGCTGGGCGGCTCTAGCAAGTGGGGCCGACCGCCCCACCGAAAGCCTCTCAGTCTCCGTTTCCTTCTAGTGTCTTTTGGATCCTTCCTGATTCCAATACCGATATTTTCCGTCGTGGTCAAGTTTTATGTTTTTTATGCAATTTAATCCTCAATTATGCACTTTCTAGATAACTTTCTGAAAAATAAATAATTCATCAAAACTCGTAGAAATTGTTAGTATTAACCTCCAATTCTATGATATTATTACAAAATGCAAGGAAGATTGGCGGTTAAAAATAGACGTTATCTACCGTCAACACTCAAGCATTTGTAAGTCCTTCACCTTTTGCACCTCATCTCCAGTGTCTTTCTCATCAACCGTTTCGTTGTCAACTTTTATTCCTATCGCTTCGGTCAAGTCTATCTTGAACCTCTCTTCTAGTCCCTCTTCTTGAAAGAACTCTCCATCATATGTGTTTGGGTTGAAGTTGTAATCTTCATCATTTGAAAGATTTCGCGCACGTTGTAACGCACCATGCATACAAACCCAATATCTCAATTTTTTATCATAGCCTCCACATGTCATATCATGACGTCTCGATAAGTTTCATGATTTTTGGACTTCATTTGAATTTTATATAATTTATAAACAGTTCGCCCGTAAGTTCGTGATCATATTTCGTGAAGTAGATGTGCGAAAAGTTCGAAAGTATATTTATGAATACGGCCTCAAATTACACTCAATAATATGAATATCATTTTTCATTCATAGAATTTCATTATTCGATGCGCTTGCAGTTCAGATTTGTATTTTTCAAAAAAAAAAAATCAATGAAATGAAAAAATAGGAGGTTAATCATGTATTATTACAGAAAAATTTAGGGGCAAAAAGAAAAAATAAAATACTTTGCCGAGTGCCTTGAGAAGACACTCGGCAAATCATGTACCTTTGCCGAGTGTTCCCTTTTGACACTTGGCAAAGGCAATGGCAGATAACGGCAGGTCACAGCAGTTGAAGGCAGACACTTGGCAAAGGCAACGGTAGATAATGGCAGGTCACGGCAGTTGAAGGTCTGCCGAGTGCAGGGTTTGTCGAGCGCTCAACACTCGGCAAACCTCCTCTTTGCCGAGGGTTATTAATTGCTGAGAGCTTGGCACTCGGCAAAGAGGTTCTTCGCCGAGCATCTGCCTTGGCCGAGGGCGGCACTCGGAAAACAACCCCGCCGAGTGCCCAATATCCGGCTCTCGGCAAACGGTCGGGCACTCGGCAATGAAACTGTCTCCAGTAGTGACGTCAGCCCATTTGACAAACTGCTGCATCCCTGCAGATTTCCTTTTTTTTCTTTTTCAAATAGAACATGCGGAGAGCATTCCAATGCCATCTTTATTAATGCTAGGTAACTCCAATATCGATCGATCAGTGCAAAATACAGTAGCGATTCAGACCAACGCCACGCCGTCGCGGGCAAGCCCGGCTAGCTCCCCTCTCTCGATCGGCTGCAGTCACGCACGTCCGCTTGCCCTTGGCCAATCGCCATGGACGCCGTGTCCTCGTCCCCGGCGCCGCTGCGCTTTGTCATGTTCCCGTGGCTCGGGTTCGGCCACCTGCTCACGTACCTGGAGCTCGCCGAGCAGCTGGCGCTGCGGGGCCACCTCGTGTCCTTCGTCTCCACGCCAGGCAACATCACCCGCCTCCTGGCGCTGCGCCCCTCCACGGCACCGCGCATCGACCTCGTGGCGCTCTCCCTGCCGCGCGTCGACGGGCTCCCCGACGGCGCCGAGTCCACTAACAGCGTACCCTACGACAAGTTTGATCTCCTGTTCAAGGCCTTCGACGGCCTCGCCGCGCCCCCTTTGCGGAGTTCTTGGGCGCGTCCTGCTCCGACGGGGGCAAGAGGCCTGACTGGGTCATCCTCGACTTCGCCTACTGGGCCGCCATCGCCGCCGTCGAACACAAGGTAGGTTCCACTGCAAACTGGTAAATGTGCATGGTCAATCATGTGTATGTATATGTGTGTGTGTGTATATGTCTCAGATCCAGCTGGGCTTGGGCTTGTTGTCATCATGCATCACCAGGTGCCATGCGTGATGCTTGTTTCGAGCGCCGCGTGTATGGCCGCGGGCCGGGAACCGCCCGGTGCACCCCGTTACGAGTTGGAGCAGAACATGCGGCTTTTCAAGGACGACGGCGCGTCCGGTATGTCCGTCGTCAAGCGCTTGTCCTTGACGTTCGAGAAGTGCACGTTCATGGCCATACGAAGCAGCCTTGAGTGGGAGCCCGAGTGCTTGCCGCTGGTGGCGCCACTCGTCGGCAAGCCTGTTCTCCCCGTCGGTCTGCTTCCCCCGTCACATGGCGCCAACGCGAACGGGGAGCACGCCACCGTGCGGTGGCTGGACGCGCAGCCGCCGAGCTCGGTCGTGTACGTGGCGCTGGGGAGCGAGGTGCCGCTAAGCGCGGAGCAGGTGCACGAGCTGGCGCTGGGGCTGGAGCTCGCCGGGACACGCTTCCTCTGGGCTCTGAGGAAGCCCATGACCGCCGGCGGCAACGTCAACGCCGCCGCGGAGGTCCTTCCGGCCGGGTTCCAAGAGCGGACCGGCGGCCGTGGGCTGGTGGCCAGGGGTGGGTTCCTCAGACCAGCATACTGGCACACGGCGCCGTTGGCGGGTTCCTGACGCACTGCGGGCCGGGCTCGCTCATCGAAGGGCTCTCGTATGGCCGGCCTCTCATCATGCTGCCCATGTTGGGGGACCAAGGGCCCAACGCGCGTTTCATGGAGGAGAAGAAGGTGGGGTTGCACGTGCCCAGGTCTGACCACGACGGCTCGTTCGACCGCCATGGCGTCGCCAGCGCAGTCCGCGCCGTCATGCTAGAGGAAGAAACCAGGGGTGTCTTTGTGGCAAATGCCCTCAAGCTGCAAGGGATTGCTGCTGACAAGGAACTTCAGGACAGGTACATCGACGAATTTATACAGCAACTAAGATCGTACGCCTCTGCTCGGCCCCTGCCTCCAGCTGCTGAGATAAATATGCTACGTACTCGAAAAGCTTGGATCATATATAAGTAAAGTACGTAGCTAGCGTGCAGGGTAGTTAGTATGCAACTGTTAAATTATACGACGGTTTGTAACTTATAACGGTTTTTGAAGTTCTGTTAGATGATGCCTCCACATATTAGATGATGCCTCCACACATTAGATGATGCCTCATGCCTGGAAGATCATGTATTGAATAAGTTTTGCTTGTTGTGTTGTTTATTTGTAATAATGGGCTCCTTCATCGAATAAATTAAAGAGATACATGAACTGTTCTGTCCTAAGAATATTTTGTTTTCCATCTTCGTAGAGTCTAGACTAGAGAGAGGGGACGACGACAATGATGGCAGATATTTTGTTTTCCCCGCACATCAACGTTGAGTGTATAAATGGTCGTGTGCTCTTAGGGGCCAAAGTAACATTCTGGCTAAGCAGTCACCACGGAAACAATCGTTGGCCATCTAGTTATTGATCCAACAGGCGAAACAATATCCTCAGATCGAATTTTACATTTTTGCAACCATAGTATCTATTCGATTTTGCATGTTACTTCACACAACATAGATATCACATTCAGTAATTGTATGAGTAGTTGTGCCACAGCTGTGTGGTCGATTTTGCAAGTAGTAGTGATTATGGATAGAGTTTCTCATTTTATTGGAGACATTTTAACCATATTTTTAGTTATCCATGTTGAGAATTGAGAACAAGACGCCATTGCTTATCATCCACTGAACAATGAACAACCGGTGACATCAAATAAAAAACTCGATACATGGTGGCTAGACAGCCCCGGGTATTTCCCATTTAAAAAGAAGATCTTCTCAAACAGGTCAAGAAAACCCCCGAACCTCTCCCTCGCCCATACACAGCGGCACCGCAGCTTTATGAGATGATCTAGCCATAGACCTGTGCTTTGGGCGTGGGGCAGACGAGGGAGTTTTTTTACTTGCTCGGGGAAAAATCCCCGAAAACAATGTGTAGGTGCGCCACACTTGGGGCTCGAACCCGCGCCGTGAGGGTGCCAATGAAAGTGCTAAACCAGCCGATCTAGCACAATAATGCAAGAATATTCTCAAGAAGACAATAATGGTTAAAAGGAGGAAAGAATTGGTTTATAGGACCACTCTCAAGGCACCACCCGTTATGAGACAACATATTAGTTCGTTTATGCTTGTCAACTACAAGTGGAGCTAGAATATATAAGCCTTATTGCGCAACCAGAGAGATGAAACTAAATTTTGATGGCCCACAAGTGAAAAGAAGGATTCAGATTCGTGAGGTGGAGGAAATGAGATTAAAACATAAGCAAATGGTTTGATTCAAAACCAGGATTTTAATGGAGACAAAATTCTACTATTCAACTAGTCAATATCCCGCATGCTGTTGCCGCGGGCCAATCAAAATTATAAATTTGAGTTTTTTTTTTATAATTTGAGGGAACTGTTCTTCTATGATGAGCTCTTGCATTTTAGAAGTAAATTTTAAAAGGGAGGAGGATAGTAAAAGAAATAAGCGAAAGAAATTTTAAAAATAGGAGTATTTGATTTTTAGGATGAAAGGAGTAGGGGGAAAGAGAAGGAGGTGAGGGGGACAAAAAACTGTGTTGGAAAATAGGAAATTGGTGCGGTATGTTTTTTTATAAAAAAGCAGAAAAATTTCGTTATGATGAGCTTTTTGCATTTTAATAGTAAATTTTAAAAGGAAGGAGGCGAGTAAAACAATTATTAAGCGAAAAGAAATTTTAAAAATAGGAGTATATGTTATTTAGGATGAAAGGAGTAGGGGGAAAACAGAAGGAAGTGGGGAGGGGGTTTTTAGAAATTGAATTGGGAAATAGAAAATGTATAGGGCAATTTTTTTTGGGGGCCGAGGAGCAAAAAAGAAAAAAAAGAAAAAAGAAACTGCACTGTTCATAACCACTGTTCCTGGAACAGTGTTATGTGAGGGGGGACACTGTCGCGGGAACAGTGGTTTTGTGAGGAGGTACTGTTCATCTACAGGAAACCGTGAGAGGGGGAGTGTTATACAGGATTGAGGTTATAGGTAGATTAGAGGTTCAAATTATTTGGATAAAGGAAATTACAATTCACCATACCTTAGCTGAACGTTATATAAGCGTATAGACAATTACATACATTAAATTACAACATTCAGTATAAAGGTATACATCTTGGAAATATGGAAAATCATGCTGCACCACTTTCTGATTTTAAATATTTCCCTATTTTCCCCCTTCATATTTGGCAGTGACGACGCTTCAATATTGTAACTTATAGCTAATGCTTTGAGCAGCACACAATAGGCTGATGATCTTGAAGAGTTTATCTTATATTATATTTTGACCAAGACTTACTTATATTCAATGGTCTCCAATTATTTGATCAAATTATTTGATCACAGCTACTAACGAGCATGCTTTTAATATCACGTGCTAGTCTTTTCTAGCAATGTTTCAAGTTTTCTTAAGAAGCTGGATGTGAAAGCCTTCCGCACAGCTCGGGATAAAGCATCATCGTCCCTGTCCCTTTGCTGAGGGCATTCCATCTATATTCAGGAAAACACATGGCACTATTAGCATCGTTATAAAATTTGAGACTTTCGCATGTCAGCGTCTGTATGGTCCAGTAAAATTTGAGACTTTCATATGTCAGCGTCTGTATGGTCCAGTAAAATTTGAGACTTTCATATGTCAGCGTCTGTATGGTCCAGGTATATTTATGCTCTTTTACCTATAATTGGTGACCAAGCAGTGGAGGAACATAGCCATTTGCAGCTTGGCAAAGTCAGCACCAAAACCGTAAACCACCCCCAAAGGCCATAAAATCCTCAAGAGCCACCAACTGGTTCAGGTGTATCCTGTAGCATTTAAACAAATATGTGTGTCATCAAAACAGCACTTTGCACTAAGAACAGAGTTTAGGACATGACATTTTAGAACTATTTAGGTCAACTAATAAGAATTGTTTCTAAATTAATATGAGTTTCACACATACTTTCCATCTCCATGGATTGAACGCCAAGGGGTCATTGTGAACCTTTGAATTCAGGTGAGCTGCAGATGGACAGATTATGATCTTTGATCCTTCTGGAATAGTGTACCCTGAGTTCATAAGTTTGAAGTGAGGATATATACACTGATCTATTTATAGCTACTACTAGGAATACCATACCGTAGTAGATTTTTTTTTTTTTGGCTGCACGTGGTGGCAACCATATGCATATACATACCCTTCATGTGTACGTCCTGGTTTGCTTGTCTGAACACCACCGGAGCGATGTTTCAGAGCCTAAGAGATTCATGTATAACCTATATATGTGATGTAGAAAAGGTAAATTAGGTATGCCAGCTGAAAACTATTGGATTCTTCCTTTTTGGGAGCAGCTAAATTACGGCCGGCCGTAATTTAGTCTTCCGCACGGCCATGCCATTTTTGGCAAAAAGTGCAACTATTGTATTCTTTTTTTGGCAAGGATGCTAAACCCACTGCTTGTTTGCGCGCGTACGTAAGAAATTTTTTCCCGCCACATGTAATCAACATGTAACCAAGCGACTTGCGTGTCCAGGCCCATACCACGGTTATTATGAGCAAATTAGGTCTAGATATATATATGCCTTTAGGTACTACATGTATATGCTAAAAAACAGGATACATAAAGTAAGCTTCTCTCATAAAGACTAATTGGTCATCCTATCGCCAAATAAACACAAATTTGCATTTGTCAGGTTCCTAGAATACAATACAATACATCTACCTAGGAAAACACACATTTGCCCAACCTGCATCTTGCTCCTCTGTACATGGCCTGCATCCTGCATGTTAAAAAAGGATAGCATGTGTCCATAAAGTTTTGAGCCAAAGGTATGGTGAGCTAAAATATATTAAGAAACAGTAGCATCTAAAGAAAGAGCTAAGGTGATTAAATAAAAAACTAAATAACTGTATTTTCTTAGGCAACTTAAGTGACATTTGTTAGGCAACAATGTCTTTCAAAATAGGCAATTTATGCATTCTGAAAAAAAGCAAATATAGTATATGTGTTCATTAACCCATGGCCCCCCCCCCCCGCCCCTGCCCCAGCCCCAGCCTCACCCCCACCCCATTTTATTTACAAAATAATACACAGCTCTATTTTTCATTTTTAATGTATCGCACTTGTTTGTGTAATAGGCAAAAAAAAAAAAAAGATGAAAACAAAATCAAGGTGATGGCGTAACAGTAGAAATAAAGGAAAAAGAACACATAAACTCACCTAAAATCTGCAGTCAACAATAGGGCTGCGCTCATCACGTGGGACAAGAGCACCACTGCAATAGGGGGCTGCAAGGCAGAAGGTGGTCAGGGTGAGGTGCAACACGGCTGTCACCTAGAAGCCTGCAAGTGAAACAAAGTAAAAGTATGCCAATTCAGAGTATAAATTGGACAATCCAGTATCTCTATGTATGCTTAGAAATCAGAAGCTCACACGAATCAAATATGACAATGCTGCATGGATCGTATTTTCTTAGGCAGTTTAAGTATCATTTAACAGGCAACTATATCTTACTAAATAGGCAATTTATGTATTCTGAAAAAAGCTAGTGCTTGTGTCCATTTGCAATTCACAGCCCCACGCCCACCCCCAAAACCTAATTTATTTGCAAAAACTACATATCAAATAGAGGCAAGGTGATGATGTCAGAAAACTATTTTGAACAACAGGCAGAATAGTTTAATGAACTGAACAGAAATTATCAGCATATAACATTAGAAAAAAAAAAGAAAAAGAATGATCTGTCAGCAACAATATGTCACCTGCATTAGTTAGCACCCTCTCCCAATCTGTGCTTCACTACTCAAAAAATGGAATCTTAGGCTTCCCTTGCCACTTGTTCATGATTAAAAGTAAACATAGCATAGAGTAAGACTTAAAAATTAAAGGAGGAATAGGGTAAAAATAGCAGAGGAGACTAGCATCAGTCACTCATGATGGCATGCAAAAAAAACATGTAAGTCATGATTGCTTAAAAGGTACATCAATATATCATGTATATCATGAAATTCAAAACCCTGACTGAAGCTGCATGCCAAGTGAGAGCAGCTAACTAGTGAATAAAAAATAATTAAATCTTATCTAAGAGCAAGGACTGTTCACATAAGCACATCAATTTGGGTCCACTGAACTGCTGCCGGTGGACTAAAAATTGTAGAGAGAAACACTACCTAAAGTCCTGATCTACAATGAAGGGAAGGAACTATTGGACAGTTGATGTTTCTGCATAAATGCTGCCGCTGCTGCTACAAAATTACCAATTGCAAAAAGCTAGTAGGTTAGGCCAAAGATAAACAAATCAATACAAACACCAAACAAATTGTAAAAATTTAGAAGAACATGGCAAGCCACTGCTCAAACCTGAAACAACCCAACATAAACTTGACTGACAGCAGAGGATAATATTCTTTTTTTTTGCAGCACAAACAAGGGAACAAAAAAATGAAAATAGCATTTAGTTTTTAAATGAGCAATTTAGTTGAAATGTGGTGTGCTAATCATAACAACCCTATCAACAAATTGTGCATTAAGTAAAAAGTATGGTGTCTATTTTCATTTGTTTATGTATCCCATCTATGTTTGTAACGGGCAGAAAATATATTCAAGCAGCGTCAAGGTATGTTGTGCTAAAATAAAAAAAATTGTATCTAAAGTGAGCCAAGGTTCTTAAATCAAATCTTAAAAACTTTGTTTTTGGTTTTGCAATTTAGGTGTTTATCATTGGCCAATAATGTCTTTTTGAGTGAATGGCAATTTTGTAGCAGCAGCTAAAAGCAACTATTGCAGAAACAAAACTGTCCAATCTAAATTCATACTTTAGGTTCCTTCCCTTCATTGTATTTTTAGTCCACCGGCAGCAGTTCAGTGGACCCAAATTGATGTGCTTATGTGAACAGTCCTTGCTCTTAGATAAGATTTAATTATTTTTATTCACTAGTTAGCTGCTACTACTTGGCATGCAGCTTCAGTCAGGGTTTTGAATTTCATGATATACATGATATATTGATGTACCTTTTAAGCAATCATGACTTACATGTTTTTTTTTGCATGCCATCATGAGTGACTGATGCTAGTCTCCTCTGCTATTTTTACCCTATTCCTCCTTTAATTTTTAAGTCTTACTCTATGCTATGTTTAATTTTAATCATGAACAAGTGGCAAGGGAAGCCTAAGATTCCATTTTTTGAGTAGTGAAGCACAGATTGGGAGAGGGTGCTAACTAATGCAGGTGACATATTGTTGCTGACAGATCATTCTTTTTCTTTTTTTTTTTAATGTTATATGCTGATAATTTCTGTTCAGTTCATTAAACTATTCTGCCTGTTGTTCAAAAATAGTTTTCTGACATCATCACCTTGCCTCTATTTGATATGTAGTTTTTGCAAATAAATTAGGTTTTGGGGGTGGGCGGGGGCTGTGAATTGCAAATGGACACAAGCACTAGCTTTTTTCAGAATACATAAATTGCCTATTTAGTAAGATATAGTTGCCTGTTAAATGATACTTAAACTGCCTAAGAAAATACGATCCATGCAGCATTGTCATATTTGATTCGGTGAGCTTCTGATTTCTAAGCATACATAGAGATACTGGATTGTCCAATTTATACTCTGAATTGGCATACTTTTACTTTGTTTCACTTGCAGGCTTCTAGGTGACAGCCGTGTTGCACCTCACCCCTGACCACCTTCTGCCTTGCAGCCCCCTATTGCAGTGGTGCTCTTGTCCCACGTGATGAGCGCAGCCCTATTGTTGACTGCAGATTTTAGGTGAGTTTATGTGTTCTTTCCTTTATTTCTACTGTTACGCCATCACCTTGATTTTGTTTTCATCTTTTTTTTTTTTGCCTATTACACAAACAAGTGCGATACATTAAAAATGAAAAATAGAGCTGTGTATTATTTTGTAAATAAAATGGGGTGGGGGTGAGGTTGGGGTTGGGGCCAGGGTCGGGGCCGGGGCCATGGGTTAATGAACACATATACTATATTTGCTTTTTTCAGAATGCATAAATTGCCTATTTTGAAAGACATTGTTGCCTAACAAATGTCACTTAAGTTGCCTAAGAAAATACAGTTATTTAGTTTTTTATTTAATCACCTTAGCTCTTTCTTTAGATGCTACTGTTTCTTAATATATTTTAGCTCACCATACCTTTGGCTCAAAAACTTTATGGACACATGCTATCCTTTTTTAACATGCAGGATGCAGGCCATGTACAGAGGAGCAAGATGCAGGTTGGGCAAATGTGTGTTTTCCTAGGTAGATGTATTGTATTGTATTCTAGGAACCTGACAAATGCAAATTTGTGTTTATTTGGCGATAGGATGACCAATTAGTCTTTATGAGAGAAGCTTACTTTATGTATCCTGTTTTTTAGCATATACATGTAGTACCTAAAGGCATATATATATCTAGACCTAATTTGCTCATAATAACCGTGGTATGGGCCTGGAACACGCAAGTCGCTTGGTTACATGTTGATTACATGTGGCGGAAAAAAATTTCTTACGTACGCCGCAAAAACAAGCAAGTGGGTTTAGCATCCTTGCCAAAAAAAGAATACAATAGTTGCACTTTTTGCCAAAAATGGCATGGTCGCAGTGAAGACTAAATTACGGCCGGCCGTAATTTAGCTGCTCCCTTCTACAATTTTATAGCACATACATGAGATGTGAATTTCATAGACATGTACTCTTCCCAGGTGATATCAAAGTCTGGATCCACCCTTCTTTCTAGGATTTTTTCATGCTCCTCCTGGAAACATCTCACATAAACACAAAATCAAGGTACAGTACACACTACTACGTTTACATCAGGGGCGGTTAAATGGGATTTTCAGAGGCGGCAAAACCAACCGCTGCTGTAACAGAATCGCCAGAATTATTGGACCCACATACACCCGTCATTGCCCTTCAGACGGTTGTGCACATGAGTCAGATAACTCCAGTGGTCTGCCGGATGACTTCGGGAACCCCGAATCACTCTTTCTCCAGGATCAATACAAGAGGAACCACAACATTACAATATTTGTTACAATATAATTAAATCAGAGTGTGGAAGATTTATAACAGAAATTTTTAAAATAAGATCTAGATTTGATTATATAAACTTAACTTATTTACGGAAGCAGGAAAGAACTGCAGAAAAGAACTGCAGAACTCCCCCAGGGAAACAACCAGATCATGTCGAGCCCGCTGATAGGATCCAGCTCTGCACTAAATGTTAGTACCTGCAACAGGGGTTTAACAAACCCTGAGTACTTGAGGGTACTCAGCAAGTCTTACCTGACAGAGAGGAAAATACAAGGACATGCTAGCTAATTGGGATTTTTGGGCCAGAACCAGAGTAATGTTTTGTGGAAAAAGCTTACTAACCATAGTTTCTTACTTTCAAGTTTTATTCATGTAATATCAAATCTTATGCTTGCACCTATTCTAAATAGTACAATTATTATCAAAGCAATTCCATATCCAAGAATGATGTTTCACATTTACTCTACGATGTAGGTCAGCGGAGCAAGTCTCCATAACTGAGGAGCAACGATGATTCGAACCGATTAATAACCCAGCTGAGGATTCCCAAACCACACGATATATGTAGGTTCAAGCCTTGCATATCAACCTCCCTTCTAGATCCTCTGACTAGGACTGGGTTCACGCCACCCGAGAGCACAGTACTCCACTGTCATTACCCCGCACAACGGGTGGATTCGTAAGGTGGGTATCACAATACTCCCGCCATCTCTCCACATCCAGTGCGTGAGTGTCCATTCCTAAACCAGAATAGCCAAGGTACATAGGCTTTTCGGAGTATGTGGCCAGTACTGCAAAGTCCTGCTCACATAACAGGCCTACTCAAACGGTCCTTAATCGACTCAGACGGGACTAGCACTATCAGACAACCCTGTCGGCTTCCACCAGAGACATTTTCCATGTCCTGCCCGGTCTCCAATTAAATTCCAATTCATTATCATCTTCTACTTAGGACCATCTCCTGAGTAGCGAACCATTGCAAAGTAGAAAATTGTCATTTGATCATTGTTCATTAAGCATGGCTAAGCATCACTAGCTTTTTATAATCAAAAAGGTAATCAAGTTAAGGTAATCAATTATCAAGGTGGGCAATGCATCAAGTGTATTCTTTCATAACCCATAGCAATGCATAAAATATAAACAAGTGGGTAAAATTTTAAAATCACAAGCAGAAGATGTTTTATGCTCCGGGGCTTGCCTGTGTTGCAGTAAAGGTTAGTTCGACGATGCGGCTGTAACCTAGAGATTTTTCTGGCGGTCGCCGCTAGACCGCAAGGGCGAGGAGATGAGCGCGGGCGACGGGGTCACATCGCCGCATTGAAGACTCCGGCCGATTACGCCGGGGCAGGGCCAAGGTGTTCAGCGGGTCTCTGAGTTGAGGACTGTGAGTGTAATATCCTGATTTTTTTAAAATAATAATAATAGTAGTAATAATATGTTAACCGGACAGACTAAAGATAGGAGAAAAATTTTACTTTTTGAACCGTAAGTCATATGGAAGATTAGAGACCGTGGATGCGTAGAGATCGATGAGGCGATTCCGTTCGACTACTAACATGTTGCATTTGGAGACAGAATGATTGTTAGCAGAGTCGTTAAATTTGGACCGTCGGATGTGGCTTAGAGTATCCCTTCCTCCCTCACGTTCAAGGGGAAAAAAAAAAAGTCGAGTCCTATTCATCTTCTGTTCAGCGCCGCCACCCCCTTCGTTCTTTCTTCCCCAATCGTCGCCGCTGCCTCTTGGCCGGTGCTTTCTCATCAGCATCCCCACCAGTTGTTGCCATCATGTTTGAGACGATCCGCGCTGCCAACATCAGGTACGACAGGAGTAGCACCACGCCTGTATCCTCTCTGTTCTTGCCTGTTGTTTGGGCGCTTCCATTGCTGCCTCTCTCCGTGCAATTCTTTGAGTGGTGGTGCTGTAGGGCAGCAGGTGTCACGTACAGCAATGGAAGGGGCAAGGAACTAGCCAAGGGAAGATAAAGAAGTTCGTGATCTGCTTCCTGCTGTTCCAATCTGGGGTATATATATACGTATCTATCTGAATGTGCTTTGCAAATAAGTGGAGATACCTGATTGGTCCGGTTCAGTTCATGTCTAGTTAGATTAGTTTATTCAGCAATTGGCTTAAAAAAAAAAAAAAATCCTAGTTAGTGCAAGGAACTTGATTTGTTCTGTCGTCCATGCATCTATTCTGTAAGCAACCAGCTGCTGTCCAATTTGGAAGAATATTTTCCTTTTCTTCATTGAAGACAGTAGTTAACTTCACATAGAACACAGAAGGAGCAGGGGCCTTGGCAACGTTTAATTTGTGCATATCGATACTTCCTAGTCCGTTGCTGCAGTGCCGAGTTAGTTTTTCCTTGTACATCAAGTTGTACCCTCTTAGCAATAACCTGACACATGTAATGGACACCCACGTTAATTTTAGATTGGTATAATTTTGGGCTGTTTTTGAGTACGTGTGAACCATGCTGTTCAGGTGCTGGCGAGTCAGTAGGCAGGACCTAAGCGATTTGCCGAGTGCTTCGTTGCATCGTTGAGGTAAGTGCATGACGAACCTTTACTTGGGCTTTGCGCCGCTGGTTGTGTTTTCCATTGATCCATGAGTTCCATGTGTTTTATATTTTCATGATTTATATTCAAGCTCCGGATTTGAGATCCATATTTCAAGTTTCATTTACATTCAATTCCGGTGCCGGATTTGTCCGGAGGTGTAAGTTGGTTCTTATATTCAGGTTCCTATGAGTAAGTGCTGGCCCCATTTACTCGGCTTTACCGGTAAATGCTAAGGAGTATTCAGGTACTGTCCGTTTCAGACGGAAACTACTATTTATTTGATATTCCAGTGATTCATTCATGATCCCCCTGTGAACTTCGTTCTTTCGGTTCTAATTGTATTTGCTGAGTGTTTTTGCTCACTCTTGTGTTTATGTGGCTTTTAGGTACCAGTGACTGTGGCATGCATGGGAACAATCGGGAGTAGCACATTCATGAGCACAAATATTAGTAGCCTATACATCAATCATTAAATTTAAACTTTTGCCACGTAACAGATTAATTATAGGTTGCTTAAAATGTTAGTTGTCTACAATGGTTATTTCAGTTCGGATAGTCCTTATTTTCTTTAGGATGGGCTGTGATGCTTATGATTTTAGTTATGACATTATTATTTTGGAACTGTGATTTATTTTGCTCAGATATGTCTAGTTTTAGGACTAGTTTTAGGAGAGGCACTGTCGAAATTTTGAATAGTCTTTAATTTTAGATTTTCTTTTATGTTGTTGGTTAGCCCCCGATGTTTATTTTTAAGCCGGGGCGTTACATTTGGTATCAGAGGCAGGCTAGATTAGAGTATAAAAAACTTTAAATTGGATATGGAAAAAATTCACACACTTTTGCACTATAGGATGGGATTCGTGGGCTGCATTGTATTTTTGAGTCCATTGTTTTTCTTGTATTTTTTATCTCGATTTGATAACATGTGTTGTTGCATCGTTACTTTGTCTTACGGGTCAAAGTTATTCCCTAAGAAGGGAGTGCTCATATATTGTACGATGACCTTTGCCATAATCTATTGTTCCGTATTGGCACATCTTTGTCCTAAGAGGCTTCTAGTGTCATGTTTCTAGTAGGAATGCTTGTTTTTTTTATCATTCGGTTCTAGCAAATCTTACCTATCCACTTGTTATCTTGAAAGGTCTATATTGAAAGTTAGAGACACAATTTGCTTGGTTTCTATTGTGCGTGGCGAGCTTGTACCTCATAAAGAACTAATTAGGAAATAAAAGATATTTGAATATTTGTATTAGATTTCAATCATTGGACAAGGGAGTGAACATGAATTTGTGATTATGGAATACTAGAGAACATTTTTGGAGACATAGTAGCTGGAGATATGATGACTTGAACCATTGTTAGTTCCTTAGCATCTAATCATGGAATCATTGTGCTCAACATTTCATCTTTCCTAGTGTACGGAGCTAGTGTTTTGATGGTTCAGCTCCATATTCCTTGCTTCAGCCAAGTGGACCATTGTTCAAACCATGAGGCCTTGCCCACTAATTAGCTCTTGTGAAGTAAAGGCCAAGATATGGAGTTTGCCATGACTTTTGCCTTCTCTTGGCATTCTATACATTACCTAATCTCTATCCTTTAACCCATTATCCTTTAGTGTAATAGAAATGGATAATGGATGGTTGCTATAAAGCGGAGTAGTGTTTTAGCCAATGTCCATTTGCTTTATCCTATTTCTTTTATATGTATCTCAAGGTAATTATATCAAATATGAGTTGGGTTATGTTTGATCTATCTATTCCAATGTGGATTGTGATTAATATGTGTAGTGCATGGCCTGATCAACCATACCATTGGTTCATGTTATTCACACCAACCACATTGAAGTAACGGGTCCAAACATTTCCCTTTATATGTTCCTCAAGAGTTCTTCACTATTTTGTGCGAAGAACGAGAGTGAGAGTTTTTGGATCATGTGTCGTGCCTAAGGCGTCATTTTGTAGTTTGAAGATTCTCTTGCTAGTATATGCCAATAAAAATTGTAGTATGACTGTTATTAACTGTGTCATTTCATGGATAAGATTTTACAAACCTCATTGAGGTGAGTGTACCATGCATTGTCCATAAATCTTACAGCCTGGGTTTAGCAAATGGTTAAGATCATCTATCAAATGCAAACTTGTGCTATGCCCTTATCCGTTTTCACAGGATTGGATTTCTCTAGACTCCATATAAGAAGCTATCTTTGAATCATTTAATTTGATCAAGTATGACATGTTGACTATCAAACATAATGTTCCTTATTCTCATTTATGGATGCCAAGTTTACTTCCTAGTCATCTTTCTCTAAATTATGGATCTTTCTTAACTTTACCTAAAGTCACTTGTGATTGAAGAAATCCCTGCTATTCAAGATTACCATGATGTTTTTCTAGACAAACTACCAACAAAGTGTCACCCAAATGTGAGATGGGGTTATCTATTGATCTTATACCTTGTACTAGATATATTTCCATAGCACCATATCATGTGTATCACCATTTCCAAGAGTTGGGAAAAAAACTTTAGTTGATCTTTTATCCAAAAAGTTCAATTCATTGTAGTGTCACCTTACAAGTGTTGTGGTTATGTCTACTAAGGAAAAGGATGGGAATTATCAGATGTGTGTGGATTATCATAGTTTGAATGTAGTAACCATCAAGAAGTAAACCTTGCCTCGTATTGATGACTTGTTTAATTATCTAAAAGATGTCCTGGGTGTTTTCCAAAGATTGCCCTATGGTCAGGTGATAAACAGATTCTGGTAAGAGGAGAATAATGAGAGGACAACTTTTGCGACCATGTATGGGCACTATGAGTTTAGAGTTATGTCTTTTGGGTTGACAATGCGTCCTCTAGTTTATGGAAACAATGAACAGCTTGCTAAGCAAGTTTGATCAGTTTGGCATGGTATTCATTAATGACATACTAGTCTTTTCAAAGAGAAACAAAGGGCATAAGCAACATTTGAGGATGATATTCCAAATATTGTGAAATAACAAGTTTTATGCCAAGTTGAAGAAGGGTGAAATTAGGCTTTTAAAAGTTAGCTTCATAGGACATGTTATTAATGACAAAGATATCTCTACTGATCTAGTCAAGCTTTCTATGATAGTAGATTGGGAAAGACCGTCTAATGTGAAGGACCTGAGCAGTTTTTAAGCTTGGTTGGCTATTACCAAAGATTTTGTGAAAGGATTTTTTTTCTATAATGTCTAAATATTTATCTGTGCTCACCCAAAAGAATATGAAGTTTAAATTGACTAATGAGTGTGAGCATAGCTTCCAAGTATTAAGGAGAAGTTGGTTGTTGCTCCTATTCTCACCTTATCTAAGTCTGTAAGTGCTTCGCTATCTACTCTGATGCTTCATGGGTAGGACTAGAGTATGTCCTTATGCAAGATGAGATGGTTACTGCCCATGCATCAAGGTAGTCGAGAATGCATTAGGACAACTACCCTACTCATGATCTAGAACTTACTATGGTTGTACTTTCTTTAAAGATATGAAGATGTTTTCAGTAAGTCTTGTCATGATTTCAATAAGTTAGAATTCACTTAGAAGGATTTGAACTTAAGACAATGAAGATGACTAGAGCTAATCAAGAATTATGATCTCACTATCTAGGATACACAGTGCAATACCAATGTTGTGGCTAATGCTTTGAGTCATAACACCATTCCCCCTACATTGAATTATTTGGTAACTGAATTTGAACAAATGGATATATTTATGTGGGAGTACCAAAAACAAAATAATTTTTTTTGTGACTCTACCATACCAAAGAGAGTGTTGGTGGCACAACATGGTCGGTCACTGCAAGTTATTATTATGAAGAAGCTCTTATCCAAGGAAGAGTCACGAATTTAGCATATATATAATCAGGAGCAAATCAGTTTAGTGGGTGCCTTTTTGTTCCACAAAAAGTTCACATAAAGGAAAACATTTTTCACAAAGCACATCATTACTGATTCACGAGGTATTGGTGATCTAAGAGATAGAAAGTGGACATGAAACATCACTATAGCAACATGTCGGGTATGCCAATGAGTTAAGACTAATCATAGGTGTGCAGTTAGAAAGCTACACTCTATAGATGTTCCTATGTAGCCCTTGGATGACATTACTATAGATCTTGTGGTTGGTTTACCATATAGCTCAAGGGAAAAGATGCTATTTGGGTTCTCATGGACCGCTTGAGTAAGATGGCATATTTTATTCCTTATTTCTCTACATCATCCAACGAGTGACCTAGCTATTGTGAGACCATGGATTGACCAGAACCATTATTTCCAATAGAGATGCTAAATTTATTTCCATGTTGTAGGAGAGCTTGTAGGGTGCCTTGGGTACTAATATGATACTTAGGACAACATTCACTCTCTAATTAGGTCAATCTTGGTGCATCACCCACCTCTGAGAGGATATGAATCTGGAAAAGGCTGTTGTTGAAGATTATTTGACATTTCTAGAGTTCTCTTTCCATATTAATCATCATTTGTACATCTAGTGTTCCTTCTTGGTTCTCTTCAACTGAAAGTGTAGAACACCCCTTGGTTTGTAGTCAATGGATGAGAAGGCAGTCCAAAAGACAACTGATCTAGTAGCTCATGTGTAGAATTAAGTATTTCTCAAAGTATTTCCTATTGCCACTGTTGTGAGATTTGGAATTAAACCGAAGCTTAGTCTGAGGTATACTGGTGCTTTCCAGATCACGGTACAAGTTGGAAGGTAGGCCATATTGATTGGAGTTACTAGAATCGATGAAGGCTATGCCTAAAGCATTTCATGTTTCTACGTTGAAAAGAGTGTAAGGGATTCCGAAAACCATAAAAATTTAGAGCTACCAATTCCATGAATGGTGTGCATAATGTGCCCATGTTTCTATGCTGAGAAAGTATCTACAAGATCCAGAACAACATATATATGACCTTGGAACCAGAAATCATCGAGGAAGATTTGACCTTCGAGGCATGTCTTGTAAGAATTTTGGACGAGTCTGATAGAGTCTTGCGACGAAAGACAATTAAATATCTGAAGGTTCTTTGGACTAATCAGACAGATCGGGAAGCAACGTGGGAGCTCGAGTCATGAATGCGGGAGAAGTATCCAGAATTGTTCTCATCTGTTGAGTAGCTCGATATCTTGTTTAATTTATGCCTATTCCTCACCAAGACTAATAAGAATTCGACGACGAATTCCATTGAAGGAGGGGAGAATGTAATATCCTGATTTTTTTAAAATAATAATAATAGTAGTAATAATATGTTAACCGAACAGACTAAAGATAGGAGAAAAATTTTACTTTTTGAACCGTAAGTCATATGGAAGATTAGAGACCGTGGATGCGTAGAGATCGATGAGGCGATTCCGTTCGACTACTAACATGTTGCATTTGGAGACCGAATGATTTTTAGCAGAGTCGTTAAATTTGGACCGTCGGATGTGGCTTAGAGTATCCCTTCCTCCCTCACGTTCAAGCAAAAAAAAAAGTCGAGTCCTATTCATCTTCTGTTCAGCGCCGCCACCCCCTTCGTTCTTTCTTCCCCAATCGTCGCCGCTG
>JADLZL010002363.1:0-109544 GCA_015844335.1 Chrysopogon serrulatus | reverse complement strand
GTGGGGTGGAAGAAAACAGCCATGCCGAGGTGGAGGAATGGGGGCGACCAAAGTGGCAGTGGAACCAAGTGAGGAAAGCGCAGGTGTAGTTGGGCATTGGGATATAGGGTTGGGGCCGACGTGGCAAGCTAGGTGCCAACGTGGACTAAAAATTGATGATGTGGATGTCAAGTGGGCTCAGTGGGCCATTTCTCTTAAATAGTTCGGGTACTAACGATTTTTGGTTTTGGAGTTGGTTGGGGTGGGGAGGTTAGGGGTTGTTCCGGACTCTGACTGAGATCAGGGGGGCTAGAATGGACTTCACTCTTTTAGTCTTCTATAAATGACCAGAGATACAGAAAAAATAATTTAGTAGCGAGACATGATAATAGTTTGGAGTTTTGCTTGTATTCAAATTATTATGGTTTGACCAGCACGCCAATCCTGTAATTATTAAGATGAAGTACATATAGCATGTTGTACGTTAAAATCGGTTCTAGAGACTTCGTCTAATAAATTAGTAAATGACAACTATTTATACCACATGGTCAACTTATTTCCGTGGGCCTAACAATCTTGTGTAATAATTGTGTTGCTTCTGATGACCAGTTTCCAATATAATCAAATAAAGTTAATGACGGATCTAGGATTTTGGTATAGGGTATGCCGCATCAAAATTTTCATATATAATTTAGTAAGAACCTATTCAACAATTCGGTATAAACAGCAAAAGTTGCCCATGGGTCCGTTTGGCTGTTCGAAACCGTTTTTGTTCTTAGTGTGAAACATCGGAATCTCTACTTTTTATATATATGATTTTTATGAAAAAATATTTTTTAATCAAAATCTACTAGCCAAACGATCTCATCAAGTGATTCTGACTTATCATCCAAAAACGTCTCTCAAGAGAATCTAGATCTGAAGCATTTCTAGGAGAATCTGCATTTCTAAATGCACTATTAGTATGCAAATGCGAATAATTATTAAATCTAACAAAACATATATAATTAAAGTACATAATACTTAATTCCTACTATTTTTTACTACTGATGTAACGAAAATCTATGTGTAACTTTAATTTAGTGAAACAAATGATACTATTTAAATGGAAAAAGGTACAACTCGCTATTGGATTAGAGCATAAAAGGGTATCAGCATCATTCTGGAATGCTATACTGCTGCAGTCCACTAGTATAGGTGTCTAGAACTTCTGTGCCTAATAGACTACCTATTGCTGAACGCTGCTGGCCTCTTATCTTAATTAAACAAACAAAATGAGTAGACCCTGCAGCACCATCCTAGGGTATGCCGCACCATACTCATGCCACCCGTTGGCTCCGTCTATGGTTAATTAGTTTGGTTTCACACACCTCTATCAATTCTCTGGGAATATATAATCGATGCACAGCAAATATATTCATCAAGATTATATCTAAGACCTTGTTTGAATGTTGTCAAATTCACTTTAATCTATACGTGTTATGGTGAAATTTATTATTAGTTTAAGTTCTATTCCAATTTACATTGACACACAGGGGTGGATCCACGGGCCGGGCTAAGGGGCTGTAGCCCCCCTGGTGGGCCGAAAATGCATGGAGACCAGTAGCCCAATAGCCCAGAAACACAGCAGATTTAGAGCCCAGCACAGCCTAACAGCCGCCTTCTTCTATTTTAGGCCCCCCCCCTCCCCTCACCCCAATTCCTATGCGAATCCGAGTACGTCCACACAAAACTGAAAGTGTTACTCAGCAGGTGGTTTTCTGTAGTAGGCTACATGATTAGATCATATCATTCACCATCGCGTTATGTAAACACAAAATAGTTAGAGATCTGTAAACATTACAAGCACGTTTATTACACTCTCCGATCCAGCGTCATCAAAAGCTGATGAAGCAGTAATTCGTAAGCAAAAGCAATCTTTTACCTTGTCGATATGTAAACGTTAATTACAAGCACGTTTATTACACTCTCCGATCCAGCGTCACCGAAAGCTGCTGATGAAGCAGTAAATTCATAAGCAAAAGCAATCTTTTTTACCTTGTCATCAAAGTCAAGGATCAAAATGCTTTTGGAGTAGCAATATTATTATTTTATCTGCGTCAAGCACCCATCATCAGCAGAGAGCAGATTTATGCATGCATATATAATATATTAGCTCCAAAAAAAGAGACCAAGACAGCGCGCGTTGACTGGCAGTTAGCCAACGCGCCACCATTGAAGCAGTTTCCCCGCTTTGCATCCGCCATTCACACAAAGTTAGTAGGAAGTGCCCTAAATGGTTGACTGTTTACCAAGCATTAATTAGCCCAAATTTGTTAATTCTTTTTCTTTAAAAGAAAATTGTCGCATAAGATCATGCGCCTCCACGCAGTGCTGCCTTCAATCCCTGTACCACCCTCTCAATGCCACCCTCTGCGACCTGCAAGATCCATCATATATTATATAGCGATAAGTGATTCATCATGAAGCAAAAATCATTTGCTCGAAAGAATGCTTGTAATGCCTAGATTTTAGTATTTTTTAGATGATGGTTGTTGCATATATTTTATACTAAAATTATAGTTTTAGTTTCTTGTAATTTCTGGACACAATCTGTAATTTTTTCTTTTAAAATAAAAACTTCGTTAGACGAAACGAAACTATAAAATTGACAAAATATGATATGTGTTGGCATTGGCACAAAGACAATTTAATAATTTAGAATTATTTTCTCTAGTTAAATACAAAAATTTAATATGCTATAGGCACAAAGACAAATAACTAATTAATAGTACAAGCAGAGAGCTGTCTAAAATTATTTTAAAATTTAGGCACCTGAAATATAGATAATTGCTAAATTAAAATCCAACAAAAAATCATGCTGGAATGTCAGAGAAATTGAAAGAACAATGCAATATATAACGCTTCAATCCAAAATGAGTTAACTGCATGCACATGCGTACAAATGCATATATATAATTGGCGACGACGAGACGAGGACTGACCAGCGTGTGGATGGTGTAGACGGCCCTAGCGCCGACAACAGAGAAGTGCGCGTTCTGAACCTCGCCGCCGGCCTCCTCCACGGCGCGCACCGCGCGGTGGAACGACGCCCCCTCGCTCGGCGGTGCGCCGGTGACGAGGATGGCGTGCAGGCCCGACCCGAGGTGCTGCACCTCCACCTCCGCGGCCGCAGCAGACGAGGAGCCAGGGCCCTGCGACGACGAAGGCCTTGCGGACGCCATCAGCTCCTGCTTCCTCTCCTTGAGCCTCTCCACCCTTTCCGCCGTCTGCCTGATGTAGGCCGCCGCTTCCTCCAGCCTGTCCGGCCGAGTCATCGCCGGCGCCCCACGCTGCACCGCCGGCTGATCATCACGTTTACCACCATGAGAGATCTAGCTAGCTCATTATTTCTTAATTTATGTCATGAATTTCATTCATATATACTGTAGTTAACCATTGGTATGTAAAGATGTGCATCATGACATGAATGAATGATGAATGAGCACTAACTGCGGCTGCAGACGACGGCGACGAGCTGCCGGCGCGGACGAGGGTGTCGAGGCGGGAATAGAGGGCGTTCATCTGGTTCCGGCGGTTGCGCTCCACCGTCTTCCGGTCAGGCTTGCCTCCACCTGCGGCGGGGCCACCAAAAGGAGGAGGAGGTGGCGGCGGCGGCATCTCCATGGCCGGCCGATCAGTCAGCGCGTGCTTCTCTTGTAGGAAGTTTGGCCGGTTCTTCAGTGTGGGAAGCGCGCGTTCTGCCTCGGCCGCCTTGTTTGTTTGTTGTGTTCCTCGTGCGCGCTCGATGGTATATATATATGGGCTCGCTAAACGGGTCGGGTTTTCTTACTGTTGTAGTAGTAGACTAGACTAGCAGCTTGCAGTGTGGTCAATTGTATTCCATGAGAACTTAGCACTTTTTCTTCCATTTCTAATTAAAATATATTAACGAATAATGAATACCGATCGTCCTTTTATTTGTTTTGGTTTTTAGAGTCTCTGTAGACCGTCGTCCTTTGAAGTTTGAACTTGAAGTGGACTATATATAGACTGAACGACTCACATGTAATTTTCCTAGGAAATGTTTCAGCAATGAGCACTATACGAATAGCGCTATAGAAAATCTTACAAAAATCATATTAAAAACTTGTTGGTAGCTTCCAATAATAAAATTCATTATCAGATCTATTTCCTTTCCAAAAGAACTACCCGGCCCCTCTGCAATTATAAAAGGGAACGTATCTAGTGCAAACTAATTTCCTGTGAAAACCCGTATACAAACCACGGTAAAAAAAAGTTGTCTACATTCATCAAAAAAAAACACACATATAGATGATATGATGATACACTACCTTGCAAAATATATTGTCCAAACTCGACTTCGTTTGTGAGATATAAAAATAACAAATTTCTACCAAATCATTTGAACAGCTTTCTGGCTTGAAATTTATTATTTTTATATCTCACAAACGAAGTCAAGTTTCGACAAGATATTTTGCAAGGTAGTGTATCATCATATTATCTACATGTATGAATTTTTTAGTGAATTTAGATGACTTTTTTTATCATAGTTTGCACGGGTTTTCACGAGAAGTTAGTTTGCACTAGATACGTTCCCATTATAAAAAGCAACCTGAGTTTACATCTAAATTACTCACACTATCCATTTGATCTTAGCCATTGTGAATGATAGTATAAAGTATAATATACATAAATCCTTTAATCTCTATACAAATTAAACATTTTTTCTAAAGTATAATATACATAAATCCTAAATTTGATAATCCTAAAGTTGACTGATCCTTCTTGAACTTGTTTATAAAGATGAGGGTGTTATGTCTCGGTGGCTCGTAGAATACTAGTACAGTTCATATGGCCCTGTTTGGCAATGATCTTTCTTGGCTTCGGCTCCAACTCTTTTGAAGAAGCCTTGCCAAACAATTTATAGAAGGAGCTATTTCTCTTGAGTAAAAAAGAATTATGACTCCTCCAAAACAACTCTGACTCCTCTAAAGTATCCCTTTAGGAGGAGCCCCCCTAAACATCTGTATGGTATATATGTGTGCATTTAAGTAGTACTAGACATAGAGAATAAATTAAGTTACATTGATTAATGTGCATGCCATAGAATTACACTTAGAGCATCTCCAATGGTCCCACTTAGAGCTAGCTCATAAAATTTTTAATCATTAGATAGTGCAAAAGATAAGAGATTAGCATAGACTCAAAAGATAGTCTCGCACACTTCATGATGTATTTCTCTTACAACAATGATGTTCTCTCCCTCCACCATAATAGTTAGCCTAGAACTAGTGCTAACTCATATTGTTGGAGATGTCCTTAGCACTTGGCTTCTCGTAGCTCTGTGCAAGGAGCCATGCCAAATGCCCATATAAAAGACAACTCCTTGCAAAAAGCCTAGAGGAGTTATTTTTATAGAGGAACTGGAGTTGAAAGAAATTGTCTTCTCCTGATCCCTTGTTTTTACATTCATAATACAAATTATTATAAAACTACTAGTGGACTTGTTTTTTCCTCAAACATTTGTTAAACCGACTTCAACTCTAAAATAGGTGCATCATAGTAAAATTCGTATCTTATTCAAACAAAGGTGGATGAAGATAAACTTTATATTAAAGTTGTATGTCTCATCGAGTTCTACAACTTTGTAGTTGACAATTTTTAATTTAAAATCATTTGAATCTAGAAAATGTCGTTTGAATTTCTCACATTTTGAATTTTAAAATTTTGAAATTTTTCAAGTGAGTATGGATAGAGAAACAACAAGAACCAAAGTTATAGATCTAAAAAAGAGACAAAACCTATTGAAGTTAATAAGTTATTTGTAGATCTCAAGAGTTATACAACTTTGTGATTGACAACTTTTCTTTTGAGTTCATTTACCCAAGAAAAATTGAAGTTGTAGTACTCAATTGTATCTACAACTTTGCAGTTAAAACCATTTTTATTTAAATATGTTTAGAATCTAAAATACTCATTTCAAAATCAAGTAAAGTGAATAGAGTTGAGTGTTTGAGTCCATTAGTCAGAAGTGACTTTGGGATGGAGTAGTCGAGTAGCTACAAAAGAAACCTGAGTTCATGTGTTCAAACAACCACGGGCGGAGCCTCGTGGAGGCGAAACGGGGCCGTGGCCCCCCCCCTCCTCTGACAAAACACAGGTGACCAATGCAGCATGCATGGGCGCGCGGGCAGCGGAGTGACCGGTCCGTGCCTGTCTGTCCGAGTGTCTGTCTGATCCGTGCCTGCCAGAGGGTGAGAGGGGGATCGGCTGGCATCCACCAGCATGCATGTCTGTCTATGCACTCGCAGGGCGGGTGAGAGAGCATCGGCTGGCACATCCTGCAGTCAAGGCCTGACAACCAGCCAGCGGGGGGGTCAGCGAGGCGAACGCTACTGCCCGGCTGGGAGTCATGCTACAGTACCACCGTTCAAAATTAGCCCCCCCTTGATTCTAGTGCATCCTCCGCCACTGGTTTGAACCTCTACCACCCCATAGGTGTGTATTTTGTGTGAAAAAATGTGTGTCCCTCAATGCCTGTTTGGGGGTGGTGGGGGTATATCCTGGTTAAAAAAATGGTGATTTTTTGGTCTGATATGTGATTCCTATAAAATGATATATAGAGGTGATATGATTTACAACCACCTCTAGAAATTGATTTCTGCTATACAAATCACTTATTTGTAGCAACCTAAACTTAGAGTCGGTAGGCATAGCCGCCTCTAAAAAAGGTTGATTGTGTTAGTGTTTGCTGGGCGCCCTACTGCTCATCCTCTTCCTTCGTTGTCCTGTCCAGTGTCAACCCCAGCTAGTCCTTTTTCCACTTTCCAATGTGTTAGCCCTACAGCCTCACTGCCACATCATCTCTAAGAATCACCATCCTCTCTTTCTCTTACACCGATATGCCCTTGGCAACATGTTGTGTGATGAGGATGGCCATGATCTATGCATCATCGAGGTGGCCTCCCACATCAAATAAGCTAAATTTGTGTCTTAAATATGTTCTTTCCGCTTCGCCTCCATGGATACAGATGTGTAGTTTGAGAAGGGGTGAGAGAGAGAGAGAAGAGAGTTGAGAGAGAGGAGAAAGCGAAGAGAGGGAGATAGAGATGAGAAAGCAAAGGAGAAAGAGAGAGGCAGCCAAATCTCGTCGGATCCAAACTATGCAGTCATTGGTCGTGCTGTCACATGGATCAGAACTTTGCGTCCGGAAATCTCAGCAAGGATCCATGCACATGTAGAGGAGTTGAGGAATTAAAGGGAAGGGCATGTGGGCGAAAACATGTGAAGCTACCAGGATATAGTCTACAATCCACCATCATCTGGTTGGCGGGACAGATCTAATTGGCCATGCCTTTGTAGATCCACCAGACGTTGGGAGAGTACAGGCTACTAACACTACAACAAGTGGTGAACACATCATGGACATAGACACACTAGCTATGTGGCTGAGACAAATGCAAAGCTAGGCATTGGTAATGAATGAAAGAGTGTAGATTATAGAGTTGAATCTCTCATAAAGAGTGTTTCTCTATAAACCATAATATTTTTGAAGATGATGGTATTTTTAGTTGTCTTTATAAATGGGCTGACTGTCATCTCTAAAAATCATTAGGTATTTTTTTTACTATTTTTTGAGACCTAGGTAATTTTTTTACTATAGTATAAGTTTTGACATATCTATGATAAAATAAAAAGGATTATCAAAAATCATTTTGTAGTAGCAGCCAGTTCAAAAGCAAACATATTCGCACAAAAACAAAGTTCAAAAGCAAACAAAGAAAAGAAGGCTGCAGATAAGCCGCACCCACTATATGTGTGTGAACGTGCGGCCCTTGAAGCTGCATTGCCATGGAAATGTAGTGCGTTTCCATGAGTGGCGCCATGGTGCGGTCTTCAACTCTTTCATGCATGGCAGACCAGACGAGATTGGCGACGACGAGGTCGACTCCCCGTCCTATTCCTCGATCGCGCCGGCGACCGCTGACCGCACGACTCGGCCAGCTATAGCTCATAGCTGGGCCGGATGCCTCAGTGGCTGCTGCTGTGGTGTGGTGGGAATAATGGAAACCGAATATCTTGACCTCGCTTTACTGCGGCCTGAGACGACGGCGACAGTGCCGAGCCAATAGGCGAACAGCGGCAGCCGTCGGATTTGTATCCGACGGCCCTTTTGGTGCGGTCGCCGAGCAGACGTTCTCTGCGGCGTTGGTCGGCACGGCATCCGATCGTGCGGCTGGCTCGGACGCCGCAGGACAGGAATAATTCGCCACGTGTGTTTGGAGATGCTTGTAGTGTCCATCGGGCATTCATTCGATCATGTCAACGGATGATGCTGGAATTCTGATTCCCCAGATGATGCAAGGACGTGACGTAATCAGCCAATGTCAGTTTCTGACGAAAAGAAGACCACTTCACTTCATGTGCATCGTCTCTCGGCTAGTTGCCACGATATCGGTTGAACGACCTTTTTCTTTATTTTTGAAACCGTTCTTTGACCAACCGATGCTTAATGTTTATTTTATTTATGTGGCAAAACCATTGCCTCGTGTTAGCAGAAGTCTCTCGTTATATAGCAGCTATCGTTATAGCCTTATGAGGTAGAATGGTACTATTTGTGCTTACATACAATTAATTAAGCCGTTATATCCTGCTTTATAGTCTAATATAGCTTTGCTATTAGTATTTTTAGAGATATATCGCTAAATAACTTAGCCCTCTATTTAAAACATTGGTTAGCAATTATAATACTATTTCTTCAATTCTAAATTATAATTGCTAACCAATGTTTTAAATATTTCTTCAATTCCAATTTAGTAATCAAATAACTTAGCCCTCTATTTAAAACCTTTTTTCAATTCTAATTTGGTAATCAGATTAAATATTTTTTGTTTTTTAGATTTTGAAATTCAAACTTTAGAATTTGCAAACCACCTTCAAGGTTTAGGTGGTAATACTACCAAATTATAGTGGCCGACCTAATTTACATGTTGTTTAGAGTTAATTTTAAAGGTTTGTTTAGTCTTGAATGTTTGTTTTAAATTCATATATTTTGACATTCAAAATTTTTGAAATTTCCAAACAATCTCAAATAAAGACACATCGTATACCAAAAAGACTACCAACTAGATGAGTCAGCGCACAGCACACATCCATCCATTTGTTGCGAGGACACATTATTACTTTGCAAATAATATTCTTGTCTTCGTCTTGGACCGAAGGTATCACTTCCACAATGTGCACCAAATAAACGTTCAGGTCGTCTCATCCATCCATCCACACGAGGCCTGGCCCTGTTCTGATTATCGATAACCATAATATATATATATATATATATATATATATATATATATATATATATATATATATATATATATCTTTCCAGGAATGAGATGCGTAATGCATCGACCCAAACACACATGCTTAGCACCCATATTCGTATGGTTTAAAAGAGATTAGAGTGAAATCTAGTTCAAGTTACACTCTAACCCATGATAACCCACGTGGATTGAGATGGATTTGTGAGCAGCCAAACAAGAACTTAGAAAATGTAACATTGGAGAGAAGTTTTTTTTAGTAAAAAAAAGCGTTGCACAGAAGCTTGGAACATTTGTATTAGCCCAATTTGTTTTTTCCAAATGTGGCACTATAGAACACCATCGCGTCGCGTCTCAGATCTGGGCCTCTTCGTTGGCCCTATGCAGCCACTGGATGAAGGCCGCTCGGTTTAAGACGGGCTTATTCGGGTCGCACAAAAATCAGTCCGTCACGACAAATAGGGTTAGATGAAGCCCACATGGATAGATAGATATATAGATGGGCTGGACTTCTGAAGTAACTATTGCAGTCTGCTTCCACTATTCCACTTCCACAGCCTGTTTTCTGGAAGAATTCTTGACACAATTTTAGCTAGCTAGTTCCTGCTCCTCTTTTCACAGCAGGTAGGTCGACGATACGACGACAAGCTTCTTTCGCCGACTATGACTAAGCTAACCACAGCCTCTAGATTTCTAGAACATGTGCACTAGCCCTCCAATCAAGGTAGCGATGACTCACCCGCATGGCTCGATCGATTTCGTCTACCCTTCGGGCTACTACTAGCTATAGCTTAGCTGTAGTAGAGAACCGCATCCGCATGACAGTGAGTGCTACATCGATTGGTCTGTGTATGTTTGACAATTTTCACAATCTAGTGATGTACAGTTTACGTAGCTCTCGTTTTATTCTCGGTAGGGGAGGAACTGCTGTATAAATATATATGGGTAGCGGTCCTGTCGCCGACACGAACCGATTATTTGTCGCCCAAAACTGTATATATTTGTACTTGTACGTAGATGGAGAAATTAAAAGTTACTGTAGAACACGCCAATATATTCCGTTCCTTTTCGCGGCAGCACCTGCACGAAGTCTTCCTTGCTGTACCGCGCCTTTTGCAGTGCCTAATGTAAGTTGTAAATTATTTAAGAATTTAAACCTGAACAAGCTCCTAAAAGGAACAAATGGCCACGCCATTTACAATTACGTGGGCCCTCTGATTAGCGGCTTCCACGGCTGAGATTTGGCTCCTGTGATTTTTTAAGAAGCTAATTTAATTGCAGAAGCTGCCGATTCAGCCACAAGCGGCTTCCCGTGCTTCTCACCAGCTTCTCGTCGAATCCGGATCACCAAATATATATGCCGCGCTTCAGCTTCTCCTTCCTCTAAAAAAAAGAAAAAAAAGGTCCGGCTCTCTCATCCTCTCCCTCTCGGACTCTCCCGACGGGGAGGCGAGCGGGGCGACGACGCACGCCGTGGGCGGCGTGCCGGCGGCCGGCGCCCCCCTCCCCTTCCTCCCCCACGCAGGTTAGTCCGGCAATCTCTTCTCCTCCCCTCCCTCTCTCTCTCTCTCTCCCCTCCGCTCCCTCCCTCTCTCCCCGTCTCTCCCAACGCGAGCAAGGCAGCGGCGCGAGGCGACCTCGTCGGAGGCCGGCCCTCGGCGCGGCGGCCGCCATCCTCCTCCTCCTCCACGCTCCTCCCTCCTCACGCCGCAACGGCGGCGCGACAGTGGCCTGAACCGCTTGCTGCGCCAGTGATGCGGGTCGCCGCCACCGGTCGCGGGGGCCCCAACGGCTGCCGTCCCTAGCGGCCACGATGCGGCCGAACGGCCCCTACCGATGGCTACAGGAGCGGCTTTGCCCCAGCGCTGCCTTCTCCCGCTCGCCTAGGCTCCACGAAACCCTAGGGTTCGGTTTCCTCTGTTCCTATCTTTTCATCCTCCTTGCCTGCAGATCTTTGCTTAGATTTATTAGTAGTGCCTGCTGTTCTCAAAATAAACAGGTACTATGTGCAATGGAATTTTTATTTTCATTGAATCTCACTTATATGACCTTTGATGAGTTAACTAATGATTTCTATCTTTATTTTCTTCCCTACAGATGAGGTTGTCTGCTTTATTTTATCTCTAATTTCTATGTTGTGATGGATATGGCTACCAGCAAGGACCTGCCTGGGCAGGCTGCCGAACCAATACATGTCCTACCAGTTTCGTTGTGGTAAGCTATTATGTTTTTAATTTTCCCCTCTGGTTTGGCTTATTCTGCACCACACCCAATGTTTGTGACATTGCTACTATGGGCTACAAGAAATTTATGCATGCTTAGATTCCTTTGCCTTTTGCAGAGTGATCTGAATATTTGATCTAAGCTTTAGATTTTATTTTTTGTAGCAGCAGCCAACAATGATGCACAAAAAATGCAACTGTGCATCCTCCTATTTAGTTCATTATTTCTTTCTCGTACGGATACATTCTGCATCCTGCAGTTCACAAAGATTTAAATTACAGCTATAATCTGGGAGTATATATTTTAACTTCTACATAGTGCTTTACATAGTGCTTGATGTATTAGGTTTCTTGCTTGGTTCTTCCAAGATATATAGAACCACCAAAAGTTCCTTTCCGTGGTAATCACTGTCCTCGGCACCCTCTCTCAGGTACTCTCTTGCCATGTTCGCTCCTATATAGGTTATTGTTTCCTGTCCTTACTTACCAGGGAGTTAGTGTAGCAACCTGAATCAATACGGTGAAGGGACACAGCAGAGCTCAGCGCGGGAGCAGTGGCCTCGCAGTCACTTGGAGCAGCTGCGTGCTAACTGTGTCTTTGGATTCTATGCATATGAAGATCAATTGGATTAACTTATGGCTTCGAGCAGGTGCCAATGTGGTTGATTTATGCCTTGGAACAGGTGCCTGCTAAGTGCATTATTCGATTTTTACCTACTGTAACTGTCAGCACGGTTGATAATTACCTGCTGTAAATGGCCTGCATATTGGTTGATAAACCTGCACATAAATATGTTGTCTGTCTTACTAATATTTCCTATGTATTGCAGTGATTGTTTGTTAGTTTGTTGGCTTCATGATCAAAATTATAGGTCCTTACACAATGCTAGCACAATTTTAGTTGCAATGTTCGTATTCAACTAATTTTGCCAGTAATTTCTTTGCTCCTTCAAGTGTAGTTAATAGGTGGTATTTGTTAGCGATTCACTCAGCAACCAGTTTTTAGAGACAGTCTCCCATTTCTGTGAGGTCCTTATTTTTGACCTACTGTTTCTTATTCGCAATTTCAGATATACTGTTCTTTTGCCATGGCTGCTTGGGCTTGGTTCTTTCTTTCGATCACCTTTTTGTTGTGCTCATATATTTAGCTAACATTTATCTTTCATGTGGTTTTTGAATTGTACATCTCAAAAATCAATTTAGGGTCTTCATGGAGCCTTTTGCTTTCACCTACTAGCTATTGCTTGGGCCCTTGCCTCTTTTATACCTATAAGTGCTTCTTTGTGTTCATAGGCCCTTTTTATGGCCTCTCTTTTTATGATCTTATTTTTCTGGTTGTTACAGCTAGGACTAATTTTTAACCATATTCTGCTAGCACTTCCCCTGATAACACATATGATGCTCATACTGCCAAAGACCCAAATAAAATCCCAGTCCTTAACTTTCAAGGTTTCTTATCAATATGGGCCAATTAATATATACACCTTCCTACTATTTCCCTTGTGCTAAACAGCATGTGGGATGTCACACGCCTTTGTTGGTGTTCATGCTGGATAGTCAAACAGTTTTAAAATCAACTTTTAAGTTCTAAATCTTCACTTTATACTAAGAACTGCCCGCTTGTGTTTTTAAAGCTTTGTTGCCATCAATCTAAGTGTGTCCTGCATTGTAAGCATCTGTGATAAGGGAAAAAAGGGACTACTAGACTCTCAGTCCACAAACTGATTAAGGTTCAGCCTCTCATCCATAGATTATTGCCTTGTGTTCCATAGATGATTGCCTTGTGTCTTAATCAATCAAGTAACTGTATTGCATCTTATATATAGAGTATGAGGATATACAACCATACTGTTGGTATCTAGATCCTCATACAATTTCCATAAATATCTAAACTGACGTGCTGCTACCAATCCATTTGATTTTATATTTGCATTGCAGTTCATACCAATTTGTGATTTACAGTATAGGTCGATAGTCAAGATCTTGTGAGAAATCTAAGTACTTGATACTCCAGGATCTTGATCAAATGATTATTGTTATATTTCTGAGGTCTCTAAAATTGTTAAGGATTTCTTTTGTAATCTCCTTTGGCTATGATCTAGAGGCCTTTGTCATTGCAATCTTCTATGCCTGTGATAGTAGTTCACATATCATGTTGCAGCTGCATAGTGAAAACATCTTTGTGTTGTGCTTTTTCCTTTTCCATTGCCCTTGTTTGTGATGAACCTCCACATTTTTTTAGTTGCCACTGGCTGTGATTAAATGTGGCCTGTGTCTGCTTGTGATTCTAATGTTTTTTAATCAAATTCTTTTCTCTAAACAGATGGTGATTCCCCCCTTTTTTTTCCTTTATTTTTCTTCAATTGAATTTTGTTCAGACTACAGCTCCTATATATGCCTCACAATTTTGTAAATTTGATATATGATTATACCTCAAAAAAAAAAGGCTGGAGCATGATACTCAATTTCTGGAGCAGCCGACAGAGGACAAGAAATTGCCCTACAAGCTGCCTTCCATTTTTTGTTCTGAAATTTGTTCCAACATTTGCCAATTACATATTGGTCTCTGCGCTTGTGCTTATTAATTAGCTGTTGTTGCATGCTTACACTACTTACCTTTTGTCCTGTTTTCATGGTATATACTGATGCCCCACGTTTTGAAAATGGTTTCCTCAGCCAGTGCTTTCTGATGATCGTCCGTAATTGGGATTGACTAGAAGAATCATAGGGCAAGGACCAAATGACAAAGTGATAAGACAATTATATATGTCAGCAGGACACATATGAGGTACACACCATTAACGCCCTTGAAATAACTTCCTGTGTTCACTCCATCAGTATTTCCATATTATGATATTGATTTCTTCATGCAGGTTTCAGGTTATATATTCATGGTGTGCATGATTATAGAATCTAAGATATCTCATCTTCAGTTCGTTGGCCTTGGTATGCCTCATCGTTTTTTGTGTTTGCTTTGATATATGGTGCCTTGCTGATGTTTTTCTGTACATAGGGTGCCCTATCCGTTCACTGACAGAAAAGGGTCCTATCAGGCATTGTCAATCTAAAGGCCAGGTAACTCCTTCTACATGTTAACCTATTATATTTACATATAATGAGAAATTCATCTACACCGCTCAAAGCCACCATATATCTTATGCATGTTTTTAAATGAAACATGCCTAGGACAAGTCTATAAGAAGTACTCTCTTAGATGTATTTGTGTTCCTGTTTGATTCTTTTTTTACCATAATATGCAAAAACATTCAGAGTCACATGCATGCATGTTGGATCCTCATAGCAATGTTAGGAATGTCTACCTCCCTGTGTTGTCTGCTATTTTGCAGTTCCAGTTGACAGATTGTTCGTGATAGATGTTTAAAAATTGTGAGCTTGTCAGCAGTGTCCATTTTGTATTAACTGCACATGGTAGATTGGATTTTGGTCTTTACGTCCATTTTCCTTAAATACGCATTGGGCAATACCTAATTAAATTCTATTGCCAAAGTATGCTAGGACACCTTCTTACTGTTCATAGGAACTGATTACTGAGGCAGTCCCCTTCTTAATTAAAAGGTAGAACTCCTGCCAAAGTTTTCAGCATCTAAGATTCGCTTCTGTAACTCAGGTTTCATGTACCAAGCAACATTTGGTCTAATTGTACAGGTTCAGAAGAGGTTATAAAAACTAGAACCTATACTTGATTGGATATTCTCCAAAATTAATACGTTATTTTCACTTTTGGTCTAATTGTTCTTCTAGCCCTCCCATGCATGCATTCTTTCAGTCTGATAGCTTTAACAAGGCTAATAACCATTTAAGGTGGCTAAAAGGGGCCTATTATACATGGATGCAGCTGTTGCAAATGTCGCTAAGGCCCTCGGCGAATGAAGCTTTATCACTGTATCCCTGCAAGTGCATCGTAATTGTCTAATAGAGATAGAATGGAATTATGTAACTGCTCTGAAAACGTTTGGATCAGCTGATCTTTTGCTAGAGTATTTTTTCAGGTTCCTGTTTGTTTTAGTAAAGTTCTTTTGTTAGCTGCTGTGCAGCGAGTAGACTTTCCTTATGCAGTTCTGTTAAACTGGGTCCCCAGTATCGGATCTTGGGCTTTCATTAAGCTTGATCGAAAATAGCGGCTTATATCAACCATGTACGGTAATAGTCAGCATTCCAAATAACAACTGATCCTACATGGCAGGTTTATTATACCTGTCTCGATTATTGGGGACACTGATCCAGCTCCAATGAAGTACTTTAATTGTTCTTTTTTTTCCTCAGAAGTAAACATAAGGTCACTTAATGGTTATATGATCAGCTTTTTAACTATGCAGTTCATTCATGTGGTCAAGCTACTGATCACCTTTTTATTTATTAATCATGTATGGTCATGTGCAGCGGAGCAAATGGAGGGGGTAAGAGCAACGATTATCAGTTTTTCGAGCAAGTCCTGTGCAGCATTTTTTAGATAATTGTTTGATTATATTATGCATTTATCCAGTTTATTCCACCAACATATTAAATTTTGTTCGTTCCACAACTTTTGGTGATCTACCTCTACAAAGTGTCTCATGTACTTACTTTATGAAGAATGTAATGTGTTTCGGGGCTCTTGTTGTAATAGTAACAATTCTTTTTAAAATAATCCTCTCTTGTTGTAATAGTAACAATTTTTTTTAAAAAAATCTTAAACATACCGATTTAAGCTTTCTCAATGTTGCCTCTGCTGATATCTTATCATATGTTCATGTTAATCATTGTATAAAATACAAAATATATTTTCTTGCCATTTTCACTGGCGTGCGGCGCAGGAGCCTTTCCTTTCTACTAGTCTTATTTTATACCAGCATAAATCACATTTTTATCAGGTTTGTGCTTGTTTGACGGGTTTTTATTCTCGGAATAGAAATTACAGGTTATGCCTAGAAATTGCAACGAGCTAAACCTACAATTTCATTATAAAATATATACAATATACAATAACTATCACCCGAAAAGGAAACCGAAATTAATCTGATTTTTTGGCAACTTCCTTAGTTTTGTTCTAAATAAGTTAAAAATTTTCTAACTATAAGCAAACTTGAAAAGCCATACCAATTATAAATGCACTATCAAAACATGCATTTAATGAAAATAATTTAATGGTGAGTACATGTTAACGCATTTATCTATAAATTTAGTTAAAGTTAGTGAAATTCATCGTCATTTCAATGTGCTATATAAGGCGTGCTCTTATAGTTGTAGCCTCCGGCAATGAGAGGGCAAGCTCTCAACGAGCCAAAAAAAGAAGTATAATTAACTTAACTACATATATATTTTAGAGTAAATTACACTATGTGTCCTTAAACTTTTTCCTTCTCACCTAAGTCCATAAACCTTTTATCTATCAATATTATCGAAATTAATGGTGAAAATTACAAATACAAATAGATACAAAAAATATCTAATAATAATTTCAAATATAGGAAAGAATTAAACTTTTAGCAAACTCCTAAAAATAGAGAACTGCATGCGGTGAGAACTCCTGGAAGTCAAAAACAAGGCACGGATGATGCCCCGCCCATCTCTCATCTCTCTCCCCATTTGACGACAAAACAGAGAACGCCTCTCGATCTACTCTCGACAGGACTACAGGAGGCATCAGGCATGGCTTCGGATCCAGATGATGGAGGTGACGTGCCCCCCGCAGAGGCTGCATCACCGGCGGAGGCAGCATTGGATCCATCTCCCTCCGCAGAGGTGACTGCGCAAGAGAATGAGCCGGCGAAGGCCGGTGGAGGCAGCATCGTCCCAGCGGCGGGCGCTGAGTCGTCTAACCCCGAGGGACTCTCCCTTAATTACGAGGTCAGAAATTAATCTATCATTTGTTTTTTTTTGTTTTGATTTGTGTTGTTTGGTTGGCCTAATTAATCAATTAGGCATTTCTTCGGTATAAGATGAGGTGTCAATAGATGATGCGAACCTTTATATAGTCCTCAATTATATAATAATCTCATATTCCATCAGGCATCAGTTTAGAGGTACAAATTTAGAAATCTTTTGTTTGTTTTGTGAGAGAGAGTTTTTGTGAGATTGGAATGGGAGTTTCTCATCATCAATTACTTTCTAGTGGTAGACATGGTTGTTGAGGGCGAAGTGTACTTTTAGTGGAACTTAAGTGCATCGTCACCATTCACCATAACTTACCATGTAATTGCCTACTCAAGACCCATACACCAAATAGATGATATGAATGCCTTCTCAAACTCCCCTTCTTATTTTCCTTCATGAACCAATTCACAAAAAAAAAAAAACACAAGGGAAAGGGTTTCAAAACCAAATTCTCATATTAATTAGTTGCCCTCATAAATTAGCACCATTCATTCTCATGCCTCTTCCAAAAAAAAATGTGTCAGGGAAAAGTAAAGCAAATTCACAATACATGTTGATAAATTAATTACCCAAGTGCCGGTGTAAAGTCATAGTAACTTGATGTATAAGGTTGTTGCACCCAAAATACATGTAGGAGATCAAAGTTGCAATACGAATAACCTTTCTATTAAAAAAATATGATGTAAAATGAAATAAAAATACACAAGTGATTACACAGGGTGTAAAATACAAATCAAATTAAATATACACATATTTTAAGACTATATTTACTTTTCATTTGACACTCCAACCAAAAGTTTGCTTAACTCCACTCCCCGGTTGTTTCAGGTTGTCTACCCTACCCTCCTAATGTGATTTTTGTTTTTTATTTATCCACATATATGAGTTGAGTTTCACACTCAAAGGTGACAAATGACATGTACAATGTGCTAAAAATAATTAGGCCTTGTTAATTAGGCCTTGTTCCAGGAATTGAGAGCAACTGAAAGTAATCTAATTACCTAATAATAAAATAGAAAGCACTTTCTTGATATTGGTTTCTACTCATGTGATCCAAACAAGCCCTTTAAGAATTTTTCATCATTGCTTTGATACAAATTTGTATTATCATGTTTGATTTAGTACTAGGTGTGTGCCCTGCTAACATATGAAATTCTTCAGTGTGTCCCTGTTTTTTCTACGTACTATGATGTTTCTTTGGTTTTTGGGGCTGAGTTTGTCCAAATGAATATTGATAATAGGAAGCAAGAGCTCTCCTTGGAAGATTGGAATTTCAGAAAGGAAATGTGGAAGTTGCCCTTCGTGTGTTTGACGGAATTGACCTTCAAGCTGCAATTCAACAGTTCCAGCCATCCCTTTCTGATAAGACAGCAGAATCGAAGAAAGGGCGGACAAAATCAGAAATACCAAGTTCCGTCTCGCAAAATAATCCTGCTAGTCTTGTTCTTGAAGCCATTTACTTGAAATCACTGTCCCTTCAAAAGCTAGGGAAATCGACAGGTACAGATCACTACATATCATTGGATAACTTCTTTCTTATGCTTCTTATGAACTCTTTGATGACTAATGCAAAAACTTGTGGAACAAGCAGAAGCTGCTAACCAGTGCAAAAGTGTACTTGATTCCGTTGAAAGTATTTTCCAAAATGGTGCTCCTGACATCGAACAAAAGTTACAGGAAACTGTGAATAAATCCGTAGAACTTCTTCCCGAAGCTTGGAAACATGCTGGCTCCTACCAGGAAGCATTAGCTTCTTACCGACGAGCTCTTCTTAGTCCATGGAATCTTGATGATGAATGTCGGACTAGGGTTCAAAAGAGATTTGCATCTTTCCTGTTGTATAGCAATATAGATTGGAGCCCTCCCAGCATGGCTCAGCAAGTTGAAGGTGCTTTTATTCCAAAGAATAGTGTGGAAGAGGCTCTTCTACTTTTGACGGTAGTACTTAGGAATTGGTACCAGGGCAAGACCCATTGGGATCCTTCAGTGATGGAACATTTAACCTATGCCTTGTCTCTTTGTGGTGAACCACTTGTTATTGCAAAGCAACTTGAAGAGGTATTACCTGGAATCTATCCTCGCACTGAGAGATGGGCTACACTAGCACTTTGCTACTATGTAGCTGGTCAGGAAGATATTGCACTGAATTTTTTGAGGAAGTCTTTAAACAAGCTTGAGAATCCAAATGACATCCTTGCCTTATTATTAGCTGCCAAGATATGCAGTAAGGACCACCATCTTTCTTCTGAGGGTGTTGAATATGCAAGAAGAGTAATCACACTTGCTGAACCATCAGATTCTCATCTAAAGAGTACCGGCCTCCATTTCTTAGGGACTTGTCTAGGTAATAAGTCCAAGGTTGTTTCATCAGACTACCAAAGATCTCTATTACAGACAGAAACCTTAAAGTCATTTACAGAGTCCATTAGTCTTAACCGCTACAAAGCAGACCTAATATTTGACATGGGAGTTCAATATGCTGAGCAAAGGAATATGAATGCTGCCCTGAGGTGTGCCAAGGAGTTTATAGAAGCCACAGGTGGATCTGTTTCAAAAGGTTGGAGGCTGCTAGCATTGATTCTTTCTGCACAACAGAGGTATACAGAAGCAGAAGTTGCAACAGACGCTGCCTTAGATGAGACTGCAAAGTTAGATCAAGGATCTTTACTTAGAGTAAAGGCTAAGCTGAAGGTTGCTCAGTCATCGCCCATGGAAGCAGTTGAAGCATACCGTGCTCTTCTGGCTCTCGTTCAGGCCCAAAAGAATTCCTCGGCTTCTTGCAAGAACGCTATAGAGGTATTTTTTTTGTTGATTCAATCAATGTGCATAAGTATCAAATTGAGTTTTTAGCAATCAGAAAAGAACTTCTAATTCTATCTAAAGAATGTATAATTACCTTATACAATATCTTAAATTTTGTCTTGGAAGCTTTCCCATTTACTCTTCAGTCATTATTCAGGACCCGGATGGTAATGTCAGCGAGTTTGAAATCTGGGATGGTCTTGCTAATTTGTACTCCAGTCTCTCATATTGGAGAGATGCTGAGATATGTTTGAAGAAGGCTAAAGCCCTCAAGTCGTACTCAGCTGCAACACTCCATGCAGAAGGTGAGACAAAATTCATTACTATGGACAGTGATCATGCATTTCTCTTTAACATGGGCATTTTGGAATCACCAGCTTAATTTATTTATTTTCACTATACATGTACCTATCCTTGTTTATATGTACTCGTCCATGCAGGCTACATGCATCAAGCGCGAGACCAACCAAAGGATGCATTGGCCGCCTACATGAACGCGTTCTCGACTGAACTTGAACATGTGCCGTCCAAGGTGGCCATTGGCGCACTCCTCTCCAAGCAAGGGCCAAGGTTTCTACCTGCAGCGAGGTGCTTCCTCTCGGACGCCCTAAGAGTCGAGCCTACAAATCGGATGGCTTGGCTTTACTTAGGAAAAGTGCACAGATCTGATGGGAGAATCTCTGATGCTGCCGACTGCTTCCAAGCAGCGGTGATGCTAGAGGAATCGGATCCAGTGGAGAGTTTCAGTTCATTGTCATGAGGGATGCATGCATGTGGCCACAGCATGAAGCCTCCTAGCTCTATGTGGATTTCTTCCCTCTTTTCTCCTATTGCTTGGATGAAGGAGATTTGGCGATATATAAATGTAGGTTGCATTATCTATTTGCTTGCTGTTTTATTTTATACTAGTGAAAATGCACATGCGACACGCACATGTTTATGGAAACATTTATTATGCGCATTGAAGCCAAAAAAGAGAATATGTTCTCAATATCAACTAAAAAGATAAAATTATATTTATAAAGGAAAAAATATTATGCTCAAATAAAAGAACTAACAAGTAACACGTAATATTTATAATCATAAGAAAATAAGATTATTTTTTTTTATATATAGACTGCTGAATGAATTTCACTTCTTTCAAGATTAGAGTTTTACCTAGTCCCTAGTCCCCCACTAAACCAATCTAATCACATATGCACGTTCTCATGATACTGAACTGCTTGTCATCTCTTCCTACTTTTGCCAGTAAATAAAAGCTCCATATATGTACCAGGCCTTGGTATAAAAAATTTGCCAGTAAAAGCTCCATATTTACCTTAGTTACAATATCATTATATTGAGCACAAGAATTTGTTCTACATTGAATTACAATTTCGCAATTGCTTTGGCAGCTGGTTATTCTCAGCATCAGTATATCAATGGCATCCGTTGACTCATCCTATAGAGTTTACAAATGTAAGCCATGCCAACAAAATTGCAACAATTCAGGGCAAGCCAAGGGAAAAAAAACCATCTTAGTTAACTGACAGTATGATATAATATTCCACCTTTTCGGATCTGTTCAATCTAAAAACAAATATTTTTGAAAAATTGATAACTAAAAATTCTCCAGATGCTAGTTTTAATTATTTTGTAATTTTTTACAATTTCATGACCAGAAGGCACAAATTTGAACAAGGGGAAAAAATCATTTTTGACCATTCAGCATAGGCATATTGAACCCCACAATAACTTTGGAGTTAAGCATTGAAATAAAACAATAAGGCGTATGACATATAGCTAGAGGCCACATAATTCTTGCTTGGTTGCCCACATTTGGCAACTGCGATGATAGCAATATTTGGCAAGCGCACCGCGTATACTGAAATGGAACGCCTGTTCGCCCTGATGGAAAGATGATTCTTTATGCTAACATGAGAAAAGAAAGCACAGGGAGAAGCGTAATATAATATGGAGAAGAATACAAACCATGTTGATGATCTTCCAACAGTTTTTTTCTGACAAATCAGCTGGCTGAACAGAGCCAATTAGATAAACAAGGTTAGTGTGATGTAGTAGAGCCTGAGAACCTCAGCCAGAAGTTCCCTATTTCCTTGGACAATCAAGTTGCTTCACAGCAACAGCCTGGGAAGTAAAACTCTGTCAGTATCCAGGACTAATTCAGGGCATAATTATAATTGTTAGTTCCTTATGTTAGCACTGTCGCCCAACATTTTTCAAATAAGAAGCCAAATTTGAGAGGATTTAGACAGACTTACCCGCCCATTGTCCAAACGTCTTTCATATACACAACCAAAAACTCCCTTCCCTAAAATGCAATCCTGCCTGAAGTTCTTGGTGGCTGCAGGAAGTTCACTAAAAGTGAAAGTCTGTGATGCAACATTTTGACTGTTCCCATCCCTATGGATAGTTAGATCTTTCTAGTGTCTGGTCCATCTTGTGATCTTGATTTATCTAAGCAAGGAGAAATAAATTATGCACTGAATCATTATTAGCAGTTATTAGCAGTTACACTTAAGAATTCGACATTTAAAAAGGTGAATAATAACTCAGAAGAGTAGAACTATATCAGTAGAAACGTGTAAATAGACGGTGCATTTCACTTTTAAGGATACATTTACTTGAAAATACTCATAAAAATAGTTGCTTTATCCTAGTATGTTCCTCTTTCCTTTTCTACAGAAATAAAGCTTTGTAATAAGCTACACAGTCGGCTCAACAAAGCTTGCTTGAGGCATTATCACAAGAATGTAATGGGCAAGCAAGTACTATCTATGATCATAATACTGCCCCCCATTGGTCATCTTTTTATGTTCAGTGCTGACTACCATAACGCATCCAACATTTTATACAAGACACCAAACAACAAAATTATTGCAGACAAAAACATGGAGAGATGTCTAGGTGAGGAAAAAACACTTTGATGTAGGGCCCGAACACACATCCCCTACAACTCAGGATGGTCCATTGCCCTTTTCAGGATACATTTAATAGTTTTTTTATCCTAGTATGTTCCTCTCCCAGCAGCAGCAAAAATTTTGTCTAAGAAGCTGTTCCGCCGGCCCAAGAAAAGAAAGTTCAGTTCATGAACAAATAGCTTACTTGCAATGGCCAATTGACTAAGCTTGATGTAAATAAACGGAACTACTCGTAGAGCATGACACATCATGGTCAGGGTAAAGAGCCTATCCTCAAATGTACCAGATCAGTAGCATCCCAAAAAACATAATATATGTGGTTATCTTGTATCGGGAATTAATTTAGTGTAGATCATAAGTAGCAATCTGTTGAAATATTGCTATTTCACAAAAAAAATGTAGTATAGAAGTCTCACCATGCTGTATAGAAGCTCTTCTCAATATATGTCAGTGTGATCAAATTTTAGTGCAAAAGGAATACATTCTTTCTCTACAGCCATGCAGATAGAATTTTCAGCTGCCCGTCTGGAAGTAAAGCTTTGGCAGAAAACTGAACTTAAGCTCAGCGAAGTCAGGCTCACCAATGCTGTAACCATGTGTTGGATAATAATGTTTGAGAAAATATAGTCTTTCTAAAATACAGATGCATCCTAAAAATTGACACTGCTTACCTTTTTATCCTTTTATTATCAGACTTGCCACTTGCCATTTGGGGATAGTATATCTGCATATGAAAAGCTCTCTTGTAATGTCAGAATTTAAGATGAAAGATCCTAAGATAGCAACATGGATAATTTATTTTAATTACACCTTGTTTATTTTGATGCCCTGTATAAAGACAACATCAATCTCCGCATGATCAATGATATATTAATTCTGAATTTCTAATGTATATTAATTACTTGTTTTCTCATTAAAAGCATTTGTGAACATTCTACGATGTGGGCCTGCTGTTTAATGACCTCCTATACTTAACTAATGCATCATATAGTGGGACACAGATAGACTACAGCAATTAGAAGCCTGCAAAATTAATAGTGGTCTGGCACAGTTTATTCTGAAAATCTCTGATGGGGAATATTAAATTGTACAGGTCACTGACGGTTACTGTTATCCGCTGGGAACAGTTTGCTCTGCAGATTCCGACTCACACAATATCTCAGATTCTCAAGTTCTCAAAGTCCAGAAAAGAGACATTCTGTTTCCTGCAAACAGAAAGCCGGTCAACATACATGCATGTAATGCTATCAGAAACAACTGACCGATCAAAGTTCCTAACAAAAAAAATGCGTTCCTGCCATGCAAGGCTTAAGCAAAAGAAAAAAACAAGTATAAAAAGTTATAAAATAAGTTTACCTAGGCCGGCCCGTCCCAGGAGGCCAGGGCTAGAGTTCGAATTCCATTTCGGAGGAATCAATCATCTGTGAAGTTAAGGAATTTCTGGAAGAAATCATGGAAAGCACGCGGGTAGATAGGGGGCGGACCAGGCAGAGGGTGACCCTGACGGAGGGAGATGATGGGTACACTACACCTTCCGCATGACGGCCGTAGCGCAGGCAACCCAGACCCAGATACTCCGCCATTTTCTTCGGCGCGGGGGCTGCCGCTGCTTTGCCGTCTTGACTTTTCTCCGCTGCCGCGGAGCCCGCGAGCATGGCTACCTCGTGATCGTAGGCCACTGGGGCCATCTTCATAGGAAGCGGCGGGGCGAAGACCTGACAGGCCGGCGCACGGGAGAGAAGAAGGCAGCCTCGGTCTCCGCAGTCGTCGTCGACCAGGGAGACGGTGGCGCCACCGGTAGGGCTGAGGGCACTGCCGCGATTGGTTCGCATGCCGTGGGGTCCGTGACCGTTGTGGCCAATCCTGCAGCGGCTTCTCGTCGAGCGGTGGTGGCCTCGCACGGCCCCGAGCGGGCGTCGACGGCGCCACGGCAGCGTGCGCCCCCTCGCATGGCCTCAAGTGGCGGCGGTGCCTTTGTTAGATGGATCTGACCCTGACCAAGGCAGTTGCAGGAGGGAGGGAGGAACGGGCGGCGTTGAAGCGGGCGGCCGGTATACCGTGGGTGGGAGAAAATCAGAAAAACAATGCGAAGCATGAAGCGATGCGCGCAGGCGGGTATGTGCGGGCGGGTAGACGGCACATTGGTGAAAAAAGTCGCGAGGGCGGCGTCCTCCACAGCCTGAAACACGCATGTTCCAACTGTCAAATGCTATTCTTCCCTCGCGGGTCCACTTGTCAGTCACAGTGGGTGAAAAGTTTTTAAGGTAACAAATGATTTCAATTCCTTCACTCTTTTATAGTATAGAATAGATAACAATAGTCCTTAGCTGACTATTAAACAACATGATAATATTACAAAGCTGCATTTCATTTGCTCACTCCGGTTGTATGATTAATTATTACATCCCCTTTTAATGATGATTATATCAGGTGTAAGACTAATTTCGATACAAGATACTGCTACATTATGAACATCTAGAGTGCTACTGATTCGACATTTTTTGCTGTACCTTTTTATCTATGCTTATATGTTTTTAATTATCAACTAACCACTGCTGTGGAGTAGAGAAAGCTGCAACCTGTCCTCATTGCATCCTTGGGTGCGGTTAGCTCTCACTATATGTGTGTGTCATTCACAACACCTACAATAAAGAATGCCATGCGATGGAATAGCGTCGTTCTGTGAACAAAGAACTTGTTGTAGTACACCCCAATGAACATCCAAGCAGCTGCAGCTGAAAAGCTAATCGAAAGGAGGATTGACTTTATAGAAACCAAAACAAAAAAAAACAAGAAAGTTACAAACGATGAACCAGCGGACAGACCCCTCCATATGAACGCACAAGGATAGCTGTTCTTTGTAGAAGCTTAGACACATACACACAGGTAAAACTGGTCCTAGCTCCACCGCCTATATAGACAGGTGGCGGCGGGTTTAGAAAGCACCCGGTGCACCAACGTTAGACACAGTTCATTAACAAGTACAATTTACCATAAACAACTTGATATTATTAATCAGTCTGTCCATAACTTATTTTTTATAATTTAAGTTCAGTCATTAGAGGTTCCGTCTAACTAAAGGTTAAAACAAGAGAGATAGAGATTAGAACGACCAACACACGCTAACGAACTGATGCTCGCAAAGCACACATGTCGATAACGTTGCAAGCATTAAAAAAAATGTACAGGCATATTGTAAAGCTTTTTTTGTGTAGCATCACTGCAACATAGTTAGCCTCGGCAAAGGCACTACATTGTTCTCACAAAAAACAGATGACAAGATGTACTCACCTCCCAATGGTTGACTGTCTGCTATTGGATTCTTTGTTTATATGCTAATTTCCGATCCTCCTGCGTTGCTGTTTGCATTACTTTGAACGAGTCAGATCCTAGATGACGTATCTTCAGCAATCCATCTAGTGTGTTCATCTTCTCATCTGTATTCCAGATAGTATGAAGCTAAAAGTCATAATTTCTATCAATTCTGCAATGTAATGCATTAGCAAAGACTTATGAGTTCGGCAGATACATCACCATCCCTGGTTTATCGTTGGAGCGGAACACGAGATGCTTACTGTTCAATTTGAGGTCACAGACAAACATCTCAGTTTGCCAAAAAAAGCTAGAGAGTCATTGCACGTTTAGGCGCAGATTTAGTATACTAATATTAGCGTTCCCTAGGACCCCGGGATCGCAATCTTTACCTTAAACCCAGCAGCGGCGATTACCAGTCGGCTGAAGACAAAAAATGTTGCATCCAAGGAGGCGAATGAGGGAGAAGGAAGAAAGGGGCGTACCTGAACCTATATAGGACATGAATGGTAGTTCTCCCTTTTTATGGAGAGCAGACTCTGCAAGCTGGCATCGCAACCTCACATAAAAACCGGACAAAAACATAGGTACTCATCACTGGTCCCCAATCTTTAAACAAAAATAAACAAACATTGAAATGCCGATGTCCCCCACACGTGTCCTTCATCTGGTGGCGGGGGTAGCTACCCTCGGGGGGTGTATCTGCCACTGGTTGTAGAAATCCCTCACTAACGAAAATATCCTGCTAGTACCTTTGCATTCTACCCCCCTATGGGTAGCTACCCTCACCCATTTTTGGCCAAATCTGTTCTAGGCAATAGAACGCGTAGTATTGCTGAAAGTTTTAGTTTGGTTTTAGCTAATTGATGAAACCTAGGATTAACCTTATGACTAAGTGTGTAGCATTAGAGAAAGGGGAGGTCCAAGCCAAGTAGTGGAGTGGAGATCAAGGTGATGGTGGAGACCAAAGATGATCAAGTCCACCCTTGAAGATGAAGTAAGAAGTGGAGCGGAATGGAAAGCTAGAGGCAAAGGTATATGTTAGGGCATTTCCATTTTTACCGGCCATAGACGAGTAGATAAGTTGATGGTCGGGTTTAGGATCGATAACCATACTATTAAGAGAGACGATGTCGCATAATATCGGTTATCTATGTGCCACTAGGTGAGCAATAACTTTGCATGTGCATTAGGGACATAGTGAGCTAACAAACTCTTGCAAAATTTATTTGAAAATGCTAACACATGTGCACAAGTGGTGAGACACTTTTGTGTTGGCACATGAGGGCAGGAGTTGATGGGGTTTGGGTGTAAACCCGGCGGGACTCGGAGGTTTTCGGGGTGACCGGACACTGTCCTGGTAGGGATCGGACGCGTCCGGTCAAGTGTTGGTGTCCGTCGTGTTTTCCAGGGTGACCGGACTCTGGTGACCGGACAGTCCGGTGCCAAGGTCTGGTTGCGGCCGAGTTGAGCAGAGTGTGGACCGGACGCTGGGCGCGTCCAGTTAGTGGGCAGCGGACGCGTCCGGTCAAGAAAATCACGTTCTGGACCTCTCTGGTGGGTGGCCGGACTTCGCCTTTGTCGCGGCGTCACTCGTCGGTTCTTGGGCGCTGCGTCCGTCGATGTCTAACAAATACTTGAAAGTGAGTTCGACCGTTGGCGCGCAACGGCTACATTCAAACGTCAGCGACTCGTGGCTCGGTGAGAGTGACCGGACGCTGGACCGGACGCGTCCAGTCGTCACTTAATGCGCGTCTGATCAATGCGCAGTGAGCTGTTCTTGAGTGTAACGGTTGGCGTTATCCACCTAGTGTGTCTTCATAGCATAAGGATATACTCAAGTTGGTGTGTGCTTAAGATATCTCAATATCCTTTTGGTTGCCTTCAAATGACTTTCTCTTGGTGAAGCTTGAAACCTTGCACACATGCACACACTAGTCTAGGGTTTTAACTGATAATTTCCACGAGTTTTACATATTCAGTATTTTGTAGGGATTATTCCAGAAGAGCATAAAAGAGGGATTAGAGTGCATAATTATCACAAAACTTAACCACGAAGGCAAAATGCCGTCATTGGGCTCAGGAAGCATCTAGAAGACACCCAAAGCAACGGGACCCCGAGGGGCCCACATGTGGGGCCGACGGCCCCCCCTTGCCATCTTATGGCGGTGCCCTAGGGTTAGGGTTGGCCACCGCCTTCTGGAGTCTTTTTTCACCGCCTATGAGGAGTCATCTCGGCCCTTGGTTAAGTCGGTTTGATCCTGCGGCGCACGTTCATCCCACCGGATTATAAATAAAGAGGCAGACCCCCCTGGAGAGACACACCATCATTATTCATCAAGGCCTTAAGCCTTCAAGCATCAAGAAGCCCTCTAATTCATCAAGAGCCTTCTAGTTCATAGTTCTAGTTTAGTTAGATTAGAAGTAGAGGAGATTTAGTTCTTTATGGGGATCTGGAGCCCTCGGCGTCTATCTAGAGCGCAGGAGTTCGGTATAGTTCTAGTTCTTTCTTTTTTATTGTATTCTTCATTATGATTAGGGAGACTTTATTCTTAATAGATTATATGTTCTTAATTGCAATAGTCATTGTCTACTTTGATTATATGTTTAGTATAGTTGGTTTGATCTCATTGAATTCATGTAATTGCTCGTATAGCGTTTATCCAAGCGATCGTTGGGTAAATGGTAGACAATATGTAGACGTGGTGTCTAGGTATTCTGTTTATCTACGAGTGCACCCTGATATGCTGGGTCGTGTGGTAGTCCGCACAGGTGACAGCTGTGTTGGTTCCTCTGTAGCCCATCCCCCGTATATAGGCAAGCAGACGCGGTTGCGAAGTTGGGTGATGACTCTGTTTCACATCCTTCCTAGTTTATGCCCTTTACATATGATCATGATATATGACTAATCTAATAATGATTACTAGATATAATTGCACTAATTAGAGTATGCATTGATGTAGTTATAGAATTACCTTAGATAGTTATCTCCTTAGTTTATCCATTGGCTAGCTATGATTATGACTAGAAAGTGCTCTAATATTTATCTATATTTATGATGCTTGATTATGCTTATCACCCATATTTATCTATATTTATCTTGTGACATCTGCCTATTATGAGTAGAGTAGGTGACATTGGTAATATCACTTATTCATTGCATATAATTTATTATCAATATAATTGATTAGAGTTTATTACAAGTTTTTCCGGTGGTATAAATATAAATCGACAACCTGGTAGAACTCTCTAGGTAAAATGCTACAATGGTATAATTATCTGTCCGCTTGTAGAACCGATTCTAGTTTATATCTATATTTCTACCTAGTCATATTGAATGATACATATATATATATACAAACCTATATTTATTCCTTAGCATATATAATTTGGGATGACAACTAGATTTATGCTTAGGAATGCTAGTGATAGATAAGTGGCTAGTTGCTAATGACAAGCTAATTTAATACCATGTGTCTCTAATCACATTAATTAGTAATGACGTTAGAAATATCAACAGATACTTTTTTAGCGCCGTTGTCGGGGAAGAGACAATAAACTTAGGAAATATTGATAACATATATACATAATGGATAAGGTTATATTACCGATAGATCTCTAACTCAAACAGGTATACCCTTATTTTTTATCATTTGCTTATCTTATGCAGGGTGATGAATGAATGGTTTTTCTCTTCCAAAAAACTTCATTGATAATCCAGAGAAACTCCTTACAAAGAAAAAGTTTATAGAAGCAAGGAACAAATTCGAGTCACCATCGAGAACACCCATTCTTTGCTCAAGCCAGCTCTTCGGAGGAGCCAGCTCCAACACTGAAAGAAGAAATAGAAGAAGAAATAGAAGAACAAGTAGAAGAACAAACAGAAGAGTAATTAGGAGAAAACCTAGCTCCTGTGTTTGAAGACATGGCTAAGAAGACACTGCGTGAGTTCTCTACCCCAACAGCAACAAACATCCGAACTGGACCAGCAGTCAACACTGGAGAGAATGGATTTGAGCTCAAGCCTGCTCATATCACCATGGTTCAAGCAAGTCAATTCTATGGAAATGCTCATGAAGATGCAAGTGCACACTTACAACACTTTCTAGAAATCTGCAGCACCTTCACGATCAGAAGTACCAAGAGATGCTATTTTACTCCGTCTTTTTCTATTTTTACTATTTAGGAAAGCTAAGTAATGGTTCTACATCAACAAAGACAAGAACACTAAATGGGACCTATGCTCAACCGCTTTCCTGGCAAAATTCTTTCCTACAGGCAAGACGAATGCTCTGCGTGGAAAAATTGCAAGTTTTCAACAGCAACATGATGAATTATTCACTGAAGCATGGAAAAGATTCTAAAACTACATTGAAGATTGTCCTCATCATGGGATAGAGGAGTGACTATTAATGCATACCTTCTACCATGGGCTTATCTCGAGCACTCGTGAGTCTATTGATGCTACAGCAGGAGGTACTTTCCTGTTACTTATGCTCTTAGATGCTAAAGCGCTTGTTGAGAAGATGGCCTCAAATTCAAGCTATAATGAAGAACATGCTCAACCTCGCAAGACAGGAGGAGGTATCCATCATCTTAAGAAAACTGACATGGTCACTTTGCCAAGCTAGACCTCATTATGAAGAAGCTCAACATAGAGAAGAAGAAGAAAGTCATGCACATTGATGATTCCCATATGACATGTAAAGAATGTGGAGACTATAGGAATTTAGCTATCAACTGCCCTGCACTGCAAGAGGATGTGAACTTCATCAACAACAACACCTACTATCGTCCTCAGCAAAACTAAGGATGGAATCAGCAACCTCGACAAGGTAATTACCAAGGTAACAACCAAGGTAATAATAATTTTAATAATTACAATCTTCCACCTTTAAGAGACTTAGTTGCTGGTCAATCTAAATTGTTAGATCAAATGTCTAGAAAGGTAGCCTCGAATGATAAAGCATTAGAAAACATTAATACTAGAATGGATACCTTTGCTTCTGCTATAAAGAATCAGCACAGCTTTAATAAAATGTTAGAATCACAATTAGCTCAGTTAGCTGCTGCTGTTCCTCCATTTGAGAACGGTAAGATTCCAGGCTAGCTAGAAGATTTAGAAACTGCTAATCTTGTGGATATTCACAATGCAACCCAATATCATATTGAGCCTGTAGATGTACAATGGATTGACCACTCTCTACCTGAGAAGATGGGAGACCCTGGAAGACCTGTCATTCCTATCTCTATAGGATGTTACAACTTTTCAGAGGCTATCTGTGATTTCGGTGCTAGTGTCAACATTATGCCCAAGGTAATTTATGAGAAAATATTAAGCGATCCCTTGTTGTATACAAATACGCGTTTGCAGCTTGCAGATCAATCCATTTGCTACCCTGAGGGAGTACTAGAAGAGGTTGTCATCAGAGTAGGACAATCATACATCCTAGTTAATTTTGTGGTTATGGAGACAGGAGTAGATGAGAAAGCACCTATAATTTTGGGCAGACCATTCCTGTGCATAACTAAAGCTATCATCTACGCGGAACATGCCAAGATCATCCCATCCATTAAAGACAAGAAGGAAAGATTCACGTTCAAGAACCGCATCCTGAAAGCTTCTGCAGCCCCGAAGCAATTTCATCAGCGAGAAGAGCAACTACAGCAAACAGTGCCTAAGAAGAGAAACAATAGAAGATGGAGGAAGATCAAGCATGCACCTGAAGAAATCGCTCAACTAATTACTGCTCTCAATACAAAAAATGATCATATGCTACCCAAACCATTCCCAACAAAGAGAGGTGATCCAGGTATACCGATCATTGAATATACAATCAAAGACACCACTTTCGCCAACACCATCTGTGACACCGGATCAGGCTGCAATGTAATGTCCAAATAGGTATATGATGATTTATTTAATAATTTACATCTATGCCCAATATATATTCGATTGCAGATGGTAGATCAATCACTATGATTCCCTGAAGGTATGGTCAAAGATGTCATGGTAAGAATTCAAGATAGATACATACCCACATATTTTCTAGTTCTTGATATGCAGGAAGACGATGAATCCCCGATCCTTCTAGGAAGACCATTTCTTTACACAGCCAACGCTATTATCTACATCAGGTCTGGACAGATCCACTTCAACCTACCCACTGGAAAGGTACGCTGTCAATTTAGAACACTTGTTAACCATGAGCAGATCAGAAAACAACGCAACAGGAGAAGACACCAAGATCACCGTCAGGCTGTCCAGCCTCATTATGGATGGGAAGAATTCTCTGGCAAGATTGTGAAGTATAAAGACTACTACAAGGAGCAAGAAGAGAACATACAAGCACCACGCTGGAGTGAGTGGGAAGCGGAAGCTGAAAGGATGGACCAGATCACCAAGGCAAAAAAAGAAGAGATCCTAGCACAACTAGAAAAGTGGGAAAAGAAAAATAAAACTAAAGAGCTGGGGCAAGAAAAGAGAGAAGCAGAAGAGACAGAAATAAGATCAGAGAAGAAAAAAGAAACACCTGTTACACCACCGCGAGATGGGGAATTGATTAAGGTAACCTCAGATAATGAACCTACTAAGTAAGTATACTCCTTGATGTAAGTCCTGTCGGTAGACTTTAAATTCCGTACCCTAGCCATAAGGTTAGAATGGTAGTTATCTAATTAAGTTAGTATCCATTAGTATTTTTATTTTAAATATATTTAGTAGCACATTTATGTTTGTACATTAAATAAAAAACAACAAAACTATTTACTGCTTTTTTTTTGCACCACAAATATAGAGGCCTCATATATATAAACTTATGGTAACTCCGTATGAATATTTCTTTGTGGTGATATAAAAAATAAATAAATAAATAAATAATATATATAAATATATATAGCATTCATATTTATTTCCTATATTATAAAAATAGAAAATTCAAAAAGAGACATGGAATCCTGCTAAAATTCATCAACGTGAAAATTTGCTCATAAAGATAATCGAGTTACTCTTAGGCTGATCGCTAACCCATTATTAATTTCGAGCCTCAAATTTTAGTTTCCCTTTTTATGGAGTGTAAATATGCGGGAACAATATTATGACAAGGAGAGAGTCTATCAGTGGCAATCACCAGGCCTGCTGTTGGTTAGCTCGCTCTGAAGGACATCTACACCAAGTATTGCAAACATCTAGCTTGGAGAGGAGCATCCTCTAGTTATCGGTAACTATAGCTAGATGATTATTGAATCTGTTTTTATACAATCATAAAATAACAAAAATATGTGGGCACATGAAGATCCACGAGTCATAGTCCTTTGTTAGTCTATTAAATAAAAATAATAAAAAGATATATAATTATCTAAAAACTAAATAAATATTTAGTTATGTATTAGAGTATATTTAGGATAGTCCAAAGCTAAAGCTAATTAGAAACTTGATGAACATTAAAATTTTACCTTGGAGATGATGAATAGTTGCTCTATTGTCTTCTTGTTAAGTACCTAGTTGTCAAACTTAGATTCTCCTGAGTTTTAAATATTGCTATTTTAATCTGAGAATTTACTCTGAAACTGAAACATGTGGAGGCATAGACTTGCGCTGAGTCTAGGTAGCTGATTGATATGATTCATGAAGGCCGAGCCGCCATTTATTTTATTCCTAGTATTACTAAGTTACGGAGGTTTATTTTGAAAATTTAAAATATATATGATGAGCTCTTGTATGACAAAATATGAATTCCTATCAAAGCCAAAAATAATATCTTTAAAGATAGAAAACCTTTTTTACATTAAAGCTATTTGCTTTGCATTGAGTTCAGTCAACCTGTGTCGTATGTCTTATGAGAGTCTTGTCATGCTTTTAGAACCAAGATCACTTGCACACTCCATTTACATATGTATTATTCCTACCTTGGGAGTAATCGCAATCATTCACATATTTTTCATCCATGTTCATCATGGAAATATTTTTCTTCTATCTTGGGAGTAAAACACCAAAAATATATATACCCCATAGGGTAACCCCCATTATAAATGCTTTAAGTCCTCACTGTTATCTCTCCGATCATCTATTATATTCAAAGGATGCATGTGGATATTAATTGTAAAAAATAAATAAATAAATACTAATAAAGATAGCCCATATTTTTTTTTCTGATAAAAGTTCTAAGTTTCAAGAGAGAGTTATCTTCAAAGAGCAAAAAAAAGTAGAATTAGAATTAGCCACGGATACCATATATACACCTATCCACCATATTCCATACACATGCACATCTTGGTTTGATTGTTTGTCTCGATTCTCTATGGATCTATTAGTTGACTTTACAATATATGCATTATAAGTATGTCAATCCTTGTTATTGCCATTCCTATAAGCTCTACTATATATACCCTTAACTGTAGGAGGCATAACATCATTAATGCCTTAGAGAGAACCATAAATACCACTTACACTAAGGGACTTGAGGGTGTCATATAATTAAGTTTTGAGTTTTATTATGAAAACCTATAAAAACCCAGAATATGGGTATTACGAAAGATTTGAGACATCATGCTTAACCTGATTGTTCTGTCTTTCAATTGCTCAAGACTTATGCAAGAGCTGTTAAGCCCCATAGTTAAAGGTAAAATGGGTAAGTTTGAAGGTTAGAACAGAACTGTCTAATCCGGAGGAGAATTTCTGTTTGAAAGCATGTGTACTGAAGAAGTATAACAACATTGTAGCAACTCCTGATCCAAATATGATAGAAATTAGGCTTAGTTTGTTTACCAAGAGACGGCAAAAGGTAAGCTTGGGGGAGTTGTTGACGGTGGATAACGCCAACTTTTATTAAAATTTTAGAAATGAAAGGATATACGAATACACACTAGTCTAGGGTTTTAACTGACAATTTCTACGAGTTTTGCATATTCAGTATTTTCCAGGGATTATTTCAGAAGAGCATAAAAGAGGGATTAGAGTGCATAATTATTATGAAACTTAACCGTGAAGGCAAAATACTGTCATTAGGCTTAGGAAGCATCTAGAAGAGACCTAAAGCAACGGGACCCTAAGGGGTCCACATGTGGGGCCGGCCGGCCCCACTGCCACGCCGGGCGGCGCCCTAGGTTTGGGGTTGGCCGCCGTCTTCTGGAGTCTTCTTCCACCGCCTATGAGGAATCATCTCGACCCTTGGTTAAGTCGGTTTGATCCTGCGGCGCACGTTCATCCCACCGGACTATAAATAAAGAGGCAGACCCTATGGAGAGACACACCATCATTATTCATCAAGGCATCAAGCCTTCAAGCATCAAGAAGCCCTCTAGTTCATCAAGAGCCTTTGTCGGTGTTAACCACTGATAGCCTGCCACGGGGTTCCCGTAGCAGTTGATTCGGATCTCGGCGAATACTAGAACTCAGCGGTTCACGCAAGAGACACTCGGTTTATCCTAGTTCGAGCCCTCGTTGTCGAGTAAAAGCTCTACTCCAGTCGGCCTTGGTCTTTTGCGTTGGATTGATGTCTGTTTGCATATTGTATGTCGCTTGTTACAAAGAGGGCGCTCTGGCTCCTTTTTATGAGAGAAAGGAACCAAAGCTTTGGTTCTAATCCTAGTCGGACTTAGTAGAGAGTTCTGTTTCTATTACAGAAGTTACTTTCTATTCATCTAACTAGGACAGGACATCTTCTACTTGGAATCGGTCCTCTTACCTCTGTCTTGTGAGTCCATCTGAACGGTAGTCATGTTGGTAGGGAACCGTCTTGGTCCCGCATCGACAAGCCCCCGAGCATTTCGAATTAGAACTCAGGAGACAACTTGTTTCTTGAGTGATGCTTTGAAGTGGTCTTTTTTGAAGTCTTTCCTCCTCTTCATTGTGCACCGTAGGTGCACTCATTGAGTGTAGCCCCCGAGCCTCTTGCTATTTATTTATAAGTAGCTGGAGGGTCTTGGAAAAGTTAGAAAAAAGTTGAGGGTGTATACCCTACAGCTCCCAAGCCTTTGTTCGAGTTCTTTTTCTTAAAAGTAATCGGATGATGGCTTTTGGTTATTGTGCGCCTATAGGTGCACTCAATGAGTGTAGCCCCCGAGCCTCTTGCTTTTTGGGACAAAGAGCTGGAGGATCTTGAGTAGAATGATGAGTAGCCCCCGAGCCTTTTTCGAGTTCTTCTGTGCAGGGATTGGACAAAGGCCCGTGACTTTCTTTTGGTGGTTTATTCTTTTACTGCGGCTTTATGTCTTCCTCTTTATGGCTGGGCGTTGGCAGCTAGTGCAGTGAAGGCTGTATGCTTTTACTGTGAAGGGATATTTTCCGGATATGCTCCTTTGCTGCACTATTTACTGTCTTCTTTTAAGTCTTGTCAGTGTCTTTCTGTCTTGGTAGACTCGGTCCATATACGCTGATCTTGTCCTATAAATAGGTCTTCTCTCTTGGTGGTCTTTCGGGCGCTTGAAGTTTGCTGCCTTCTGTTCTTGTGAGGATGATTGTTTGTGAGATAGATCAGTCCCCGAGCTTCTTTCCTTTCCTTCCAGTATGGTCTTTTTAGTGGGTAGAAGAAATCTTGAGATAGGGATTAGAGGCAGACTAATCCCGGAGTAGCATTGTGATTGGAGGCTCGTTCTGGTAGGTAGAAGAAGTCTTGAGATGTGCCTTGTGCTGGGCTATTTTGCAGTCTCAGTTCTTCTTTTCCACTCTGGCAGACATATGCTCTGTGTGGGAGGGTTGCCGAGCCGCACTTACTCTAGCTGTCCGGTGCAAATCAGCGACCGCCTAACACAGAGCTGGAGCCCTCTTGTTCACATGGGGTCCGATTCAACTTGTGGCTGGAGAGGCCCGATGTGATGCTTGAGAAGTCAGTGCTACTTTTCATGATCTTAGATGCACTGTGTTGGTGTATCTAGGTTGCTTTGGATCTGCTCAGCCACGACTATCACAATGGTAGTCTGGTCGGCAACGGCTATCACCTTGGTGGTCTGGGGGTTCTGCGTAGTTGTTTTCTATGGTAGAATTCTACTGGGTTCCTTGTAGTTGTTGCTTTAGTTTTCTTCTGAATTCGATGGGTCTTGTAAGGCTTGTATCCTTGTATCTTGATGAGAGCATGAATTATTATCTGAGTCTGAGTTATTTGAAACTGTATCTATTGGTTGTCTGTCTTTGTGCTGACTTGTTATTTGATAAGACTGGTTGTCTGCCTTCGAGCCGACTTGTTATTTGATAAGACTGGTTGTCTGTCTTCGAGCCAACTTGTTTTTGGTACCACAGGCTTCAGTGGTGCTATGTCTTTTGTTACCTTTGTAACGGTTCAGAAAGTTACCGTTGGCTAGTGATGGGATAGAGACTGTTATCCCGAATTTTACCGGGCCTTCCCGTTATTACGCCATGTATCCGTTGGCCTTTTACCGTTGTTTTGTTGAATGGGCCCTAAGCTAGGCCCTTTTACCACTTTATAAATTGGGGGTTTGGGGTAACTGTTCTTCTTTTTCGCTCTGCCTCTGCATCTTGAAACCCTAGAGAGAAAATCCCCAATCTAGTTGCTCGTCCTTGCCTCTTGCTTCTGCTTTAGCCCTTGTAGTCTTAGCCATTGTATGGGGAAGAAGAAGACTGTGAGCAAGAAGCTAGCTGCTGACAGACCTGTTCTCGAGGAGGAGGTCGACGAGCAGCTGAATCTTGAGTTTGCTGCGATGAAGGCGACGGTGAAGTCCTTCCCTGCTCCGACTACTCAGGAGAGGCATCTTGTTGAGTTGGAGGAGTAGGGGATGAACCAGTCCAAGGAGTTGGCTGGTTGGTCCACGCCTGGTGAGCATCGTGTTCCTGTTCTCCATCCTGGGAAGATTGTACTCTTTGTTTCCTTTATCCGCGCCGGTCTTTGTCTTCCGGCTTGCGCTTTTCTTCACAACTTTCTTCGCTTTTTCTATGTCTCTCTTCATGATCTCACTCCCAATGGGGTCCTCCACCTTTCCATCTTTGTTCACTTCTGCGAGACCTTTCTTGGTATTCCTCCCTCTTTGAATCTATTTTGTTTTCTCTTTCGTCTGAAACCGCAGCCCCGCTCAGATTCCCTCCATACCCTTGGTGAATGTGGAATCCAATTTCGGTAGGGGCGTAAGTCGAGCCACTTCTTTGAGTATGATCTTGTTGAGTCCATGAAGGATTGACACTCCGAGTGGTTTTATGCTAGGAATCTAGATGGTGGTGTTGGCGCTCCGGCCCTTGAAACCTACTCTGGAGTCCCGCCTGTTCCTAATGATCGGTGGGAAAAGAAGCAGCTTAGCGCTGCCGACTTGTTGCTGCTTCAGCCGCTCTTCGATAAGATTAGATATCTGAAGCAGAACGGTTTGTCGGGCTTTGCTATAGTGGCTAGTTATCTTCGTCGCCGAGTACAGCCTTTGAAAGCTAGGGAGCATTTTAGCTTTGAGTACTCTGGTGCTGAGGATCCATCTCGGATGGTAGCCACTACCGAGTTGTCCGATGACGAGGTGCTTTGGCGCCTCAAGAAGATTTTGAAGGGTGCCGTAGTAGTCCCGATGATTGGTTTTAAATATTCTGCTGTCAAGTTACCTCCTGCTGTAAGTTGATTGCCTTTTTTCCTTTTATGCTTTTGATTGCTTTTGAATTGTTTCTGACTTGTTTTTGTATTTTTGTAGCCTTTTAGCAGGGATTTTAATGTAGATGCGTCTCTCTTCGTTGATGGAGAGATTGCTCCTCTTCTGGCTCCTCCGACCGCTAGCCATGCAGTGGTGTAGGACTGAGTTGTTTTGCTGGGGGTTTCTGAGAAAGAACCCGTCCTGCAATATGCTCCTTACCAGCCGGTGGTCCTTCCTTGAGCTACTCGCTCTGCTGGAAAGAGGTCTGCGGCTGGTGATTCTTCTTCTGCGCAGCCGAAGCGGGCTCGTACTTCTTCTTCTCCTCAGCCTTCAGATAACATTCTGATAGGTGAGAAGTTGCTTTGTTTTGCCTTGTTTCTTTTATTTGGCGTTTGGTCTTGATTCTTCTTTTTTGGTAGATGGTGATGCCGTCCTCTTGTATGAGGATGAGACTGAAGATGTTGATGATTCCCCCCTTTTTCGTCGTTATTTTTCTGACTTCTTATGATTTTGGCGTAGATTTTTCTTCTGTTACTTGACTTTTGGTTTGGGTTTCTACAGCCCCCGGGCAACTTCTACTTCTTCCCCGGACTTGGTGGCTTTGACAGGTCCCACTCCTTCTTCTGCCGAGTTGTTGGCGGGCTTGAATGAGGTCATACCACCTCCACCTTCTCGGCCTCTTCTTGCTCTCCGTCGTGCTCCACGGTATGTATTTGTTTCTCCGAGTTCTTTTTCTCTCCTTTGTGTCTTTTGCCTTAGCTTCTTATCTTTGCAGGTCTTCTGCTGTGGTGTCCTCAACTCCGGCTTCTGATTCGGAGAAGACCGTGAGTTTGGATGTTCTTGGTCGTGTCTTACGTGCTGATCCTCATCCGGCCATGGAGTCGGCCTTGGTGGTGGTCGCTGCTCCTTCAAGCCCAATGCGACTTCTTATTTGCCGATTCTTTGAAGTTGTGGTGGCCGCTACTTCGGGGGAAGAGCAATTGCCTGTTGCTCAACCCTTGACTTCTTCTCGTTCTCGGGTTGGATGTCCTTCCCCTTTATCTCCTCCTCTTGCTCTGGGATATAATTCGTGATATGAAGTTGGTGCAGAAACTTGAGGCGGAGTTTGATCCGAATTCTCGCTTACGAGGACTTGAGTCTAAATGGAACTCTGTTCAGGCTTCAGTTCAGTCTTTTGCTCAGCGATTCGAGGTGAGTTTTGTTGTTTGAAATTTATCTGTTGTTTTGGACTTTTTTCTTTTTCTAATTTCTTTTGTTGCAGGATTATATCAGTGATTTTGACCTCTTCTTTGGCTCAACTGAGTCACAAAAGAAGTTGTTGGAAGAGCTGGCTTCTTTGAAGTCGGAGCTTGATGCAGAGCGCCGGGGCGCCAGTCGTCAGAGGCCGTTTTGAGAGCCCAAGTTGCTGAGGCTGAGCAGCAGAAGTCGGCTGCTGTTGAGTTTGAGAAGAACCCTTCATGAAAGCTAAGGATTCTTAATAATGATTTCCAAGGTTCTATTGTGCTTGCCCTTTGTTGATGTTATTTCTTTGCTGACTTCTTTTTGCTTGTTTCTGAAGCTTTGAAGAAGAAGTACTCTGAGAAGACAGATGCTTTGAAGCTTGAAGTGAAGACTTTCTGTAATGACTCGAAGAAGGTAAAGGAAGATGCTGAAAAAATTCTTGCCAGAGCTCAGTTGATTCGGTGTGGTGCTGATCGAGATCTTTTGCAGGCCAAAGCGTCAGTGGAAGACTTGGCAGCTTGTCTGAAGATTTCAGAGGAGAAGTGGTCGGCTCTTTGGGATTCTCGTCCGAAAGCCGGGCCGACATCTTTGAGGAAGCCCGAGGATCTTGGCCTAACTTGGGTTCAATTTCTTCCTCGGCTGACTAGCCGAGTTGTTGGCTTTGCGAAGGATGCTATCTTAGTCGGTGTCCAAGGTGTTTTGGGGCGCATCCGGTTGATTGAGCCGGATTTGCCTCTTGATAGGATCTTGGATGGCACAGATACTCCTGAAGCCGAAAGGGGCTTTTTACAATCTAAGGCTACCGTCTTGACTTTAGCTAGGCAATTTATAGAGCTTGTGGAGATAGACTCCGTTCCTGTTGGTAGTAGTGGTGACCAACAGTAAACTTTTTATTTGTAAGGATGCTTGGCGCCTATCTGAGGCCTTCGTATAAAATTTTTTTGCTTTGTCTTCTTGATTTGTTTCACTATTGTGAATTGAAAGCATTATTCTTGCTTTCATCTGGGTATTGTTCCGTACTGAGAATTCTTATCCGAGTTCTATTTTTTAGAACTTTGGGTAGATCGAGCTTTGTTTCTTGCTCTCATCTAGGTCTGAGGAGACGCTAGAATATTTTGGACCGTGGGCCCTCATCCGAGTTCTGTGGTCTAGAAGTCGGGATAGGTCGAGCATTCTTTACTCTCATCTAAGCCTAAAAAGGCATTAGGATTTTCGGACCGTAGGCCCTCATCCGAGTTCTGTGGACTAGAAGTCGGGACAGGTCGAGCTTTCTTTGCTCTCATCTAGTTCTGAAAAGAAGTTAGGGTATTTCAGACCGTAGGCCCTCATCCGAGTTCTGTAATCTAGAAGTCGAGATCAGTCGAGCTTTCTTTTGCTCTCATCTAGTTTTGAAAAGAAGCTTGGATATTTCAGACCGTAGGCCCTCATCCGAGTTCTATAATCTAGAAGTCGGGTTAGGTCGAGCTTTCTTTTGCTCTCATCTAGTTCTGAAAAGAAGCTACGATATTTTGGACTGTAGGCCCTCATCCGAGTTCTGTAATCTAGAAGTCGGGATAGGTCGAGCTTTCTTTTGCTCTCATCTAGTTCTAAAAAGAAGCTAGGATTTTTGTAAATTTCTCTTTGATGAATAGAATTTTATTGATAATTCTGGGTACAGTGTCCTTGTGTTTATGCAAAAAATCGTCGTAATTAGGAGATGTGCCATGAGTTCTTTATTGGTGTTCCGTCTTCTGTCATTAGCTCGTAGGATCCGGGTCCTGTTACTTTTGCTACTATGAAAAGTCCTTCCTAGGGACTGAGTAGTTTATGCCTTCCATCTGGTTTCTGGATTCTTCGAAGGACCAGGTCTCCAGCTTGTAGGCTTCTCGGCTGTATGCTTTTGTCATAATATCTTTTTAATCCTTACATGTATCTTGCTGATTGTAATGTTGTATTGATTTTGACTTTTTCCAGACTGTTAATGTCTAGTCTTCTTGTTTCTTCTCGCTTCTTCTTCTTCGTTATATTGCTCAATTTTTGGAGATGTCCAGATTAAATCTGGCTGGTAGTACGGCTTCCGACCCGTGAGACCGAAAAGAATGGTGAGTAGCCGATTGCTCGCTTATTTGAGTTCTTAGTCCCTAGACTACCTTTAGTAGCTTGTCTATCTATTTTGATCCATAATCTTTGAGTTCTTTGTATAATCTTGGTTTTAACCCAGCTAGGATGAGGCCGTTGGCCCTCTCGACTTGTCCGTTTGCTTGTGGATGAGCGACAGATGCGTAGTCTATGCTGAAACCACAGTCTTGTGCCCAACTTTTGAATTCATTGGCTGTGAAAGGTGACCCAAGGTCTGTTATTATCCTGTTTGGCATCCCGAATCTGTGTATGATTTCTTGGATAAATTTCTGTGCTTTAGCTGAACTGTATTTTACCAAGGGTTTGTATTATATCCATTTGGTAAATTTATCGATAGCCACGAAAATGTATTCGAATCCTCCTTTAGATTTCTTGAGTGGTCCGACTTGATCGAGCCCCCCGCATAAAAAAGGCCATGCTGATGGGATGCATATTAAGTTGTGGACTGGAACATGAGCTTGTCTTGCGAACATTTGACAACCTTTGCAGTGTTTGACTAGTTCTTCGACATCTTTTAATACAGTTGGCCAATAGAATCCTGATCTGAAAGCTTTTTTGACTAGTGTTCTTGAAGATGCATGATTTCCACAGCATCCTGAGTGTATTTCTAATAATATTTTCTTTCCATCTAATGTTGGAACTGTTGGTATTTCTTATGCACAACTAAAATATAAAAGATTCCACAAGCGCACAGAAAACCATTGTAGCATTTTACCGGTAGTATTCCAGGTATCGTTATTTATATTTTACCGCCGAAAAACAATGGATAAAGACATTGATAGTTCACCATCATATATCTACTAACTTAGTACACCAACTAGACTAGAGTAGGGGGTAAATGATAGATGATAAGAATTATACATATATGACACACACGGGAGAATTCTATGATAAAAGAGTAAATAGCTAAAGTGAGAGGACAACGGGAGAGTTCAAGGTTCCTAAGTACTTCTCTATTACTTGGGTTCTATAATAACTAATTCATGGTAAATAAAGTAATCACACAATAACACTTCAGGATATCGGAACACTAGTCACAGAAATAGGTGAGAAAGGACTAGGAAGCTCCGACTACGGTCCTACAAACACCAACCCTAATATGGTGGAATACATCGACCGTCAGGGCTGTCACCACCTGGGGCTACCACAACTATATATTGGATTGGGTGTAATCTCAGGTAACCTATAGCCTAGACACCATATCTACACTATCGATTACTACTCTAATCACATATAATAACTAGAACACCTAATAAAGACGGAGATCCTATGCTAAAGTATAACAACTATACTAACCAATCAAATACTAGGCATAAAAGTAAATAGAGGAGATAAAATATATTAAAGCATAAGTCTTAGAAGAATAGATACAAAGATATACCAGAACTCTAACGACTCCTCTGAAGACTTCTCTAGAACCCAGGCGTAGCGCCGCTCTCTCTAACTCTCAACTAGAACTAATCTACTACATTGGAAAGTCTAGCCCTAATTCTCTAGAGATGAGAGGTCATCCATTCGAGGGACACCTCTACATCTCCATAATAATGTGGTGCCCTCAGGGAGGGGGTCTGCCTCTTTATTTATAGCCCGGTGGGATGAACGTGCACCGTAGGATCAAACCGACTTAAGCAACGGTGGAGATGCAAACCCTAAGACAGTAGGAAGGCCTCCGTAGAAGCGGGCCCCGAACGGGTTCTGTGGAGCGCCTGCCGGCCCTGAGGTGGGGCCAGGCGGCCCCACCCTGTGGCAGGTGGGCCTCGTCTTCGGTGGGTCGCCTTCTCGTGTCTTCTAGAGTCTTCTAGTGTTGGTTTCGGTGTGGATTTGATATCTTTTGACTCCGGACTCCAAAATATAGCAAATGATATGTCTATTTTGATCGTTTCGACGAGCCCATCGTAATGGTGCAGTTCAATTCCTTATTTGAGATACTTGTATTTGATAAAAAATTATATATTCCTACAAGACAAGTGAGAACACCAAAACTCGTGGAACTTGTTAGAAGCAAACCCTACAACTATGCTTTATAATTTATTTCATATCATTTTATACAATAGTTAAAGATTATATTTAGTGTTTAATAACCGTCAACAAGTTTCCCCAAGCTTAACCTTTGCTAGTCTCTAGCAAAGCTAAACTTAGAAACCGCTATTGATATCTATATGTTCTTAGCAACTTTCTTGTAGCCCCCTCAAAAGTATACCTGTAAAAATTCTTCTCTAGGTTTAAGCAAAACTGAGCTAACATTCAAACTTACTCATATTACCCTTGACTATGGGGCTTCTTAGCTTTTACTTGGGTCTTGAGCAATCGAAAGACAAAAAGATCTAGCCAAACACTATGTCTCAAGCTCTTTATTCAACTATCATTCTGGAGTTTTTAGAGGTTTTTAAATAAAACTCAGAGCTTTCTTTGTATGACACTCTCAAATCTCTCGGTATATGTGGTATTTGTGGATTTTCACCAAGGCAATAATGATTTTATCCCTTTCTTTTCGTCCTACAGCTAAGGCTTATGTGGAGCTCATAGGTGTGGAGAAAACATAAAAGAGCATACGTGCAATGCATATATTGTAAAGTCAAACAATGGATCCACAGAGAAATAAGTCATACAATCAAATCAAGATGTGCAAGTGTATGGATATGATGGATATTTGGTGGAAATGGTGAAACCTAATTCTAACATATCTCTCTTTTGAAACTTGGAACTTGGCCAGAAAGTATGAGCTATCTTATTCTTTTCTCTTTTTCTTTCTTCTTTCTTTTTTTTATAGGGAGGCGGGCATCTAAGTACCCATTGCTTTAATATTTTGGATACTTGTCCTTTTTCTAACTCCCTTTTTTCTTATTTTTCTTTTCTTTTGCATAGCCACATGCATTCTTTGAATACAATAAATGATTTGGAGAGATGATAAGAACTTAGAGCATTTAAATAGGGGTTGTCCTATAGGGTATAGTATATTTTTGGTGTTTACTCCTAGTGTAGCAAAAAAATAATTTTAAGGTGGATCTGGATGAAAGTGAAAAATGATGGCGCTTACTCCTAGGGTAGGAGCAATGCATATGTTGGTGGAGTGTGTGAGTGTGATCTTGATTTTAAAAGCATGACAAGACTCTCATAAGGTATACAATAAAGGTTGACTGAACTCAATGCAAAGCAAGCAGTATAAATGAACAGAGGTTTTTTTATTCTAAATGTATATCATATATGGCTTTGGTAGGAATTCAAACCTTGTCATACAAGAGCTCATCATGTAAGATTTTCAGTTTTTAAAAGATAAATCTCTAGAACTTAGTATTGCTAGGAATAAGATAAATAGCAGTTCAGACTTTCTCATATCATATCCCTCAATCACCTAGACTTAGCTTAAGTATATGCCTCCACAAGTTTTAAGTTCAAAGTAAATTCTTATATCAAAACAGTCATATCCAAAACTCAGGAGAATTTAAGGTTGAAAACTAGGCACTTGAAAGGAATTACGACAGAGCAACTATTCATCATCTCCAAGACAAAGGTTTATTGTTCTTTAGTTTTTTATTTGACTCTTAACAAACTAAACAGAATTATAAACACACTTTATGATCACACCTTAATAAATAGCTAGAGTATATTTATTTAGTTTTAATGATTATTCATCTTTTTATTTTTTTTAGACTAATTGACTCACAAAAGACTCTATAGACGTGGACCTTTATGTGCCCACATATTTTTGGTATTTTATGACTATAAGATAGACTCGATAATCGCATAGGTATACTTACCTGATAACTAGGGGATGCTCTCCCCCAAGCTGGATGTTGTTGTAGTTGAGTGTTGAAGCTGAGTGGTCCTTACAGAGGAGCTCATGTTTGTAAGAGCAAGTGTTGCCAGGGAATACTTCAATCTTATTACCCAAAAGTTACTTCCTTCACACGGAGGTTAGGCGTGTGTCGAAAAGATGTGCTTCGAGTGATGAAGATGAAGATTTCGAAAGTGAGTCGGCTCTTGGAGTCATCCTGCCGAAAACTTTCACAAAACACCAAAACTCGTGGAGTGGTATTAGGATAAAGAGTTAATGATTAGCTATTTTTAGAGAATTGGGTGTTGTGGAGGTTTTAAAGTAGTTTTATGATAACAGTATTGCAGCAGGGATGCTCAATTAATATTTTAGATTTTATGGGTTTATATGTATAAAGTGCAACCGCATGATATATATTTTTATTTTGTAGGCTACCACAAAGTGAGAACTCCTACAGCTTTTTACACTACAAGGGTTTCACATAGGGCTTAAAGTTTTTTTAGATGCATGAATACCACCTAATGCATACCTATTTATTTTTGTTATTTTCTATACAATACTAATGCAGAAAAGTAAACATGCTAAAAAGAGAATAAATCATGCAATGCAGGAAAGTAAATATGGATAACTACCGATGTTACCTTATGGTGAGGGTTCGATGTTTTGAGTCCTTCGAACTGGACTCCTCCTTGCAGTGGTTCATTAATTGAGTACTTCGGTTTGCTCCTAAGGATAAAGATTCTTGCAAGGTGTCATGGTGAAGGTTAGAAGGTGTTGGAGTGTTCTTTCATCTATTTTTCTATCTTAGTTCTTTCTATACACTTGTTCTCCTTACTTTTCATTTCAAACCATGATCAGACATTTATTTTTTCTTTCCTGCAAGAATGTTAGTAGACACAAACCTGAAGGATTGCAACAAGTTTAGAATATGGGTTATAGTCCATAATTTTATGTGGATTTCTTCTATGCTAATAAAAGGATGGGTTTTTAGGATTACTTTAACATAGAGTTTTTTTCATAAATTTTATTGGTAGCTACACTTTTATATGGTTCAAGGCAAAGGTAACTTGCGATAAAGGATTAAATATATAAACTTTGATACTTACAGTTCTTCCATGGAGAATGAGCTGTGTCTTCTTTTTGTGCAAAGTTATTGGACATCGTCATATTTCTTGATTCATCTCTTGATGTGAGTTTATCTCTTGACTTGCCCGAATTGAGTTTAAGAGTTTCCTGTAGGGGTTAGTCCAACAAAATATCCAATGTCTACTACAATAATTTCTAGTTCAATAACCAAACCAAACTCTATGTCTAATTTGATTAAGGTAGGCTATTTAACCTAAGCACCATGCTCAATTTAAAAGCCTATGAAAGTATGGCGAGTACTTCCAAACCAAAGCATACTATAGAAAACAAAGGTAGAATTAGAGCATATAGAGATTTACTCAAAGAGATGAAAGCATGATCATGTATGGTGAGAATTTTTTTTCATTTTTCAAGTAAAGATGCAAGTGACATACATGTGTGCAAAAAACTAAACATGCTGTGGACTTGATATGGGATGGAGTAGATGCATAGATTATTCAAAGTAAACATGTAGTGGAATGCAATAGGATAACTACTCATCAAATTTTAAGCCTATGAGCAAGACGTTCTCACCTTCCTTGATCAAACTTGCCATGACTCACAATGGTATTTGTGAGTAGTGCAAAATGCGTCTTTATTCGTCACATATGATGAACTTTAAATTCATGTGATGACGACTTTTTCTTCAATCTACACATGGTTAGAGGAATATATATATAAATGTTTATACATACCTATGAGATGGCAGGGCTTTATTGTTGATGAATTATGAATGTTTAGGCACCCTGAGTTCTTCAATATCTCCCATGTCTCGTTCTTGTGGAATTTCGCCAGAAGGTTGGAACGGTTGATATCCTGCTTATTCCACATCTCAATAAAATAGGGGTAATCCTACTAAAGCTAGTGGCAAACTAGATTAGCAGATATCAAGATCAATATCAAAATCTTTACACCAATTATTTCCCCGGCAATGACGCCAAAAATGCTTGTTGGTATTTCTTATGCACAACTAAAATATGAAAGATTCCGCAAGCGCACAGAAAACCATTGTAGCATTTTACCGGGAGTATTCCAGGTATTGTTATTTATATTTTACCACTGGGAAACAATGGATAAAGACATTGATAGTTCACCATCATATATCTACTAACTTAGTACACCAACTAGACTAGAGTAGGGGTAAATGATAGATGATAGGAATTATACATATATGACACATACGGAAGAATTCTATGATAAAAGAGTAAATAGCTAAAGTAAAAGGACAACGGAAGAGTTCAAGGTTCCTAAGTACTTCTCTATTACTTGGGTTCTATAATAAGTAATCCATGGTAAATAAAGTAATCACACAATAACACTTCGGGACATCGGAACACTAGTCATGGAAACGGGTGAGAAAGGACTAGAAAGCTCCGACTACGGTCCTACAAACACCAACCCTAACATGGTGGAATACGTCGGCCGTCAGGGCTATCATCGCCTGGGGCTACGATAACTATATGTTAGATTGGGTGCAATCTCAGGTAACCTATAGCCTAGACACCATGTCTATACTATCGATTACTACTCTAATCACATATAATAACTAGAGCACCTAATAAAGGCGAAGATCCTATGCTAAAGTATAACAACTATACTAACCAATCAAATACTAGGCATAAAAGTAAATAGAGAAGATAAAATATATTAAAGCATAAGTCTTACAAGAATAGATACAAAGATATACCAGAACTCTGACGACTCCTCTGAAGACTTCTCTAGAACCCGGGCGTAGCGCCGCTCTCTCTAACTCTCAACTAGAACTAATCTACTACATTGAAAAGTCTAGCACTAATTCTCTAGAGATGAGAGATCATCCATTCGAGGGACGCCTCTATATCTCCATAATAATGTGGTGCCCCTCGGGGAGGGGGTCCTCTTTATTTATAGCCCGGTGGGATGAACGTGCGCCCGTAGGATCAAACCGACTTAAGCAACGGTGGAGATGCAAATCCTAAGGCGGTAGGAAGCCCTCCATAGAATCGGACCCCGAACGGGCTCTCGTGGAGCGCCGGCCGGCCACGAGGTGGGGCCGGGCGGCCCCACCCTGGGCAGGTGGGCCCCGCCTTCGTGGGTCGCCTTCTCGTCTCCTAGAGTCTTCTAGTGTTGGTTTCGGTGTGGAATTGATATCTTTTGACTCCGGACTCCGAATATAGCAAATGATATATCCATTTTGATCGTTTCGATAAGCCCATCGCAATGGTGCAGTTCAATTCCTTATTTGAGATACTTGTATTTGATAAAAATTATATATTCCTACAAGACAAGTGAGAACACCAAACTCATGGAACTTGTTAGAATCAAACCCTATAACTATGCTTTGTAATTTATTTCATATCATTTTATACAATAGTTAAGGATTATATTTGGTGTTTAATGACCATCAATAGGAACATATTTTAATAGTACTCCTGATGATGCTGCTCTTTTGTAGAGATTATTTCCTACTAGGGCGTAGTTGTTACTTCTTCTGATAACCCGAGTTGCTTCTGCTTTGTTATCGGGTAGCTTCTTTTCCTTGATGTAGTCTATGAATACTTGCATCTAAGTTGTGTTGTCCGGGTTGATTGTTAAGACTTGCTCTTGTTCTGACTTGTTTTCAGGTGTTGCTTTGCTGGATTTTTTTTATTGACGGTTTGGTTAGCTCTTTGACAAAAACCCCAGTTGGCACTTTTGCTCTATCTGAGCCAAGTTTAGCTAATACATCTGCTGCGACATTTGAGTCTTGTAGTATATGATGAATTTCTAAGCCTTGGAAATTTTTCTCGAGTTTCCGTATTTCTGCACAGTGAGCGTCCATATTCTCTTTGGTACAATCCCAGTCTTTATTTACTTGGTTGACAACTACCGCTGAGTCTCCATAGACGAGTAGTCTTTTGATTCCTAGCGATGTTACGACTTGTAGTCCATGAATGAGAGCTTCATACTCTGCTTCGTTGTTAGTGGCTTGCCATAGAATTTGTGGAACGTATTTGAGTCGTTTTTCGTCTGGTGCGATAAGTAGTACTCTAGCTCCTGCTCCTCCTAGTTTCAAGGATCCATCGAAGTACATTTTCCAATAGTCTAGGATGGCGTCTGGAGTGGGTTGCTGTATCTCAGTCCATTCCGCAATGAAGTCGGTTAGTGCTTGAGATTTGATTGCCTTTCTTGGAGTGAATTCTATTTTGAGTGCTTCGAGTTCAACTGCCCATTTTGAGATTCTTCCTATTGAGTCCCGATTTCTTAAGATATCGTCGAGCGGGAAATCTGTTACGACGATGATTTTGTGTGCTTCAAAGTAGTGCCTGAGCTTCCTTGACGTTATTAGGATTGCATAGAGTAGTTTTTGTACATGAGGATATCTGACTTTTGATACTGTGAGTACTTCGCTGATGTAGTAGACTGGCCTTTGGACTTTGTAGACGTGTCCTTGTTCTTCTCTTTCGACTACAATGGCAGTGCTTACTACCGAAGTAGTCGCGGTGATGTAAAGCATGAGATCTTCTCCTTTCTTTGGTGGCACTAATACTGGGGATGTGCTGATGTATGCTTTTAGTTTGTCAAAGGCTTCTTGTGCTTCCTTATTCCAGGTGAATTTGTCCGTCTTCTTTAGTAGTTTAAAGAAAGGTAAGCCTTTTTCTCTGAGTCTTAAAATAAATCTGTTGAGAGCAGTAGCCTGTTAGTTTTTGTAGATCCTTTATGTCTGCTAGAGGCCCCATGTCGGTTATAGCCTTAATTTATTTTGTGCTTGCTTTGATTCCTCTCTAACTGACTAGAAATTCGAGTAGTTGTCCAGATGATACGCCGAAAATATACTTGTTTGGGTTTAGCTTCCACTTCTATCTTTTTAGATTGTCGAAGGTTTGTTATAGATCTTCTATTAATGAATCCGGGTTCTTTATCTTGATGATGACGTCATCAACATATGCTTCCACGTTCTTTCTGATTTGGTCTCCTAAACAAGTCTGGATTGCCCTTTGATAAGTTGCTCCCGCATTTTTTAGTCCGAAGGACATTGTCTTGTAACAATATGCTCCAAATGGGGTGATGAAAGAAGTCTTACTTTGATCTTCTTCTTTTAGTGCAATTTAATGATATCCTGAGTAGCAGTCTAAAAAAGATAATAGAGCTGCTCCTGCTGTAGAGTCCACTATTTGGTCAATTCTTGGTAACCCGAACGGGTCCTTTGAACAGTGTTTGTTGAGATCGGTGTAGTCGACGCACATGCGCCATTCTGTGTTCTTTTTGTGTACTAGAACTGGGTTAGCTAGCCAATCTGGATGTAAAATTTCTCTTATGAAGCCGACTGCCAGTAATTTGGCTATTTCTTTCTTTATTACTTCTTTCTTTTCTGGTGAAAAGCGTCGTAATCTCTGCTTGATTGGTCTTGCTCCTTTGTTGACTTCAATTTTGTGCTCAGTCAACTCCCTTGGGACTCCTGGTATATCAGCTGATTTCCAAGCGAATATGTCTTTGTTATCCCGTAAGAAGTTGGTGAGCGCGAGTTCCTATTTGATAGGTAGATGGGCACTGATGGTCGCTGTTTTGGATGGGTCACCGGTCCCTAGATTAATCTTTTTGGTGCCTTCTTCTTCAGATGTGGTGAGGATACTTTGTATTTTGGCCGGGATTTCCAATTTTTCTATTCTTACTTCGGCTGTTGCCGAGTTAATTTCTCCCTGAACTTTTGAGGATATCTGTATGGCTTGTACATCGCATTCGTAGACGCGTTGCAGATCCCCTTTGAGAGAAAGCACTCCGTGTGGCCCTGGCATTTTAAGTAGTAAGTAAGGGTAGTGAGGAATAGCCAAGAATCTTACCAGTGCTGGTCTTCTCAATATTGCATGATAAGATGATTTAAAATCTGCAACTTTAACTTGATGAGTTCTGTGCGATAATTTGTAGAAGTTCCAAATGTCACCGGCAGAGTTATTTATCCGAGAGGCATTGTTGGCCTCTCTGGTACTATTCTATAGAAAGGTACACTTGTTGGTGTAATTATTTTTGAGAATTCTGGCCCCATCTTCCTCAGGGTATCTGTGAATATAATGTTGAGTCCTGCTCCTCCATCGATGAGTACTTTTGTTACTGTTATAGCTGCGATCGTTGGGCCGAGTACTAGTGGGTATAGCCCTGCGTTTCCGACGCTTGTCCATTGATCCTATCGTGAAAACTAGATTGGATATTGAGACCAGTTTAGATATCGTGGAATAGCTGGTTCTACTGTCATGATTGTTCTCCACGCCAGTTTGTCTTCTTGCTTGCTTCTAGACCCCGGGACTTCTGAGAATATTACTGCTACTGTTGCTCTTGGATTTTGAAACCCGTTGTCTGCTGGATCGTTATCTTCTTCTTTCTTTTCTCTGTTTTCTTCTTTTTCCTGTCTGTCTTTCTTCATATATCTTTCTTGGAATATTCGACATTCACCCACTGGGTGAACTCCTGTTGGATGATAGATGCATTTCATCTTCTCGAGTTTTTCAAATTTTCTAGCTAGATAGAATTTCTTTCTTTCAGTGGCGGCCACCGTATTGTCTGAATATCTCTTCTTATTGTGGTACTCTTGTCTGTTATCTGAGTTGTTCCATCTCCCTGAGTTGTCTTGTCTGTCCGAGTTGTTCCTTCTATCTGAGTTGTTTCTTCTTTCTTGGTTGTTTCTGTTGTCTGGGAATCTTTCCTATGTCTTCTCTTCTGCCGTAATCATCTTTTCGACTATTCTTTTGAACTCTTCATTTGTTCATGGGTTTTTATTGCAGAAATCGTGGAACATCCATCTTACTCTCAATCCATATGAGAATGCTTTGATTACTTCCCTTTCGGTAATGTCATGTACTTGTGCTCTTAGCTCTCCAAATCTTCTATAGAAATCCCTGAGGCTTTCTCCTTGATTTTGTTTTAAACCTTTTAACTCAGCTTGTGTTATTGGGTGTATGAGTATTCCTGTGAAATTTTCACAAAAAGCTTTCTGAAGATCCCCCCATGTTTTGATTGAGCCTGGGCGTAACTTGTCGAACCATTGTAGTGGTAGTGTTTCGAGTGCCATTGGAAAGAATAATGCCTTAATGTCGTCATCTCCCCCAGCTAATTCTATTGATTGAGAGTAGATTCTGAGCCATTGCATTGGTTCTGTCTTGCCATCGTATTTCGAGTGGTTTGACGGCTTGAATTTGTGAGGTAGTCTGACCATGAGTAGACTTCCCGCAAAGCAGGGGAATCTGTCGGGTACTTTTTCTGGTTTGTAGTTGGAATCTGCCTTTTGGGTATATATCTTGTAATAGATCTGGGAGGGCTTCGAGGAGAGGTTGGTAGCCTGTCGTGATTTTCTCCCGTTCTCTCAGCCCAATCGTGATGTGGTTGAGTTCTTCTGCTTTGATCTAGGACAGATAATCTTTCGAATGCGGAAACTCTCTGACTTCTTTGGCTTGTTTGTTTGGAAGGTATACGACGAGGAGGTACTCGGTCGTCTTGTATCCTTTGTGCGGTAATTTTGAGTAGGTTTCTGAGCCTGGCTTGTTCTTCACTTGGTCGTTGTATAGCGTCGATTTCGTCGATTAACTCCTGTATTTTGTTGATGGGGTCAAGTCTGGCCCTTGCCGTGGCTCGTCTTTCTTCGGCTTCTTTTTCAGCTCTTCTTTCATTGTATTCGGCTAACTCCTCTTCGTATTTGCGCCATGTGTTGGTACAAATTAACTGCACTCTATTAAATAAGTTTTAAGTAGGATTATTCACAAGCGCACAGATATCATACCAGTGTCACATTTTACCTAGAGGTTTTAAATATCGTATCCACAGGGAACAGTTATGATGATGACAAAGTATTTAGACTTAACCCTACAATTAGGCTAGATAATATTAAGAAAGAGGAAATAGCTATTGAATTCTAGTTCTGACAACCGGTAAGCTTTGTATAATATTGTTCTAACAGGGCAAGTAATTTGAATAGGAGAAGAAACAGAGTAATCTCCTACCAAGCACCTATAAGCCTATCAGTCCTATCAACGGGAAGTGGACTACAGAGGATTCAACGAAGCTATAAAGTTACCTTCGCGAGCTACCACTATCCGGCTAATCAGGGGACATCCACAAGTAAACCTAGCCTAGGCACCATGCCTACACTACAAAATACTACTTCAACCAAGTAATGACCAAGATCAAAGCACTCAATATGAGATGTGAATTTAAGAACAAATAAGAACAACTGCTTACTTGAATCGGAATGATGAATACAAAAGTATCTCAGAACACAGCTCCGGGCGAGGGAGCTGAATCTAGAAGAATACAGCCACGAAGAAGCACCGACAGGCCGGAACTCCTCCAGAATCTCTACTCCTCTACTCAATCTCTCTAATCTCTAAACAAGACTAGATCTAGATGAACTAGTCTCTCCTAATTGCTACATCTAGATGAACTAAAACTAGATCAACTAGAGGGACCCTAACCCTAACTTATGTGGAGAATATGAAGCATCGGGATATAGAATGCCTTCAGGGAGGGGGTCTGCCCCTTTATTTATAGCCCGGTGGGATGAACATGCGCCGTTGGATCAAACCGACTTGGACAACGGTGGAGATGCAAACCCTAAGGCGGTAAGAGGAAGCTTCCAGAAGAGGGGCGCCGTCGGTTGACCTAGGGCGCCGCCCGGCCCCAGGGTGGGGCCAGCCAGCCCCACCTGATCCCCTCTATGGGCCCCGCTGCTTCGGGTGTCTTCTGGACCCTTCCTGATCCTTTTGGCGATATTTTCCATCGCGGTTAAGTTTTGTGATAATTATGCAATGTAATCCCTCTTTTAAGCTTTTCTGGAAAGGTCCCTAGAAAATATAGAATATGCAAAACTCATGGAAATTGTCAGTTAAAACCCTAGACTAATGTGTATTCATGTGCCCTTTTCATGTCTAAAGTTCTAATAAAAATTGATGTTATCCACCGTCAATAATTCCCCCAAGCTTACCTTTTGCCAGTTCCTTGGCAAACAATCTAAGCCTAATTATTAAAATATTTGGATCAGGAGTTGCTACAATACTTTTATTTCTTTTAAGCACACTTGCTTTCAAATAGAAATTTTCCTCCGGTTTAGACAAAACTGCTCTAACTTTTAAACTTACCCATTTTACCTTTAACCATAGGGCTTTACAGCTTATGCATGAGTCTTGAGCAATCGAAAGATAGAACAATCAAGTCAAGCACTATGTCTCAAATTCTTCACAGTACCAATATTCTAGAGTTTTATAAGTTTTTGAAATAAAACTCAGAGCATGATTGTATGACACCCTCAAGTCTCTTAATATATAGTATTTATGGATCTCACTGAGGCATTAATAATGTCATGCCTTCCTATAACTAAGGATTTATAGTGGAGCTTACAGGAGTGGCAATAACAATGATGAGCATACTTGCAATTTATATGTTGTAAAGTCAAACAATGGATCTACAGAGAATCGAGGCATACAATCAAATCAAGATGTGCATGTGTATGGAATATGATGGATAGGTGTATTTATGGTATTTAGTGGCTAATACTAACTCTACTTTTGCTCTTGAAGATAACTCCCTCCTTAGAACTTTTCGGGGAAAACATGGGCTATCTTTATTCTCTCTTTCTTTGTAACACCCAAAAATTTGCATTATTTTGAAATAGCTTAATTGGATTTATATATGTTGTTATGTGTGAATTGAACATAGGGAATAATATTTTTGTCAAATAAAATCCATCATAAGGTTGGGAACCTGCTTTGCCTTCATGCTGATGCACTCGTGTTTATTTATTGTCCGGTATTTGTCCGACACTTGAACTGAATTCAAGTTTTCAATTGAACTCTTTGAAAATTATTTTGTTCAGAAAATTCAGAAAAAAGAAGTGCAGAACTTCTTCTCGGCAGGTTACCTGGCTGGCTTTGTTGCATGCCGCCGTGCTGCCAGATGGCCGGGCAGTCGACCTCTTTTTTTCTTGCCGAGAGACCCATAAACCTGCTTTGTTGCCGCTGGTCTTCCCAGCGGGTAGCACCCAACAGCAGCAATGCGTCTCCTTTCCTTCTTTTCTCTGTTTGGCTGACATCCAGGACCCAGGGACAATGTCTTCCTTTTCTTTCCCATCGCTGAACCGAACCGGACTCCAGCTGCACCAATCGTTCGCACCCGAGTCTATTTCCGTTGGCCTGGGTACCTATGCCGCGCCCAAGCAGCCCTATATAAGCCCCTGCAATCCCTTTGCGCTCTCCTTTTCCATCTAATCGCGCGAGCCGCCGCCTTCCCCGAGCTCGCAAGCGACGCACAGCCCTAGCAGCGCCGTCGCCATTGCTGTCTTCATCTTCCGCAACTCTACCGTCGGGTACGGTTAGCCGCCGAGCTCCTCTACACCCAGATGAAGCCATCCACGGCGTTCGCCCTCTCTTTTTCGCCCATGTCCGCTCACAGTTCATTGTCGAACATTTGCAGGAACGTTCCGTCCGCCTCTCCGTGCCGCACCGCGTCTCCGTCCGTTCCAGGCCTTCGAGGTTTCCCTAGGTGAGCTCGCGAGATCCTCCTCGATCTCCCGGTCCTTCTCCCGTAGCATTTGGTGCCCAAAATCACAAGTTCCAGGAACGCCGGCGAGCTCCTCGTCGGAATTAATGGAGAGCCGCCGTGCATCTTCCTGTTCCTGGCCAGCCATACGTCTCTCTCTCCCTTCATCCTTCTTTGAGCCGTCCATTGCAAGATCAACGATCCAGATTATAACATACCCCTTCGCTGCAATTTTTGTTAAAGAGCCACTAAGTTTTCTTCATTTTATACCATCAGTCCTCTGCCGTTATCCAATTTCTGTTTTTCATTATTTATTTCCGAAATTAAAGTTTGCAACAATTACAATTGTGCCACTGCATTCGATGCTCATAAAATGCTTGTTTTAACTCCAAATTGATCCATTCAAATTGCGTTAGTTTCGTTATTTCGAGCTCTACTCAGTGTTGCTATTTTCCAGTAGGTTGGAAATATTTATTTTCTGGTCTTAGTTAATTAATTATTCTTCTATAGGAAATCATCGGTAAATTATATCTTATTCATTTTAAATCCGATTTTCATGCTATTTACGTTCTGTGATCGTAGTGACGTGTAGATTAATTTTATAGGTTTTTAAACTTATTTTTAAACTGTTTGGTGTACTGTTCTAATTATAGCTTGTTTGCTTCGTGTATGTTTGCCTGTGGATACTTGATTGTTGCTGTTGATTGAGTATAGACGGTGAGTACTTCGTGAACGATCAAGAGCAATTCTTTGAGCAAGATCAGCAGTACCAGCAGGACGTTTTTGATCAAGGCAAGTATAGCTTGGGACCTCCTTGATTACCTATTCACAATATCCACTATATATCATGTGCATGTGTCATTGATTTCCTATTAAGGATGACATAGAATTGACTATCTTCCACCTTGATAACTTTGGGATCTATGCATATGGTAGTACTTGCTAGCGCTGGGCGTATGTAACCATGATCTTGTAACTTGAATAATAGAATATGCAACAACATTAAAATATGATTTTATTATCGCTACAGAGACCTAGAGCACGGGGTTATTTTGTTGCTCTAGTTTTCTCTCCCGTAAGGACTTATCCGTAAGTGGTCACCGGGATTTACAAATGCAGCCGTGAGGGCTATATGGCTCGCTCTAGTTGCTTAATGGACCTTTTCTAGCTTGTTAGTGGTTACCTTAAGTGGCGTAAGAATGGCTTGCCGATACGGGTATAGGACGGCTTCTAGTCTCATGTTGAGCAGCCGGGAAGGTTTTGCACCATCTGAAAAGGAGGGTTTCTATATCTACTTGCCGAGTGAATCTAATGGCCCTAACTTGTTAGACGAACCATTAAGTGGCTTTATATGATTTTTAGTGTCTTGGGAGTAATTAACCCAATGCATTGAAAGTCATGACTTACAGTGAAAGTGTACACCTCTGCGCAGAGTTTAATAAACTGGTATACTAGCCGTGCCCACGGATACGGGCGGCCTTGGGGATTCTTACGGAATAGTTGATCATTGATGTTTAATGTTTAATTATATTGCTTTGTATCATTCTTTGTTCCTGTTCACTTGATCATATGGTTATGGGAATCGCTACTACCTTGATGCTATTAATGCCTTAAATGTTAATCAATAATAAGCTAAATGCAAGAAAACCAAATTAATCGACTTTATTTGAGCCTCATGAACCCCTAGTTATACTTGCCGAGTACGACATGTGCTCACCCTTGCAATATCACAATACTTCAGGTTATGCTTCCGATGATGATGGGATTGAGGACTATCGCTTTGAGTATTAGGCTTGTTGTCAACCGGTCGGCGTTCCCCTATGGAGTTGCTACGTTTGGAGTCATTTTTTATTAGTTGCTACTATTATTGTTTAAGACTATGTGATAAATATTCACTCGTTATGTAATAAACAGATGTGATGGTACTCTATATAATTTGTCAACTTGTGTGTGCGATCGATTCAGGGGCGCACATGAGTCTTTTATACATCCTATTTGTTCCTTCAAATTTGGGTGTGACAAATTGGTATCGAGCTCTCATTGACTTTGTAGGGACGCAAGCCTAGTTAGAATGGTCGTCTTTAGTAACCTTGGGTTCATTTGTTTCATGCTTCTTGCTATGATCTTGGTTATTTGCAAAAATTTGATTTTTATTCTTCCTTACTCTTATTCTATTGTAAAAATTATTGCCTCTATTTAATCTGTTTCTAAATCCTGTAGATGCTTCCTCACCACCATAATCACATGCCTGTTGGAGCATACCTCGCTCAGTTCAACCCTGCAGCACCACAAGCTATTGAAGACCAGGAGGCCTCTGATGCTGAGTCAAGGGTGGGGAACACATCTCCAGTAGGCCAGACGGTCGCTCCACGTGGAGGCTGGACCAAAAGGATCCGCTCTATGACTCCAGTTGATGCACCATTTTTCCATGATGTGTTGACAAGACTACTGGAAAAATACTACTCTGATCTGCAAGCCAAGCTGGAGTACAGTTGCACGGAGCACCTTCATCCTTTCTTGGACACCTTCTGGGACACCGAGCTAAGGATTATGACCTTGGATGCTGTTACAAAGGCCCCCAGAGTCACCCATCACTACCCACCGACGTTCCGTGCCACAGCAGAGCTGAGCATGGAGGATGCCGCATGTGAAGCCTTCATGTACTACCGCGGCCAACGTGTTGGCGATATGGATGATGCCCTCGTGTATTTTCCCTACCGTGAACCAGGGAAGAGGACTTGGGTCATGGAGGCCGCTGATCCAGAAGATAGGATCTTGCATGGTACAGTTGGGTACGCTCATGAGCTAACAAATAAGGTGGGAGCCTTGCAAAAGGAACTGTCCCGGCAACAGGCGGTGTGTGAGCAACACAGTGTAGAGATAGATCGCCTCAACACCATGATTGAGAAGCTCCGCAACCTCTCCATCACGAGCTCACGCTCCATAGATTTTGGGAATCACCATGTAATAGAAACGGTTTAGTTCGTGAGTCGAGTCGTTTGTGCGGTGTGAACAATTGTGTGAGTGGTTGGAATTATTATTGTGTTAATGTGTGATTTGGATTTTTGTAATGTGTGCTGGAACTTTGTAGGCATGTCTACAAGTTCCTCAGTTAAAGATATTAAGGTTTTAGTCATGAATTAAGAGTTGGTTTGGATTATATCCTATTTCCTGTCTTTGCTGTTTTCTAGAGCAGCCAGTGATGTTTCTAGTATAACTGAAAATTCGTATGTGCAAAAATTATGAAATTTTTGTGGGAAAAACTAGACTCCTGTACCTTTCCAATGCCATATTAATTACATTTTTATCTATCTGGAGTTGAGAGATATGACTGTTTGAATATAAGGTTACAGTGCTGCCTGGAATTCTAGAACAGTTTCGGTTGTACTCTGTTTTTACTTAATTTAATGACGGAATCTGTTGAAGTGGTCTGAATGAAAGTTGTAGAGAATTTCTTAAGCTTTCCAACGATATAGAGAACACCTCTGTTTGACTTCTAGAACTCGAGATATGATTGATTTTCTGCACTGCTGATTTTGGAATTCGCCCCGAAAATTCAGATTCATTTAACCTCTCAGATATGACATTGAGATAACACTGAGATTTTATTTCTGTGTTTGGGAAACAGATGGCAAGCGGAGGTCGAGGCAGAGGCAGGGGTAGAGGTGCTGGTCCACCCCCAATCAACCTAATAACCCCCTATCACTTTGGAGCAGTTTTATGCAGACCCGGAATCAGTTCATGCAAATGATGATGCAGAACATGCGAACATACTGAGAACAATCCACTGCGGGAGGACCACCACCGTCCCAAGTGAGGGACAAGCGTGGTGAATTTATGAAAGGACGACCTCCAGTCTTCTCTCTCCTGCTTCTGATCCTCTAGAGGCGCACGATCGGCTTCGTCTTTGTGGAAAAACAGTTGAACATAGCACAATGCACCGATTTGGAGAAAGTGTTATATGCTTCGGCCATTCTGGTGCTTTGCACAAACTTGGTGGGAGTCTTACCAAGCTGCTCGTCCCAACCATGCTCCTGCTATCACCTGGCAAGATTTTTGTGTAGCTTTCAAGGCACGCCATATACCGTAGGGTTCAATCGCCTTTGAAGCAAGAAGAGTTCGTGCAACTAAAGATTGGATCTATGTCCGTTCTTTGAGTATCATGACAAGTTTGAACAGCTAGCTCGCTATGTTCCTAATGATGTTAGAGAAGATGCTTTGAGAAACAACGTCTGTTCATGAAGGGCATCTATTATGAACTCCGGTTGCAATTGGTCGGTAACACCTACGCTAATTTTGAGGCTTTGGTGAATCGTGCTATTGTGCTTGATAATATGCGCAAGGAGCAAGATAGAAAGAGGAAGATGAAAGGACAAGGCTCGGGAGTAACACCCGCCCGGTTTTGGTCCACAACAAGGCTTTCATCAGAAGTACCAGGGACCGGTCAGTCAGTGGAATCGTGGCCAGTACCCTCAGCGCAACCAGTTTCAGAATCAGCATCAGCAGATCCCGCATTCGGAAGGGTCAGCTAGAGGATGAGAAACTAAAGGAGATAGCAAAGAACGTAGTACTTGGAAAGGCACCAGGTTTCAGCATAGATGCCAATGGTACTCTTTGGTTTGGAAAGAGGATATGTGTACCTGAAGTGAAAGCTATTCGTGATACAATTTTGCGAGAAGCACATGAATCAGCTTATTCTATTCATCCTGGTAGTACTAAGATGTACCTAGATCTTAAGGAGAAATATTGGTGGTATGGTATGAAAAGAGATGTAGCAGAGTATGTGGCCATATGTGACACTTGTCAGAGAGTAAAAGCTGAACATCAGAGACCTGCAGGATTGTTGCAACCAATGAAGATACCTGAGTGGAAGTGGGATGAAGTAGGCATGGATTTTATAGTGGGTTTACCATGAACTCAAAGTGGTTATGATTCAATATGGGTAATAGTGGATCGTTTAACCAAAGTCGCTCATTTCATACCTGTTAAGACTAATTATCATGGGCCAAGATTGGCAGAGTTGTACATGTAGAGAATCGTTTGTTTGCATGGAGTTCCAAAGAAGATTGTGTCAGATAGAGGAACACAGTTTACATCTCATTTTTGGAAGCAAGTACATGATTCTTTGGGAACTAAACTGAATTTTAGTACTGCCTATCACCCTCAGACTGATGGACAGACTGAGAGGATTAATCAAATATTAGAAGATATGTTAAGAGCTTGTGCATTGCAATTTGGTACAAGTTGGGATAAGAGTTTACCTTATGCAGAATTTTCATATAATAACAGTTACCAGCAAAGTCTTAAGATGGCACCGTTTGAAGCCTTGTATGGGCGTAAGTGTAGAACACCCTTGTTTTGGAATCAGACAGGTGAGTCTCAGGTGTTTGGAACAGATGTGCTTAGAAACGCTGAAGATCAAGTAAGAGTAATAAGAGAGAATTTGAGAATTGCACAGTCTCGCCAAAAAAGTTATGCTGACACTCGGAGAAGGGAGTTGGTGTTTGAAGAAGGTGATTATGTGTATTTGAAAGTGTCACCAATGAAAAGCGTAAAGAGGTTTAATATGAAAGGTAAATTGGCACCCAGATATGTTGGTCCATTTAAAATTTTGAAGAGATGTGGCGAGGTAGCATATCAGCTAGAATTGCCCAAGAACTTGTCTGGTGTGCATGATGTTTTTCATGTGTCTCAACTTAAGAAGTGTTTGCGTGTACCTGAGGAGCAAATACCTTTGGAGGAATTGACTGTCAAAGATAATCTTACATATGAGGAATTTCCAATTAAGATTTTGGAGAGGGCAGAAAGAGTCACAAGAAGTCGGATTATTAAAATGTGTAAAGTGCAATGGAATCGGTATTCAGAAGGGGAGGCAACTTGGGAAAGAGAGGATGATTTGAGGAGGTCATATCCGCAGTTGTTTGAGTAAGTGACGCTTCAATCTCGAGGACGAGATTATTTTTAAGGGGGGTAGAATTTGTAACACCCAAAAATTTGCATTATTTTGAAATAGCTTAATTGGATTTATATATGTTGTTATGTGTGAATTGAACATAGGGAATAATATTTTTGTCAAATAAAATCCATCATAAGGTTGGGAACCTGCTTTGCCTTCATGCTGATGCACTCGTGTTTATTTACTGTCTGGTATTTGTCTGACACTTGAACTGAATTCAAGTTTTCAATTGAACTCTTTGAAAATTATTTTGTTCAGAAAATTCAGAAAAGAAGTGCAGAACTTCTTCTCGGCAGGTTACCTGCTGGCCTGTTGCATGCCGCTGTGCTGCCCAGATGGCCAGGGCAGTCAGCCTCTTTTTCCCTTGCCGAGAGACCCATAAACCTGCTGTTGCCGCTGGTCTTCCCAGCGGGTAGCACCCAACAGCAGCAATGCGTCTCCTTTCCTTCTTTTCTCTGTTTGGCTGACATCCAGGACCCAGGGACAATGTCTTCCTTTTCTTTCCCATCGCTGAACCGAACCGGACTCCAGCTGCACCAATCGTTCGCACCCGAGTCTATTTCCGTTGGCCTGGGTACCTATGCCGCGCCCAAGCAGCCCTATATAAGCCCCAATCCCTTTGCGCTCTCCTTTTCCATCTAATCTAATCGCGAGCCGCCGCCTTCCCCGAGCTTCATAAGCGGCGCTTCGCCCCCCTAACGGCGCCGTCGCCATTCTTTGTCTTCATCTTCCGCAACTCTACCGTCGGTGCGGTTAGCCGAGCCTCTACACCCGAGATGAAGCCATCCACGGCGTTCGCCCTCTCTTTTTTTCGCCCATGTCCGCTCACAGTTCATTGTCGAACATTTGCGAGGAACGTTCCGTCCCGCCTCTCCGTGCCGCACCGCGTCTCCGTCCGTTCCGGGCCTTGAGGTTTCCCTAGGTGAGCTCGCGAGATCCTCCTCGATCTCCCGGTCCTTCTCCCGTAGCATTTGGTGCCCAAAATCACAAGTTCCAGGAACGCCGGCGAGCTCCTCGTCGGAATTAATGGAGAGCCGCCGTGCATCTTCCTGTTCCTGGCCAGCCATACGTCTCTCTCTCCCTTCATCCTTCTTTGAGCCGTCCATTGCAAGATCAACGATCCAGATTATAACATACCCCTTCGCTGCAATTTTTGTTAAAGAGCCACTAAGTTTTCTTCATTTTATACCATCAGTCCTCTGCCGTTATCCAATTTCTGTTTTTCATTATTTATTTCCGAAATTAAAGTTTGCAACAATTACAATTGTGCCACTGCATTCCGATGCTCATAAAATGCTTGTTTTAACTCCAAATTGATCCATTCAAATTGCGTTAGTTTCGTTATTTCGAGCTCTACTCAGTGTTGCTATTTTCCAGTAGGTTGGAAATATTTATTTTCTGGTCTTAGTTAATTAATTATTCTTCTATAGGAAATCATCGGTAAATTATATCTTATTCATTTTAAATCCGATTTTCATGCTATTTACGTTTTGTGATCGTAGTGACGTGTAGATTAATTTTATAGGTTTTTAAACTTATTTTTAAACTGTTTGGTGTACTGTTCTAATTATAGCTTGTTTGCTTCGTGTATGTTTGCCTGTGGATACTTGATTGTTGCTGTTGATTGAGTATAGACGGTGAGTACTTCGTGAACGATCAAGAGCAATTCTTTGAGCAAGATCAGCAGTACTAGCGGGGACGTTTTTTGATCAAGGCAAGTATAGCTTGGGACCTCCTTGATTACCTATTCACAATATCCACTATATATCATGTGCATGTGTCATTGATTTCCTATTAAGGATGACATAGAATTGACTATCTTCCACCTTGATAACTTTGGGATCTATGCATATGGTAGTACTTGCTAGCGCCATATGTAACCATGATCTTGTAACTTGAATAATAGAATATGCAACAACATTAAAATATGATTTTATTATCGCTTACAGAGACCTAGAGCACGGGGTTATTTTGTTGCTCTAGTTTTCTCTCCCGTAAGGACTTATCTCTGTAAGTAGTCACCGGGATTTACAAATGACAGCCGTGAGGGCTATATGGCTCGCTCTAGTTGCTTAATGGACCTTTTCTAGCTTGTTAGTGGTTACCTTAAGTGGCGTAAGAATGGCTTGCCGATACGGGTATAGGACGGCTTCTAGTCTCATGTTGAGCAAAGGAAGGTTTTGCACCATCCGAAAAGGAGGGTTTCTATATCTACTTGCCGAGTGAATCTAATGGCCCTAACTTGTTAGACGAACCATTAAGTGGCTTTATATGATTTTTTAGTGTCTTGGGAGTAATTAACCCAATGCATTGAAAGTCATGACTTACAGATGAAAGTGTACACCTCTGCAAGCAGAGTTTAATAAACCGGTATACTAGCCGTGCCCACGGATACGCGGCCTTGGGGATTCTTACGGAATAGTTGATCATTGATGTTTAATGTTTAATTATATTGCTTTGTATCATTCTTTGTTCCTGTTCACTTGATCATATGGTTATGGGAATCGCTACTACCTTGATGCTATTAATGCCTTAAATGTTAATCAATAATAAGCTAAATGCAGTAAACCAGTGTCAGCTTTATTTGAGCCTCATGAACCCCTAGTTATACTTGCTGAGTACGACATGTGCTCACCCTTGCAATATCACAATACTTCAGGTTATGCTTCCGATGATGATGGGATTGAGGACTATCGCTTTGAGTATTAGGCTTGTTGTCAACCAGTCGACGTTCGTCCCTGTGCGGAGTTGCTACGTTTGGAGTCATTTTTTTATTAGTTGCTACTATTATTGTTTAAGACTATGTGATAAATATTCACTCGTTATGTAATAAAATGAAGTGATGGTACTCTATGTAATTTGTCAACTTGTGTGTGCGACCGATTCTCGGGCGCACATGAGTCTTTTATACATCCTATTTGTTCCTTCAAATTTGGGTGTGACATTCTTTCTCTTCTTCTTCTTTTTTTCTTCTGGGAGGCGGACATCTATGTACCCATTGTTTTAATTGTTGGATACTTGTCCATCTTTTACTCTCCTTTTTCTTCTACTCTTTTTTTTCAATACTTTTGCATAGCCACATGCATCCTTTGAATATAAATAATTGGAGAGATAATAATAAGAAATTAGAGCAATTAAATGAGGGCTGTCCTATAGGGTATATTTTGAGTGTTTACTCCTAGTGTAGGAGAAAAATATTTTTAAGGTGGATCTGGATGAAAGTGGAAATGACTGCGCTTACATCTCAGAGTAGGAGTAATGCATATGTGGGTGGAGTGCGTAAGTGATCTTGATTTTAAAAGCATGACAAGGCTCTCATAAGATATACAACAAAGATTGACTAAACTCAATGTAAAGCAAGCAAAGATGAATGCGCAAAAGGTTTTCCTAACTCTAAATGTATCATATATATAGCTTTGGTAGGAATTCAAACTTTGTCATACAAAAGCTCATCATGTAAGATTTTAGGTTTTTAAAAATAAATCTCTAGAACTTAGTAATGCTAGAAATAAGATAAATAGCAGCTTAGACCTTCATGTATCATATCAATCAATTACCTAGACTTAGCTCAAGCATATGCCTCCACAAATTTCAGGTTCAGAGTAAATTCTTATATCAAAGTAGTTATGTCCAAAACTCAGGAGAATTTATGGTTGAAAACTAGCTACTTGAAAGGAATTATGGTAGAGCAACTATTCATCATCTCCAAGATAAAATTTTAATGTTCCTCGTTTTTTATTTGACTCTTACTAACTAGACACACTCTATGATCACACCTTAATATATAGATAAGTATTTTGTTTTTAATTTTAATTTGTTATTCATTTTTTTTATTTCTTTTGGACTTACAAGACTCTAAAGACATGGACCTTCATGTGCCCATATATTTTTGGTATTTTATGACTATAAAATAGACTCAATAATCGTCTAGGTATAGTTACCTGATAACTAGGGGATGCTCCTCCCCCAAGCTAGATGTTTGCAATACTTGGTGTTGATGATCTTTATAGTGAGCTTACCAGTAGCGTCCTAGTGGGTGCCACTAATAGACTCTCTCCTTTGTCATAATGTTGTTCCCGCATAATTACACTCTAACAAGAAAATCAAAACTCGAGGCTTGAATTTAATAAGAGGTTAGCGATCAACCAATAAGTAATTGATTATTCTTATGAGTTGATTTCAGATTGACAAATTTTAGCAGGATTATCTTTTTTAGGATTTTCTAGTTTAATTATGCAGAAATTAAATATGTGTGCATGATATATATAGTTATATTTTTATGCCTCCACAGAGAATATTTATTCTTATGGGGCTTAGGCTTTTTAATGCAAGAAAGTGAATACAGATTTTTTATGTCACCACAAGAAATATGTCTCTGTGGTTACCACAAGTTTATTCACGTGAGGATTTTAATATTTTATGATGCAAAGAAATGAAGCAAAAATATTATTATTTATTTATTTGATATTATTATTATTTAATATACATGAAGATGGATATGCTATGGAAAAATTATTAATGTAGATAGGAATACAAATTAACTAGATAACTACCATATTACCTTATGGCAAGGGTACGGAATTTTAAGTTTACCGACGTAACTTCTTCTTCCACTCTTGTGTATCTCTTCATCTTGAGAGATGGAGGTCTTGATGGTTGCATACCTCTAGTGATGGTGATATCACTTTTGTTCTTTGGTTTGGCCCATAGGTTGAAGTAGAGCTTTAATAGTAGCTGGCACATCTTGGTCAGTGTGCATGTTCATAGAACTTTCACTTGTAGAATTAATAAACTTCGCTCGATGCGTTGTCTTGTTTGCAAAACCAAGGTAGAGATCAAGTGCATAGGCTCTGCTGGTGGAAGAACACCAACAGAACCAAATTTATCCTTTTTTATTTTTTCTCTATCCTTAGGCATATTGAACAAGATAAAGTTGATGTTACATAATTTGTTTATTTATGACATGAGTGGTAAGATCAAAAGATTAAGCATTTAATGTTGCATTTAAGTTCACATGACAGAAAAGAATAAAATTGCTTAACCAATAGAAGGATTGTCTATCTCTATATAAATTTTCACATAAGTATGACTATCGTCTTCCCAAGATCAAATATAATATTTTAGCTTGTTTGGTTAAGACGAGATTAAGAGAACGGTGCCATGAACAATTTTAAAGAACAAAGCATGTTGAGTTAATTAGGTTAATCAATTTAAGTTGTAACTCTAACATGTTTATGTATTTATGTGCACCAAGATCAATAGAAGAGTAGTGACCACTTACCTTAGAATATTACCTTCATTATTAGAGCATGACGGCACTAAGTTATGAAGGGTAAATGACTGGTGGTCCTTTCTCTTGCATCTTGAGTTGTTCATGGACATCTTGTCTCCTCTCATTGCACTCATTCTTTTGCCATCTTTTGCTTCTTTGATTTTTTGACTCTTTTCACTCCAAATATTATTATGCCTGTAATGATTAGTGGACAATACATACCCGAAGGAGTATACAAATTTTAAACATAGGTTGCTTGTCCAGTATTTTATTTTGTTCTGTCTATACTAATAAAAAGGTATTATTGATATTATTTTAGCATAGATCATGTTTTATACAGACATGGTTTGAGGCAAAGTAACTTGCAGTAGAAGATAAAGTGAATGAATCATTAATACTCACAGTTCTATCATTTATGATGAATGAGCTATGTCTTCTTTTTTTTCAAGCATGTGCCCTGTCTCGCCTCTAATTCAAATGTATCTCATGACTTACCTAAATTAATTTTAAAAGTTTCTTGCAGGGGGTTAGTAAATAAAATATCCAATGTCTACAAGCTAATTTCAGATCAATAGCCAAACCAAACTCTGTGTCTAATTTAACTAAGGTAGACTATTTAACCTAAGCACCACGCTTAATTTAAAAGCCTATGAAAGTACCCAGCTGTAGTACTTTTAAACCAAAACATACTAGCATAGACAAAGGTAATATGAAAGCATTATAGAGATTTATTCAAAAAGAGATAAAAGAGCATGATTAACAAATTGAATAAAGATAGAGACAACCATATTAGCAACATAGGATTTTCTAAATAAGGCCATTCCCCCGAGCTGGAATTTTACAAAGCAAAATTAAGTTTGGATGGATTAATTTGCATTATGATAGATTGGTCATACCTGGCGCTGCCATTAGTTATTTTCTTACTTCAAACCTGAAATGGTTAGTGACAAAAATACCAAAGGAATATTTTAACAATTATATTTCTATGCTAAAGGTGCAAGCTCAATTCATTTTTTAAGAGTGGTTATTTTGGGACACAAAGTTGTTCTTGGGAAACCTTCGATTATTATACTTTGAGTTGGTGAGGTGATTTCCTCTAGAACATTAGTCTTTGTGTACCTATATCAAGATTACAACGAGATCTATAATATTTATGATAAACATATGCATCTACAACCACCTTTTTAATAATTTTATCAACAGGTATAAAGAGGGGGCTGAAGATCTCGTGTGTGAAAATATTAGAGAGACCAAAAGATTCCGAAGATTTCTCATATGACCATGGATTCGATGAAGTGTTTATGAGATAATTCCCATGCGCATCAATGTGATTTCCCTTTTCAAACTCCAAGGGTGTTTCTTCATGGATGTCTATAGACAACAAGTTTGCCTCTATTATTTCATGCCTATGACATTTATTGGATGTTTTATTTTCTAGAATTTCCCATGAATTGATATCCCTAAGGTTGGTCTCTAAAGCTTTCTCTAAACTTGAGTGAGTTCTGTTTATTAAAGAAATTGATTTAAGCTCACCATTTGAATTTAAACCAAGTTTAGATGCTAGTGCTAAAGTTTCATCCTCTTCCATCCATTCTTTTACAATAGCATATGTATTTTTAGTATGTTCTATGCATTCCTTCCATTGTCGTTGCTCTTCTTGGGTATTCCTATAATCTTCATGACTCTTATTCCTGAGATGTCTTGATAGATTTCTAGGGTCATTATAAAGTTTAGTAGAAAGAGCATAAAAAGATTTATTGGGGTCAAGGATGGGTTTAGAGATATTTATTATGGGCATAGAAGGGGAGAAGATAGAATTTATTCCTAAGTGGCTTGGTTCTCCTTCTATGGCATCACTTGACATGTCATCCTTGAACTCTTCCCATTGTCTTTCAGGAGGGAAAGGAAGTTGACGACACTTTTCTCAAGATGCTCTTCCGAGAAGATTTGATGTGTATTGATTTACGAGCATCTTAGCTAACTGAAGTCTAAATCATCAAAGTGAAATTTTAAAGGTTTAGGATCGATAGCTAAATCTTGGGAATGAAATGATTATGTTTTAGCTACCAAGACTTCCGTGTCTAGTTCGGATGATAAGCCCTTCTTTTCATCAAGGAGCTTAGAATCGTTACCTACTTTCGAGCAGTGTTTATCCCGAATCATATTAATTAAACATGGACGCAGCTCATAGCCAGGTGTTATGATATGTTCATTAGATTTTGGTGGCCCAAAGATTTTGCGCACGCCATAAAGATAGATAGGAATAGAATTAAAAGCATCCATAAGGATGAACACAAAAATAATGAAGAGAATGGGATAAAATAAGAAAAGATAAAAGTATAATATAAGATTAAGCTAAACTAAGTCAAAATCAGCAAACCGTTCCCCGGCAATGGCGCCAGAAATGCTTGTTGGTATAAATTAACTGCACTCCATTAAATAAGTTTTAAGTAGGATTATCCGCAAGTGCACAGATATCATACCAGTGTCACATTTTACCCGGAGGTTTTAAATATCGTATCCACAGGGAACAGTTGTGATGATGACAAAGTATATAGATTTAACCCTACAATTAGGCTAAATAATATCAAGAAAGAGGAAATAGCTATTGAACTCTAGTTCTGACAACCGGTAAGCTTTGTATAATATTGTTCTAAATGGGCAAGTAACCCGAATAGAAGAAGAAACAGAGTAATCTCCTACCAAGCACCTATAAGCCTATCAGTTCTATCAACGGAAAGTGGACTACAGAGGATTCAATGAAGCTATAAAGTCACCTTCGCGAGCTACCACTATCCGGCTAATCAGGGGACATCCACAAGTAAACCTAGCCTAGGCACCACACCTACACTACGAAATACTACTTCAACCAAGTAATGACCAAGATCAAAGCACTCAATATGAGATGTGAACTTAAGGACAAATAAGAACAACTGCTTACTTGAATCGGAATGATGAATACAAAAGTACCTCAGAATGCAGCTCCGAGCGAGGGAGCTGAATCCGTAAGAATACAGACCACGAAGAAGCACCGACAGCCGAACTCCTCCGCAATCTCTACTCCTCTACTCAATCTCTCTAATCTCTAAACAAGACTATATCTAGATGAACTAGTCTCTCCTAATTGCTACATCTAGATGAACTAGAACTAGATCAACTAGAGGGACCCTAACCCTAATTTATGTGGAGAATATGAAGCACCGGGGTGTAGAATGCCTTCAGGGAGGGGGTCTGCCCCTTTATTTATAGCCCGGTGGGATGAACCGACTTGGGCAATGGTGGAGATGCAAACCCTAAGGCGGTAGGGAGGAAGCTTCCCGTAAGAGGGGCCGCTCGGTTGACCTAGGGCGCCGGCCGCCCTGTGGGGGGCCGACCGCCCCACCGATCCCCTTTGTGGGCCTCGCTGCTTCGGGTGTCTTCTAGACCCTTCCTAATCCTTTTGGTGATATTTTCCATCGCGGTTAAGTTTTGTGATATAATTATGCAATGTAATCCCTCTTTTAAGCTTTTCTGGAAGGTCCCTGGAAAATATAGAATATGCAAAATTCATGGAAATTGTCAGTTAAAACCCTAGACTAATGTATTCATGTGCCCTTTTCATATCTAAAGTTCTAATAAAAATTGATGTTATCCACCGTCAACACCATGCTTCTTTGCGTTCTTGAACTCGATTCCGTCTTCCTCCCTTTTTCTTGTTTCTTCTTTCTCTTGCTGCCTTTTGGCTCTCTGTTTCTCTATCTCTGGTTACGGAGTTGGGTGAGATATCGGCTTCTGATTCCTCTAATGATCTATAGTCGGGTTGGACTGGTGGTACCAGGGGTTGTCTGATCATGTAGACTTCTTTGTGTACATCGAGCAGGTAGTCGGATCCTTCCTCATCTAATGATCTTCCGTATTGGAAAGGGAGAGGAACTGAGTACTTATCTTGGCTTAAAGTTGTATCATCATATCCCATTGCTTTTTGAGTAATATTCTGATACATCCGTGCTGCATTGTTGAGGCCGAAGTAGAAAGAACTCGGCGTTTTTTGAGTACTTGGTTCTGGAACCTCTTCTTCCGTCAGCTTGAGTTTAGAAAAAATTCCAGATATCTCCAGTTCAGGTTCCGAAAGTAGTCGACCGTGGAGAGCTCCATGATTGTCCGCTTCGCAGACCCAACTTCTGAATACGAAGGTTGACCCCTTTGGGAAAAGCATCGTGTAGGTCCGCTGAGCTCTTGACGTTGAATTCGCCGAAACCCCCTACCTGGCGCGCCAGCTGTCGGTGTTTAACCACCGATAGCCTGCCACGGGGTTCTCGTAGCAGTTTATTCGGATCTCGACGAATACTAGAACTCGGTGGTTCACGCAAGAGACACTCGATTTATCCTGGTTCGAGCCCTCGTTGTCGAGTAAAAGCTCTACTCCAGTCGGCCTTAGACTTTTGCGTTGGATTGATGTCTGTTTGTGTACTGTATGTCGCTTGTTACAAAGAGGGCGCTCTGGCTCCTTTTTATGAGAGAAAGGAACCAGAGCTTTGGTTCTAATCCTAGTCGGACTTAGTAGAGAGAGTTCTGTTCCTATTACAGAAGTTACTTTCTATTCATCTAACTAGGACAGGACGTCTTCTACTTGGAATCGGTCCTCTTACCTCTGTCTTGTGGGTCCATCTGAACGGTAGTCATGTTGGTAGGGAACCGTCTTGGTCCCGCATCGACAACCTTCAAGTTTATAGTTCTAGTTTAGTTAGATTAGAAGTAGAGGAGATCTAGTTCTTCATCGGGATCTGGAGCCCCCGGCCCTGCATGCAGGAGCGCAGGAGTTCGGTATAGTTCTAGTTCTTTTTTTCTTATTGTATTCTTCATTATGATTAGGGAGACTTTATTCTTAATAGATCATATATTCTTAATTGCAATAGTCATTGTCTACTTTGATTATATGTTTAGTATAGTTGGTTTGATCTTATTGAATTTATGTAATTGCTCGTATAGCGTTTATCCAAGCGATCGTTAGGTAGATGGTAGACAATATGTAGATGTGGTGTCTAGGTATTCTGTTTATCTGCGAGTGCACTCGATGCGCCGGGTCGTGTGGTAGTCCGCGCAGTGACAAATTGTGTTGGTTCCTCTCAGAGTCCATCCCCCGTATGTAGGCAAGCAAAGCGCGGTCGTGAAGTTGGGTGATAACTCGTTTCACACCCTTCCTAGTTGATACCCTTTACATGTGATCATGATATTGGTCTAATCTAACGATGATTACTAGATATAATTGCACTAATTAGAGTATGTATTGATGTAGTTATAGAATTACCTTAGATAGTTATCTCCTTAGTTTATCCATTGGCTAGCTATTATTATGACTAGAAAGTACTCTGATGTTTATCTATATTTATGATGCTTGATTATGCATATCACCCATATTTATCTATATTTATCTTGTGACCTCTGCCTGTTATGAGTAGAGTAGATGACATTGGTAATACCACTTATTCATTGTATATAATTCATTATCAATATAATAGATTAAAGTTTATTACAAGCTTTTCCAGTGGTATAAATATAAATCGACAACCTGATAGAGCTTTCTAGGTAAAATGCTACAATGGTATAATTATCTGTCCACTTGCAGAACCCATTGTAGTTTATATCTATATTTCTGTCTAGTCATATTGAATGATACATATATATACAAACCTATATTTATTCCTTAGCATATATAATTTAGGATGACAACTGGATTCATGCTTAGGAATGCTGGTGATAGATAAGTGGCTAGTTGCTAATGACAAGTTAATTTAATACCATGTATTTCTAATCTCAATAATTAGTAATGATGTTAGAAATACCAACACTTTGCTTGTGCATTAGGGACCTAGTGAGCTAACAATCTCTTGCAAAATTTATTTGAAAATGCTAACACACGTGCACAAGTGGTGAGACATTTTTGTGTTGGCACATGAGGGCAGGAGTTGATGGGGTTTGGGTGTAAACCCCTCCCACCGAGCTCGCGAGGTGGGACTCGAGGTTTTCGGACGGTGCGGTCACTCGAGGTGACCGGACGCTATCCTGGTAGGGACCGGACGCGTCCGGTCAAGTGTTGGCATCCGACGCATTTTCCAGGGTGACCGGACTCTGACGACCGGATAGTCCAGTGCTAAGGTCTGGTTGTGGCCGAGTTGAGCAGAGTGTGGACCGGATGTGGGGCACGTCCGGTCAGTGGGCAGCGGACGCGTCCGGTCAAGAAAATCACGTTCTGGACCTCTCTGGTGGGTGAATGGACTCGCCTTGTGCGAAGTCCCTGGTTGGCGGGCCGCGTCCGGCCGATATCCGACAAATACGCGAGTGAGTTTGATCGTTGGCGTGCAACAACTACATTCAAACGTCAGCGACTCGTGGCTCGGTGAGAGTGACCGGACGCTGGACCGGACGCGTCCGGTCGTCACTTAACGCGCGTCCGGTCAATGCACAGTGAGTTGTTCTTGAGTGTAACAGTTAGGTGGTGCTTTGGTGGGTGCCTATATAAGTGTATTGACTGGCTCTAGGAAGTCCCTCTTGGCACTTTGACATACTTGACATCCCCTAGAGCTAAGCAAACTAACTCCCTCACTTTGCATGCCTCTTGATTGATCTAGAGAGTGTTTGGGAGAGCTTTTAGTGTATTTGCCTTGTTCTTGAGCATCTAGTGGCACTAGTGAGCGTTCTTACTGCGATTGAGCTTATTACTCTTGGTGATTACCGTCACCTAGACGGTTGGAGCAGCGAGCCGGAGTTGAGCAAGGTTGAAGATTGTTCTTGGCCACTCCGGAGGTGATTGTGAGGGGTGTTGATCCCACCCCGCGGGGGTTCACGAAAGGAATCTTTAGTGGAATCTCATGTCATTGAGTTACCCTCACTTTGTGTGAGTTCTTGTGGTGCCCGGTGAGGACTTGGCTTGTGACGCCGATTAGCCACCAAACTACCGAGTGTGTGGTCGACACAACGGTGAGTAGTGTGCCGGTAAGCACGTGAACCTCGGGATAAAAATCATGTGTCCCTCAGTGTTCTTGTGTGGTTTGATCCATCGAGGTCAACTTGGATTTCTATATTGGATCATCTCTTCGGGTTTTATTGTATTGACAAGACGGTGATTGGTCATCATCCCGAAGGCACGGTTTGAACCCACTCGATTCCTTCCTTGCGATTTCATTTGTGCCTAGCATCATGTTAGGGTGTGTAGTATAGTTTGCTTGTTAAGGACACATTTCTTAGTGTGCCTAGTATATTAGGTTTGCTAGAATTGGTTAGGTTGGCTTGCAACCGCCTAGTAGGCTAGTGTAACACTTGCTTCACCATTTGTTATACTAACCGGTTTGTTTAGTGCTTTGTAGAAATTTTATTAGGCTATTTACCCCCCTCTAGCCATTTAGGACCTTTCAGTTGCACATTCTACTTCTACCTAGACAATGTTTGCTTGGCCAACATCATGAAGCCATTCACAACACCCACAATAAAGAATGCCATGCGACGGAATAGAGTCACCCTAATGAACATCCAAGCAGTTGCCGCTGAAAAGTTAATCAAAAGGAGGATTGACTTTATAGAAACCAAAACAAAAACAAGAAAGTTGCAAATGATGAACCAACGGACATGCCCCTCCATATGAACGCACAACGATAGCTGTTCTTTGTAGAAGCTTGTACGCATACACACAAACAAAACTGGTCCTAGCTCTACCGCCTATATATAGACAGGTGGCGGTGGGTTTAGAGAGCACCCAGTGCACCAGCGTTAGATACGGTTAATTAACAAGTACAATTTACCATAAACAACTTGATATTATTAATCAGTCTGTCCATAACTTATTTTTTATAATTTAAGTTCAGTGATTAGAGGTTCCATCTAACTAAAGGTTAAAACAAGAGGGACAGAGATTAGGATGACCAATACACACTAACCAACTAATGCTCGCAAAGCACACATGTCGATAACGTTGGAAGCATTAAAAAAAATACATGCATATTGTAAAGCTTTTTTATGTAGCATCACTGCAATATGGTTAGCCTCGGCAAAGGCACTATATTGTTCTCACAAAAAAGGATGACACGATGTACTCACCTTCCAATGGTTGACCGTCTACTATTGGATTCTTTATTTACATGCTAATTTCTGATCCTCCTACATTGCTATTTGCATTACTTTGAACGAGTCAGATTTTGGATGAGGTATCTTCAGCAACCCATCTAGTGTGTTCATCTTCTCATCTGTACTCCAAATAGTATGAAGCTAAAAGTCATAATTTCTATCAATTCTGCAATGTAATGCATTAGCAAAGACTTATGAGCTAAAAATGTTTGTACGTACAAATGCTTAGTGCATCTTTCAGCAGATACGTCACCGTCCCTAGTTTATCGTTGTAGCGGAACACGAGATGCTTACCGTTCAATTTGAGCTCACAGATAAACATCCCAATTTGCCAAAAAAAAGCTAGAGAGTCATTGCACGTTTAGGCGCAGATTTAGTATACTAATTCATTCCTGGGTGTGCATGAGTGGAGGCAAAGTGCACAGAAAAAACTGGTGTTGGTCCGTAAAGGTAATATTGATCCTATTAACGCTATCAGATGTAAGTGGGCCCGGCCTCGAGGAGGCGGGACGTTACAAATGGTATCAGAGTCGACTCTTGTGGTTTCACGGACACGTGTGTCGTAGTTGCGCAGGCATGATGCGCATGGCTGGTGTGGATCTGTTGTGGTCACACATCATGGCACCTGCGCTGGCACTGGACACACGAATGTGGCCAAGAGAGGAGGTTCTAGCCTGGGGTTGATCGATGAGGACGTCATGCGCGAGTGACACTGCGTGCGCAGGAGAGAGATTACATGCATAGCGGGCCCTACTATTTCATCTAACAAAACAATGTTATAACTCACAAAGCAAAAGGCCAAATTAAATTTCGATTGTACCATTAAATTTATTGTAATAAATTCTTTAAAACAAGAGATCTCATATGAATATATTTAAATAAAATTTATAGAGGATAATAAATAGGGCAACTATTGGTAATTGATATATAGTATGTGATATAGAGGATGATGGATATGGAAGAAATATGTATAGAGGAAGGATGATGAGTAGTATATACTCCCCTTCGTCTCAAAATAGATGTCATTCTCGCTTCCGAGAAGTCAACATTTTCAAAATACCGGCAATTATATATTAAAAATATATAAATATTTATGCTAAGTAATTAGTATCATTGGAAAGATCTTTAAGTCTAGTTTTTTAACAAATTTATTTGGAGATGAAAATGTTGCATGTTTTTTCTATAAATCTAGTTAAAGTTGAGAAAATTTGACCGGCACGCATCCCATAGCGTCATCTAATATGGGACGGAGGGAGTACGCTATGGAGCTGTGCCGCCGGTGGCCGGTGCGACGTTCCCCGTGCAACGTGTCAAGAATACCGCGTCGCGTCGCGTCTCATCAGATCTGGGCCTTTTTTCCGTGGGCCATTGCGAGCCGCTGGATTGAAAGCGACAGCAAATGGGAGCTGGCTAGATGAAGTCCACACCACATGGAAAGAAAGATAGATGGGCTGGACCTGGACGAACGATTGCAGTCTTCTTCCACGGTTGGGGCCGGTGAGCCCGACGGAGGCCCGTTTGGTCTACTAGCAGTACCCCTTTCGATGGCGCTTAGCTTTTGATTTGACACTGAAAAGTCAAAACTTTGCATACATAATCTAGCCGCACAAAGTGAGCACTCATTTCCCTGGACACTTATTTACAGTGTGCATGCCATGCATTTTCTTGCCAACAGTGCGTATGTTTTCTGGAAGAAGAGTTCTTGACACAGTTTTATTATATTAATTAGCTGGCTAGTTCTAACTTTTTATTTTCACGTCAAGGTAGGTCTCGTCGACGACAAGCTTCTTTTGGCGACTATGACTGAAATAATTAACCTTTCATTCGTGTCAACCATAGCCTCTAGAACATGTGCATTATTAGCACTCACAAGCTAACCACACCTAGCTAGGTGCATGTCTCGGTTTCGTCTACCTCTGCTGTGCCCTACTACTGGCTAGCTATTAGCAGAGAACTGCTTGCATAGTTGCATGACGACCTGTACTAGCTACTAGCTAGCTACGTCGATCGGTCTATGTCTGTTTGACAACATTTAACAATCTATACCTTCCGTTTTTTTTCCATACCTTCCGTTTTTTTCCGACAGGGAATTGCTACTGATGTGGTACTGTTGCCGACAGGAACCAATTAATCGCTCAAAACTAATATATACAGATATATATTGTGTACGTAGAGAAAAGCTAGCTATGACACGGGAAATTTGGATGCCTTTTTGCGGCGGCACCTGCAAGAAGTCTTCGATGTACTGCGCCTTTTGCCGCGCCACTTAAGTCAACGTAACAGTAGGTAAAGCTTCATCTTCGTGCCGGCAGCCTCATCAGCATCAGGGATCGATCGATCTGTATCGTCGGAGAAGAAAAAAGAGAGCTTCAAATCAGTCGGCAAGATCTGGTAGCAAGCTGCAGCAGAATCCTTTGAAATTACTGGACGAGCTAGCGATCTACTAGTATCTAGTAAGTAGCTATATTATGATAGCTCCTCCCCCTTTCACTTTGCCTCCTCTTGCATGCATATTATATTGCTGATGACAGTATGCATGCAGACAACCTACGCACGTATGTAGACTGCAGAGAGGCATGCTTGTTAATTAATTTCAGATTTCAGATGATGCATGTCATCAGCAGCAACTTTCGTGGAGTGCAACTGGCCGGCCGGTTGCATTGCAGCCAGGAAAGCTGCTTAACTATAATACGAGAGCTAGCTAGTAGCTCGCTAGGAATCAGCTAAGTGAACTAGTGGTACTAGTAGTGTATATGTGTGTGTATTTCTGGTTGCATGCATGGTCGACGTACGTACGGCGCGTGGCCCATCGCCATCGCTTGCCGATTCAACTATAATATAATAATAGGTTAATAAAAATATTATGTATTTGGTGGCATCTCCCAATTACCTGACAGCGCTAGCTCGATCAACTAGGTAAGCTAGATCGGGAGCAAAATCTTTTTGGACGGCAACAGCTGACGAAATAAGCTAGGATAGGGGGTTTGATGGTTACGCAAAACATAATTTAATTAAGAGAATGTGTCGCACTAGGCCAGGGGACGACATCATTGCACTTACACATATTTCCACTTCATGCTACAGCCGAAAACGAATTCATATACATCGCTTATAATTTGTTTCTGAATAAACTTCATCGCGCTAGGGGTGTCATGCATGCAGTAAAGTTTGTCTCTGAAAGAATTAGTTGTACGTACATACTTGTCGTTCCAAATTATAAATCGTCTATAATTTAAAACGGAGAGAGTACATAGACGTAGATGCTATTCTTATCTAATTTCATATTTTCATATGTATAACTATCCTCGATACGTATATGTTTCCTAGAATAATTATATCCATCTGAGTCGATCGATTCCTCGGGCGGATACACACGATGTACGTCTTTCTTTGCACAACAACGAGACGACCTCTCGCATCATCAGGTGCTCATATGGACAAACATAAAAAAAGCCGTCTTCTTAGTCTCGCGTCGCCGCCGCCAGCCCTCGCGTCGTTGGCACGCTGCCGCCACCATCTACCGCTGGTCCTCCTCCCTTCCCCTTAGACATCTCGCCGGGCTGAAGAGTGTAGGGATCTATTGTTTTTAATAAATTTTCTCCATTTGATTGAGTCATTAGGGTTGGGAATTTCTCCATGCTAAATTTCTTAGTATTAGAGTTTTATCTCCTTCTTCTCCAACCACGGTGAAGAAGAAGGGTGGAATTGTTTTCTCTATCGTGGCTCCATTGAAAATGAGGGCGACAACTTCGGCGTCAACATCTTCATCGACATGATGACATGGAGACTTTTGTTTCTGGACTGCGGTATCAAGGCGGAGATGATATTGCTGCCATAGAATAATTTTCTCTGGTCTCTTCTCTGTTTTGTTGTAGTTAGATTTAGCCACGATGAAGGACTACAGAGAATAATTTTTAGGTCTATCTTTCTCATTCTTCAGTGGTAGAAAGAAGAAGAAAGGCATAGAAAAAAGAAGTTTTTCAATTTTGCCTATAGAAATGTTGATCGTCGTTCTTTGGGCATTTGTTTTTAGGCCATTTGCCGATTGTTTTGTCTATACGGCCATCCACACCGCAAAGTATTTGACAGATTAAGTTTTTAGTTGTGCTATTTACAGCGTGGGTATTATTTTGTAATTCAGAGTGCTTATAACATATTGATGTAACTAGCTCTCATATAATATACTTCTTCTTTCGTTGAAAAATAGACAAACATCAAGGGGACCCCGAAAGTTGCTTTTGCCTAAGGTAGCGTATGGAATGGAAAACGATCTCGATATCCAGGTTTAATAAGCTACACATAGATCGATACACAAACTCAACCAAAAGTAACTTGCATTGTACAGAGATCGAGGTTTGCAGATTATTGCCAGCCTCTAGCTAGCTTGCTGACTAGTACTAGTTCCCACTTGCCGCATGCATGTTGGTGGGGGGCGCGTGCTGTCACGGTCGGCGGAGAGCCGCTTTTGGACCAGTACCTCCTGGTCCCGGTGCATCATGCCATTGATCAGCTAGCTGGTGCCTGCACACAGCACCGTCGACGCGCGCGTGCCGTCGTCGGCGACGACGACCCAGCTGATAAAAGCGCTGCAGCAGCTGCCGCGCGGCGCGTTTTTGTTACGTTGTGCTTGTCGTAGCTAGCCGCTGTCACCATCTTAATTTCATCCTGGAAGGAAGGAGAGGAAAGCATATGACCGGCACCCCGCAGGGTCGAGGGAACAGCGTCGACTAGCTGCGACGTGCGTGGTCCTGGTGCCTGGGCTGATGAATGAGCGAGATTTTGTGCCATCTGAAGCCTAAAGGATGGCAATTCACTGGCATAGCCACTGGCCACATATAGGCCGGGTCCCTGACCCTGTGGAGTGTGGACCGGAGAACGAATGTACCGGCGTCGACTAGGTTCCGTGCATATATATGCCTAATATATATGTGGAGGACATATATATCCCCGAAGCCATGCCAATCGCCAAGACACACAATTGTTTTCTCGATCTGTGCAGTACTGCACTGCAATCATGCTTGGTCACAGGACAAACCTTTTTTAGTTATCCACCTATCATACCATTATGAAAAATAACCTAAAGTATACATGTGGGTAGAAATGTAGTAGTCGTACTTTCTTGTTTTAATTGGGATTCACAGTTTATAAGAGTGCATGATGATTCTATATGTCAGAAGCTCAGAACCTAAGAAAATGTACTTGATAGAACAACTGAAGTACGTAGATGAGTCTGTATAGAGATTGTTTTGGTCGTCCGTTTAATTTATCATGACAGACGGACCTAGCCAGAACCACATTTCTCATGATGCACATCAAAGATGGTTGTAGCCAAAATTATGTCTCTGATGATCCACATCAGAGACAGATGTAGACTAACGTACGTCTCTGATGGCCGCGTCTCTGATGGCCCACATCAAAGACGGTTGTACCAAACTCTTGTCTCTTGTGTCCCACATAAGACATTGGATTATGTCTCTGTTAATCGACGACAACATATAAATGTGAAAAGAATCTTATGGGAAGAAAGAAATGTGTATCCATAGATCAATGGGGTTCACATGAAGTGAACAAAAAACGATGTATGAGATTGTGAGATTGTTTGTTTGCTGACCACAGCACGCCACGCCGAGGTTGTGGCAGTGCCTAATAGAAGTTGGGGCAGCAAAAACAGACGCTACACCTGTGGCAAGAATTGCTAATGCGCTGTAAGAACCAAATATCTTTAACATGGTGTGGTAGTATTAGTTGCCGTGTGACCAATGGCGGCGAACAACCAAACATTTCCTATATTTTCTCTGCAATGGCTAAATGGGCTTTTTTTTTTTTTGCCTAGTTGTATATACGTAGATTGTCGGCATATCTGAGCAGTGTAATTGAGCTGCACGTCAACCACAGCCTCATTTCCCTTGTGCTGGCTCCTACTTTTTTCGCCCCGCAAACAATGTTCTCACCACTTTTTAATAAGACAAATACTTGATCAAATTCACGATACCTAATAAGTATCATTAAATTAATTGAATATATTTTGTAATATGAACTTATTTGAGGAATAAATATCGTTAATATTTTTTATAAACCTACTCAACTTTAAGAAAGCTCGACGTACACACGGAGCCATATGTAGCGATCCGGTGGCGATGCAGATACAGGACCTGGACTGGATTTAATTATATTCTCGTGAAGTCCTAAAATATCTCTGGCTTTTGCCAGCTAGCCGTGCATGCATATCAGGCCTCGGGTCGATGATCGATGTCACGTCCGAGTCCGACCGAGACGCGCTGACATCTGATCGGCACAAGTTGCTTATTACTACGCAGTTGGTTCTTGTGGAATGTACGTGGCAGCTGCTGGTTCCCACACATGCCGACATGCATGGCTAGGTCCGAAGTTGGTGCATGGCCGCCCGCATGTACAGAGACGTAAGTTTTGACGCGCTTTCTAGTTCTGTCGTACATAGTCTTATTATTTATCGGTTTATCAACCGTTTTAATAATATTTTTCTTTTATAGCAAAATAATCGTTTTAACTTATTAGCCGATGACTTATAAGTCTAGTATTGAACAGAGCTTATATACTGCTCTTGTGTGATTCAGATCCTTCTACAGTAGAGAGGTGAACGATGATGCATACGTACACTATTTGCACTCCCGTCAAACAAACACACCTTGATCGATCGCCATAATCTTCATCAGTTTGGTCGCCCTGCGGTCCTTGTTTTTCTATACTGAAGGAAGCTTTTTGTGCCAAATTTTCAAATAAAACGTTCTGGCTTCTGCATAGAGAGAGAAGGCGATGCATCAAAATCTTATACTCGGACTTCAACCATACCAGCATGTTGAAATATCTACAAAATATAATACCTTTCCATATCTGCCACGTACTACCTTTAAATTAGGTGTACACTTGTGTGCGCTAAATAATTTTACCCACACACACTGTTTCTAAAACTAATTGTGCACCTGGGGTGCTGCTAATAGAGTGCGCAGTTCCTTTCTGAAAGATTTACCCTTAATAATCCACCATGAATTTTATACCTTTTATTTTTACTGAAGTGGATGTGACTGATGAGTGTGTGTGTGCGTGTGTGTGTGTGTGTGTGTGTGTGTGTGTGTGTGTGTGTGTGTGTGTGTGCTGACAACTTAACTGACATCATAGCACAATCATGCCGTTGTGAACAAGCTACCAAAGGAAACAGGCCAAGTTGTCCCACTTGTGCAAGCACCGGCAAGAGTCATAATTCTCACATGGATAGAATATTCACTTGTGTGGAAACCCTTACAAAATTTAAGAGTAATAAATACTCCAATGCTTCATCTCTCTGTTGATGCATAGGGCCATTAGCCAGGGGTACCTGTAGTAGTACTAGTACTGTTAAACATATTAGTACTCTCTCCGTATAGAAATTAGATGTCGTTTTTAGACAAGATTTAGATTAAACATTGGGAACATAAATCATGAATAACTTTTAAGCTGTTGAGTTAGAAAATATGAAAATCATATGAATAGATTTGTCTTGAAAAATACTTCTATAAAAGTATAAATATATTACTTTATAATAAGTATTTTTAAAAATATGAAGTCAAAGTTATACTTTGGAGACCGTGTCGCTGTCCTAAACGACATCTAATTCCTATACGCGGGGAGTATAGTACTATCACTAGTAAAAATATCCGCACTTAAATTCTGTTGTGCAAAGCTAGCTTCATTTAATCACTCCATCTGTTCCAGAAAAACATGTAACTATGAGTTGCGTGCCGATAAAAGTAATCTACGTTTGACCAAGTTTCTAGCAAATAATATTTATATTTATGGCTTTAAATTAATTTATTATAAAAATACATTTCATAATTAATCTAATGGTGTTTATTTGACATTATAAAAATTTATAGTTTTTAATCTATAATTAGTCAAACTTGATACACTAAAATATATTAGTGTGCTAGAATTGCATGTTTTTTGGAACGGTGGGAATACAAACATCAAAGTTGAATTCCCGCGCTTGAACTATGGTGATACTCTGTAGTACTATAGCTAGTGCTATTTTGCCGACGGCCAGGGATTTTTCTCGCCTCCTTTTCGAAGCCAAGCATGCGGTATTTATGACACTGAACTTCTCGTTGTACAAATCGAGGGCTCATTCGACAACGTGTTGACAACAATGCAAGATGATGCATAGCTGGTCAATGCCAATGTGTGAATAATTAGTCCGTTTCTCTTCATATTTCTTTATCTGTATATATACATACAAACAGAGTTTGGGGTGAATATACAAAACTTCAAATTATGTGTGCAAAGCAAAAAGAAAACCATACCATCTCTAGCTTCCAATTGTTATGCTGCATATTTAGTATAATTGATCAACAAAAAAGTAGTTTTACATTAACTCTCAAGGCCTAACAAAGTTATCACCAACCCACTGTCATTATTGAAAAACTTAACCAAAAATGCCATTTAATATATTGCTCGGTTACACGCAGCCATCAGCCATGCATGCAACAATAAACTTGAAGCCAACAGCCTTCTTCATTGCAGCTCACCATATTGAAGTGTACAAAATATATCCAAAAGAAGTGTTCAAGTTGCAATTCAAATATCTTTGATGCCAAATAAAGTATAAAAAATCGACAGCAAGGTTAGAAAATAGAATAAATCTTTGTGGGAGCATACAAGCGTCAACTGCATCAAAAACAAACAATCTCTCTCTCTCTCTCTCTCTCTCTCTCTCTCTCTCACACACACACACACACACACACACACACACACACACACACACACTACACACACACACACACACACAATAGATGGGTCGGTTTGACTACCAAACATTGCACCATACAACAAAAGAAGTGGGTGACGAGGTCATTAGAATATATATCCGTCCAATATAGTCGCGAGAATGACTGAGGGACCGCACACCAGTCACGGTAATCACATAAGGCTTGGGACCATAGCTTAAATAAAGGTTATTGTAGCAACAACTAAGATATATCTGAAATTCATTGAGTTGAGATGGTAGAACTTGCAATATATAGTAGCGACGAGAGGCCGTCATGGTATCAACCAGGCTGCAGAGGAGTACAAAAACTTAGCTTGCTTATAGGTAGACCAGACCAAGGTCTTTCTATCTTGCAATAAGTTGATGGCACTGTGTTAGTTTTAGATCATGATATGAACAAGCAAAAAATGTGAAGATACTTCTTACATATGTTTGAGCAACTATCAAGCCTTAAAAATAACTTTCATAAGAGTGAGATCTTCTATTTCAGGGAGGCAAAATAGTGCGAATTTATTTGGTTGCAAGTCAGGCACATATATATCCTTTTCGCCACTTGGGCCTTCCAATGATCTACTGCAGCTCGATAAGAAAGACTTAGTGGTTGGAAATTAGAGAAAGATTCATCAATTGGGGTAGAATAGTGATGATTAATTTAGTTTTGTTAAGTTTAGCTATGTTTATTTGACATAGCACATAGAAGACAGGCAAATGTTGCAGAGCTCCTAAGCTCAACACCACTTAATACCTCTTTCGGAAGTGCATTAGTGGGGAACAACCTAGTAGAGTGGCATAGCCTAGTTGGTAGGGTCGCTAACATACATTTTCAACATGGCGCAGATATGTTTGGCAGATGCGTTTATTTGTTAGGAGCCTGCATATATAAAATGGTATATATATGCGAACTGAGTCTAGCTCAGTGGGTTAAGTTCCTTGTGATGTAATCTATCCATCCGAGTTTAAGTTCACGACTTAACACGGGTACTCTTATTTTCTAGATTTATTCCTAAATTTAATGGCGTTGTGCTTTCAATGGTAGGCGATGTTCTATCAATAGCGAGACATCTATGGTGACTTCATCAATCTCGAAATCTACCAGTGCAGTCTTACGTGGGTGCTCATAGGGGTATAGTTAAAAACGACGTGCATTCATAGCAGGTGATCGAGTGTGCGTGCATTGTGAGAGTCTGTGTTTGTACTGTGTAATTCACAAAAAATGGTCATTGTTGTGGTTAACATGTAATAATTCGGGCTGCAGCGGTGCTTCTTGCACGGAGCTGGTCTTGTTGTTGTGCCAGGCATACCTCTCGCTTCTTCTCTTCTCCTTGGCGTTGGCCACTCATATCCCACCCATGTGTGTCCTTGTGCTCAGCAGTTAGCGCCGTCCCTCTTTATAGCCAGGGCTGCTCATCGATCTCTCCTTACGGGCTCCTCCTCATTGTCAAATAGTATGGGGTGTGTTTGAGACCGCAGTGTGGCGGCTACGTGTGACACGAGAGCTAGTTCGATCTCGTGGTTTTTGTGTCTTATATGGTGAAAAGAATTGAATTAACATTACTGTGAAGCATTTGTTAAGATTTTTTCGATTCTCATAGTGGAGCGACCGTAGATCTAATTTTAGTCAGAAACAAATACACTCGTAGGCTTGCTAGAGTTAACTAGGAGCGCTCCCAAACGTTTGGGTCATGGACCCAAGAAGAGCGTATCAAGAGGGAAAGGAAATTATAGTAAGTAATTGTTTGAAAGTGGGAAATTGAATTGAATTGAATGAACAAATAATAATGGTTATTTCTATAATAATATATTCCATAGTAGTCCGATTTAGGGTTTCTTTGAATGCCAAGGGCTAACAATTAGTATCACCTAAAAAGTCAAGCCCCGAACTACTTACTTTTCAAACTAACTGGACGACAAATGTAGGAAAAATGTCAAGTTCTTGCTCCATTACTCAAAGACACCATTGCAGCTGCTGCCTTTGGCCAGCACCATCGCAAGTCTATATGCGGCGATGGCAGCCTACATTGGCACCAAAAAAGGTGTGTGGCCACATCTCTCCCTTACCCTTTCTTGCATCTTCTCCTTTTGTAGTGTTTTTCCAGCGCATGGCACGTGGTGTTGTAATCATGGAGACAACACCGACTTTGCCGTCTGTGCTCTTATTCTATCAACAACATGAAGGATTTCCTTGTGGTTTCATTATCGACTGGCATGCTCTTCGAGGCATTTGTGTCTGGCCTCGTGGATTTTGTGAGTTTCGTCTAGGCTCTACAACTTGGTGGTGGCTCTGTCTGCTGCTCAACCTCCATGCTCCTCTCCACCTTAGCTCGTCCATTGTTGATGTGTCTCCCCACAAACAACGGTTACTGTGGCCTCTCTTCTACCACATCACCACAGTTTGTGAGGACCCGATGGTGAAGCTATTGTCCTAGGAGGCTGGGATGTTGGCACTCGTGCTAGTGCTGTGGCGGTGCCAAGCATCGACAAGCAAAGGAGTCATGCCATGCTAGGCAAAAGTTGTGTGGGCACAAACAGTCGGTGTGCTCCTTGGATCCTAAGGTGTGACCATATCACTTCACCTCCAGTGGTGTCGTTCCCCACACCGTAAGGCTCATCTGGGTTCTACTACTTGGCAGTGGCTCCATCTACTGCTCAACCTCCATGCTCCACTGCGCCAAGGTCATTCAATATTGATGTGGTGCACATAAAGCAATGGCTACAGTGGTCTCTCGTCTACCACATCACCACAGTTTGCGAGGACCCCATGGTAAAGCTATTGTGCTGGGAGGCTGAGATGTTGGCACCCGTGCTAGTGTTGTGGTGGCACCAAGGAATAGACAGGCAGAGGAGGCGTGCCATGCTAGGCAGAAGCTATGTGGGCACTAGCGGTTGGCATGCTCCTTGGAAGCTAAGGAGAGTCACCATGTTGCTTCACCTCTAGTGGTGGCGTTCCCACTACCCTATGGCTCAAGCAGTTGGGGCATGCCACCCTGTTATGTCGTGGACTCATTGTCCTGTATCTAAGAAGGCGATCGACAATTCATGGGTTTGGAAGCCTAGGCCCATGTCATGCCCTACATGTCTGTGCTATCGAAGGCGACGCCCTTGGATGTTTTCAAACTCCTAGGAGGCGTCGCTGTAGCCTCTCCACCTATGTAATTGTAGGATATCTTTAGGTGAGAACCTAGCTCCAAATCTTTAGGCCTGTGGCATTGGAGTCATCAATGTCACATCCTACTCTTAGGTGCTGTCGTGGAGGATCGTCTCAGACCTAATTATAACTCTTCTTAGGGTCTTTTGCTTGCACGTCATTGGTGGGGGCATAAGCTAGTTGTTGGATGGTGTCTGCTACCAATGTCTGCTTCCCCCAGTAGCTATCATCTCAACCTCTGGCAGTTTTCCTGGCTAGCACCATGACTTAGACAATGTCCAAGCACTAGGCTGCCTCCTCCTCCACTATTGTTTGCCTCAGAGTCGAGCCTCGTGGTCCAACTCTACCCCTATTTTGGCTTGCCTGCTGCCCTACCCTCGTCACACGGCTTGCCTCCGCCTCTAACCCTACCTTTTTTTTTTTAGCTCGCCTCTAACCCTACCTTGGCAAGGGAAAGACCGTCTTTCCCTCACAATAGGATCATCGGTCATCTCATCGGGGTAACTAGGTGCAACAATGGGAGGAGATAGAAAAGGTTAAGAGGAACTTTAATCTATTTGTAGCTATGTATGGAGGTATTAGCTATAGATTTAAACAAGCATGGGCAAATAACTACCTGGCTAATTTTTAATTAGTTAATAATTTTTTAGATGTAGCTAATATATAACTAGCCTTAGTCCATTGCCCTCATACCAATTGATAAGACAATTCTATTGGCCCGTTTAATTTGGACTTACTAGGACAGAGATATGTAAACTAAATGTTCTCTAATAACAGGTGACTATCCAGCCGTGTATGTAAACCAAATGTTCGCTAAGAATATGTGACTATCCAGCCTTGTAAGCCACATGTGTGTGGCGCATATACTCCCCCCTGTCCTATAATGAATAAATACTAAGATTTTTTTAAACAGATTAAGGACATTGGCAAAAGACGCAAGTACTCTTATCTTCTTTCCTTTCTTAGAGGATATGATATCTCTTGGATTTGGCGGTTGTTACTTACATGTGCCCCATGAGTACCTAGAATGTTATTTATTTTGAGAAAAGTTTAAACGTTAAGTCATCATTTTGGGATGGAGGGAGTATATATCTGTTTTATTTGCTCATGGTTTTAGTTATTTGTGGGTGATAGTCAGGTTCCCTATGTATAACGTCCCCTAGTTTAATATGACGATGACTTTTCCCATAGGGTACCTCCAGTAGCAGCTAGCAACTATCTAAAATAAAAATAAAGGAGCCAAAACTTGTACTCTGACGTGGGTGGTCCTTATTTCTTTGGAACAGACTATTATAGTACGTATTGAATATAATACTAATAAACCGTGAAAAGCTGTATCCATTAATCCATCTCCTCTATCAGCCGCCCCTAGCTTGCTCTGGAAAGATGACAGCAATTAATCAGGCAAACATTTAAGGAGACAGTTACTACTCATATCGATCGTTACATTTAATAATCCATTGTAAAAGCACAAAAGGCCAATCTATCTAGTCATAATAATTAATTAACCTGACGGTAATGACACGCGAACAGTAAGTTAACGACATCTAATGTAATTATATAGGTGGAGTGAAATATTATTAAAGATATAGCTGATTCGGTTCACGTAGGAGTAGAGTATGTCATAATACAGTACAGGAGTATGATAGATTATCTATACAGGAGTATGTACGATGTAGTGTAGCAGTAGTTCTCTGATGGAAAGTATGGTCCTGAAAGAGACCACGTCGACGTTGTAGTTGTACTGTCAGCTAGTACTAATCATCCACTTGCTGTTAGTTTATCTCCAGTTGAATTAACCCATTCCTTAATTGCCCGCACTTGACCTGCACACTTTTATTCGGCCGGTTTTTAATCACTGCCACTAGCTGCTTTTTCTTCTCCTGGGCAATGCAATGCAACGTCGTAACAGACGTCGCGCCGGGCAGCGTCCTGGTTAGTTGTGCTGTCACTGTCCAAACCACTAGGCAGACACTACTAAAACCGTGCCCTCTTCTCTCTCAGCTCTCACTCGTCGTCGTCCACCTCTCTCTGCTCTCATCTCGTCTCATCGCAGCGACCGGCAGCGCAGCTCCATCTTACTTACTATACCTGGCTAGTGGCTAGCTTGCTTGCTCGAACTAGTAGCCAAGCCAAGAAAGTTCCAGTGTCCCGCACGTGCGTGCACGCCGATCGCCCATCAGCTCCTCGCCATTGCCAGGGCGCGCGCGTTTGCATCGATCAATGGTACTCCATCCAATGCCGGAGGGAGAGGTGTCCAGCCCGGCGTCGTCCGGGGGCACGTCGTCCTCGCCGCCGCCATCGCCCGGGGCGCGGCGCCGCGGCGGCGGCGGGGGAGGAGCGGATCATCAGAAGCGGGCGCGGCGGGACACGGACACGGACGGCGGGCGTCACCCGTCGTACCGCGGCGTCCGGATGCGGGCGTGGGGGAAGTGGGTGTCGGAGATCCGCGAGCCGCGCAAGAAGTCGCGCATCTGGCTCGGCACGTTCCCGACGCCCGAGATGGCGGCGCGCGCGCACGACGCCGCCGCGCTCGTCGTCAAGGGCCCCTCCGCCGTGCTCAACTTCCCGGACATGGCCGCGGCGCTCCCGCGGCCGGCCTCCGCCTCCCCGCGCGACGTCCAGGCCGCCGCCGCCGCGCGCCGCGGCCACGGAGCCGGCGGCAGCTGCCGTGCTGCTCCCAGCTCGTGATGGTGTGCCCGCGGCGGAAGCCGCCGGCGCCGCATTGCTGCAGCAGCCCGCTGGAGCAGCCGGGCAACAGCAGCAGCAGGAGGAGGAGCTGGAGGCGATCGTGGAGCTCCCGCGGCTGGATGAGGACTACGTAGTGATGAGCGCGTTCGGCGCCACGCCCTACTTCTCGTCGTCGTTCCACGATGTGGCGACGCCGGTGCCGTGGTGGTTCGACGACGACGCCGGCGGCGGCGGCTACGTGGCGGAGCAGCACGACGGCCTGTTCGGCGGGCTGGACGGCGATCACGGATGGGCGCAGTCGGTTGGTGCCCTCCTGTGGAACTTTTGATTGCTTCTCCCCCCGGTCTAATCAACTACTGTGTGTAATTAACGCCTGTTAATGTTAATTTCCTCTCCTCTCCTCTCCTTTAATTGCCGGATGATTCTGCTGTCTCTGCAGAATATTAATCTGCAGGTAGATAGTTACAACTTGGTAGAGAGGATTTATTAGTACAGCTCTCAACAAAACTGAAAAAAAATGGGTTGCAACTTGCCGCTGTGTACGGTTGAATAGTGGTGTCCGTCGTGTTTTTCCTTTCCGGAGTACGGTCTTTTCGTTGCCTTTTTGGTCGGTTTGGGACGCTTGTCTTGTGAATTTGTCTCTATTTCTCCTTCCTTTTTCTTCTCTTTCCAAAGGGCGCCGCTACCTATTATTAGTACTTGGCGTACGTGCCTGATCAATCAATAAATTGGCGTAAGTGCCTGATCAATCAATAAATTGAAATGTATACCAGATGCATGCATGCAATGCGTCGTCGTTGGTTTCCATGTTTTGCTTGTGTGACAATTTAACAATCACCTCCCAAGTACTCACTCACTCTAGCAACCTCCTGCAAATTAAAGCAGCTACTTAATTAGTCTTGTGCTGACAAAATGGAGCTGCTAGCTACTCCCTCCGTCTCATAGAGTATATCTTCCGGCAAGCGTGTTTGTGAGGGGGGTACGGTTCCAACGACAAAGTCCATAGGACAGAGGAAGCAGCATGTAGAAATGGCGGCTTTTACTTTCCATTATTCATGTACTGTACTCAGGTCTTGTAAAGGAAAGCATCATTGCTAGCAGTAGTAACTAGCCTGTACCATGCTGCTAGCGAGCTTCAAAGTGGAAATGTACGAGGAGGTACTTGGTACTACGGCGGCTGCCTTTTCTTTTTCTGACTCCAAAGTTAATTACGCCTAACCACTCAGTCTTGCTGCACTGTTTGAGCAAGTGCGGTACCCTTGTGTTTACTGATTACTACTGCTGATGTGGAAGGCACAGTACAAGGAACCACTGCACAAGGTACACGTTTGGTATCTGTAGATTCATGTTGAAAGGAGCTACTACTAGTACTAGCTAGCAGCTGGAAGATATACAGTGACACCTGCATGCAATCAAAATGGTCCAACTCCCTTCATGATCATGCAACCTACTAGCTGAAATATCTCCATGCAGAATGCTCCACCTGTATGTGGTGTTGCTTGTCAAATTAAACACGCATGCATGCCGCCATCCATGCATGGACAAGCAAACAAATCTCCGATCCATGGTTTGTTGTTGTTGTTTGCAATGCTCTCCTCCGCGGATCATTTAACACCACACTTGTGGTTGGGGGAAGATCATATCAATATCATCATCATATATCAGTGTGCGCATCGATGCAGCGCGTCTGCTTATGCCGGAGACGGACATGGATCCAAATCCAAGCCGCCTGCCTGCAGCCTGCCGGCCGGTCCAAATCCAAGGTCCTCCTGGCCTGAGCCTGATAATGCTCTGCTCCAATCCAAGTGGGGGCTCCTCCTTTCCTCTGCAAATCTGCATGCAGCAGCCCTGTCTGTACTGTTGGCATCGCTATCCCTTTCCTGACGGTGTTTCCTGGCCACGGAACAAGACATCTCACATCTCTGTAGTACGTTGAAAAGTCGCCCTACTAGCTCGCTTCTCGATCGCCTAAAATTTGGGTACTCCCTCCGTACCAAAAGTATATCGTTCTCGCTTCCCGAGAAACGATTGCCGGTAATTTTTAAAAATAGTAAATAATATCGATTAGTATCACAATTAGTATTGTTGAAAAGATCTTTAGATCTAGTTTTTTAATAAATTTATTTGAAAATATAAATATTATACGTATTTTCTACAAATCAAGTCAAATTTGTGGCATGAACACCCAAAACATCATCTATTTTGGGACGGAGGGAGTAGAGTATTCAACAAGAGAGAAAAAAAGGAACGGCGGCACAAATAAAGCTGTGAAAATGCATGGTGCCAAGACAAGCATTTTCAGGTCAGGAATCACCGAATCAGGGCCGTGCATGCATCGCGACATGCACGCGTGCCATGGAGATGCGGCGACCTTGCACAGTATTCCTCATAATTCCTGCCAGGGAGTGCCAGCTCTGCAGGACTGCAGGGAACCCAGCTCAGATTGACCGCCGCAGTACAAAATCCTTTGTCCTTTGGGAATACTGCACGTGCGTGTGCTGGACATGCTGTCGAATTGTTTCCCCAATAGTAGTACTAGTTGTATATGGGGCCCTCCCTAGCAACGACAAATAAAGGATTTGCTTCTCGTGTTTGTTACATCTTCATCAATAACTTCATAAATGCCTATTTTCAAAACAAAACAGCTTTATAAAACTCTGCTTTAATAATACTCTCTCAAAGGAATGAGAGATATAAAGCTGAATAAAGTAGTCTTTTATAGCTCTCGTCTATATTTTTGTCTCTCAACCATGTATGAAATTATTGATAAAACTATTTTGTTAAACAGTTTTTATAAAACATCCTAGCTTGACAAAAAAATTACTCATAGAGCTAAGCTATAGTAAACGGGGTCTTAATATATTTGTTGGTTGTTTCTTACTGTTGTTTAGTATACAAGGTTGGAACCCCGCGCAAAGCGTGGGGAGGGCTGGAAGGGCAAAAAAAAAAAGAGAGACAGTTGTGAACAGTAATGGATGGACTGTTTATTATGGGCGGTACTGTTTATACGACCCGTCGCTGTTCGTAGGGGACACTGTTCATTGCGGGTCGGTACTGTTTACAGGAACGGTTACTGTTTACGACCTATGAACAGTACCAGCGACGTGGCTTAACCTGAGAGCAGAAAATGTTATACAGAAATAAGTGTATATACTCCCTCCGTCCCTTTTTATATGTCGCCGTGGGATGCGTGTCACAAGTTTGACTTGATTTATAGAAAATACGCACAATATTTATATCTCCAAATAATTTTATTAAAATACTAGATCCAAAGATCTTTTCGATAATACTAATTATAATAGTAATCGATGATATTTATTATTTATTAAAATTACCGGTATTTGTGTCTTGGGAAACGAAGCGACAAATACTGTTCGATTCATGTACACGTGCAGTATTCCCAAAGGACAAAGGATTTTGGAGTATGTTAGATTGATCCTGTTCGATTCATGTTAGTCACATACGAGTATCTACGTTGGTAATGATTTTTGCTTTTAATTTAATACTTTTCAAATTAGTTAAATATAATTAGTGCAACCATATTATTTACAGTTTAATTTTGCACCTAGCTGGATTGCTGAACTCATGCGTTTTTTTTTTCTAGGTGCTACTCCGTACGCCTCTCAGAATTAAAGGACACGTAATGGAGCCATCGCCATCGATGTTGCCAGGACGATCGGTCCATCGAGATCTATCTGGCCCGGTCGATAGAATTATTAGAAATAATAAAGCTCTTGCAGACGCCGCCGCTGTTGATTCAATTTGGAGCACACGGTGTGCATGCAGGCAGGCCAGCAGCTAGATCCATGCACAGGGCACTGAGAGCTCAACATCAGCTCCACTGTGAGAAACAGACGTTGCTCACGCATGACTGCAGATCAACTGCAGTCGCAAGGCCCAGGAAATGTACTGCATGTCTCCAGATCGTTGGCAAACGTCGAGATCTGTTACATCGATCGTGTCACATTAATATCGCCACACGATCCATCTACTTGTATAACTAATATTATGGACTCTCCATCGTAAGTCGTTGGCAAGCGTCCATATACGAGGGACTCTAAAACAAGTATCTGTGGTGACTTCATCAATATAGAGATCTATCGCCGTTGCCGCTGGCGACCTTAATCTGCAGCGCCATTGACTGCTTGGTTGTGGTGTCCACATACGCCCTGTCGCTAACCTACTGTTGGTGCCGGGCAGGTTGGTGCCACCCCCCGCAGATCGTCGGTTAGCCATTTTTGGCGCCGCCAACCACAACCTACCACTAGGGTTTTGCTGCTTAAGTGTCTCCTTAGGTCGGGATCGTTTTTTGTGGTTGTGCTGATCATTGCACAGCGCACATAGTTTTTTCCCCGTGTTTGCCATGATGGTAGCGATGGTTGTGGGCGATGGAGGGGGAGGGCATGCTGCCCAAAACCCTAGTGTGGAGGACATGCTCTGCAAGCTGAATCTCACTCACGAGGAAGAGGTGATGATGGACTTCAACAATTAATGTAGAGATCTGTCGATGTATTCTTTTGGAGATGCTCACAAAGGCAAGGTTTATGTTCGTGTGTTGATAATAATATTATAAATTCTCGACAGGAAAGTCTCTATGGTGACTTCATCAATCTAGAGATCTGCTAGTGCAATTATTCAGTGTGCTCATACGACAAAATTTATGTTCGTATATTCATAGAGGTGAATGTATCTTCACTAAATGAGCATCTATATTTGTACTGGAAATTCAAAAATACTAACCAAATTGCCGTCACAAACTGATATAGTAACTAGCTAGTCAAACCAAACTCCTGCATTGGCTCCCATCGACCCATGCTTCCACGTAAACTAGAATTGCCTTGCTGATCCTAAGCTAAGACATTTTTCTTGTGCGTCTTCACGACGGCTATTCCCTCACTAGTAAAAAATGATTTTTGAAGATGCCTCCCTTTTCTAATAGAAGCAGTTTTCTTAACATACCGTCTCTAACCTTGGTAGAAAGCAATGCATCTATACAACCATTACAAAAAATCAATTTTTAGTGGTGGTTCTATTAAGAAAACCGTCCCTAGAAACATTTTCATTTTCAAGGGTGGTTTTTTTGGACGGTTAAGTTGCCTATGATATCCATCTCTAAAAATAAGTGATTTTTAGATTTGTTAAGTCCACCATTCTTAAAAATCGATTTTGTATCCGTCCTTCAAAATAGCTGTAGCACAAATAAATTCATATCTTTTTAATTAAAGTCGGATGAAAACAAAATTTATATCAAAATTGTTGAACTCGACGAGATCTAAAACTTTGTAGTCGATAATATCTTATTTAAGATTATTTAGGATTTCAAATATATAAATTGAGCCTCAGACTTTAAATTTTTTCAAATGACCTTGGATGGAGAAATGTCCTATATCAAAGTTGTAGTGCTTGACAAGATCTAGAACTTTGTAGTTAAAAAAGTTTTGCTCATTTCAGATTATTTAAGAGTCTAAATAATGATTAGAGGATGGCTACATATTAGTAGATATAGATAATAATATGTAAATAGACATCAGTCAGTGTGTGATGCTGTGCTAGAACGAGTTGTGCGAGGCTAGAGCTCGTAGGTTTGAATCCCATCATCTGCACTTGTTCAAAATAAGTGATAAATAAACTGTGTGAGTTGTTCCATAGCTCTTCAGGCTATAATAAAAGATTTTTTATTTTTATTGCACTCTAAATAGTTTTTAAAAAAATCTAAAAACTATTTTTAGGGAAGTCAACCATCACTGAAGATCAATTTTTAAAGACAGTTGTTCTCAGAGAACCACCCCTGAAATTGATTTTTAGGGATAGTTTTAAAACTACCTCTGAAAACCACTTATTTTTTTACCATCGGTTACATTATAGTAGTTTTTCAAACCACCTCTAAAATCTTCTTTTACTAGTGTTGTTTAAGACGATGGATGAGAGTCAAATTGTCCACGTGTTGTTTTATATCTACCTCTTCTATGTATCTCATACATCACTACTACAGAAATAAGCTATCACTTTGCTAGCCCAATTACTGCCGAATTTTAAAACCGACACTGATAAATATATCATTGCCGGTTTGTAAGAAAAAAATTCGATCACTATCGGATTTTTAACAAACCGAGGCAATAAAAGATGACAATGATTGTCTATCAGTATCGGTTATATTATCAAACCGCTTGTGATCCAAAGGATCGGACCTGAAATTTTTATTCATTCCAATTAACTCCTCACTCACGTCCATGCGCGTGCACCTTATTTCCTCCCTCTCTCTGATCTCTCTCAAAGAAACGAAACTACAGACAACCTATAATTGTATACTAGTACTCACAAATCCTAAAACCGTATTTATTTTATTAGGATGGACGGAGCAACTCACACAAATGGCGTCGGGCAGTCTTCCCAGCATTCTATTTTTCCTGTCGTCGGATTTATTTATGACTGGGCCTGTCAAATGCCATCGATCGTTCTCGGCCGTTTGGTTGGTGGTCGACATGCCTGCTGTGTGCTTCAGTTCTATTTTCGGTATCAGCATGTGCGCCTGTGCCGTATCTATGGTGAGCGCGATTTGAGAATAATATGATCCTGATTGGTCTATTCTAGTAATGTAGTTGACAATTGACAAAAATTACTTTTGCGCATGCTGAAAATTCTAAAACATGCGTGGTGGATCTATTGCAACGTCGTTAAATCTGGGGACCCGCCGCCGCCGGGTATCTCAGACCACCGGCGCCTTCCAAAGTTCAAGTGGCGTGGGCACTCACCATATCATCGACAAAAGCAGCAGCCGCGCATGTAATACGTGCCAGCCGTTCTTGGCTGTCGACAAGATCGAGGAGGACGACCAATCAACTACTTGCCCGGAGGAACATCCACCATGCAGAAGATACATACACGTAGCTTGTCGGGTCATTCGCTTACTATAAACTGCAATATGCGGATTGTTTTCTCTCTGTCAATTGTAGAAAGCTGTTTTACTAAATGGTTCTTCAAAATAAATTTAGCTTTAATTTACTGGTGGAGCTGTCGTAATGTTAAAAAAACTACTTCGCTAGTGAAGCTAAGCTATACTAAATAGAGTCAGAGAAAACCAACAAATTATGATGATTATTACAAAGAGTCAAGTTTAAGACAAAATGACAAAGATGACGACCGTCATTCACCAATACACGACGTAAACTGACACCATGAATATGAAAAAAGAAGTCCATAGCTTAGTTTGGCATGTCATTTTTTGCCTCGGCAAAAGAACGGTCCCCTCATGTGTTATAGTAATTTTTTTAACAAAACCTAGCTAGTATAGGCATGGATGTTAATATATAGGTACATCTATGAACAAACAATCTATATGCCTCTATAAACACCCCCGAATGATTGAGTTGGATCAATAAATCTCTAGTTCAGCATAGACTTGAGAGACATGTAATCTGTCATAGGAAAAAATTATACGCTTAAGCATGATGTTTTTTATCTTCATGTTGCAAAGCACTTTATTAATCCTGTCAAAAAGGAACGAATCAACAAGATTAAGCTGTGACAACCATGAAGTATATAGATGTGGTTTTGTGACGTGAGTCAACAATCTCCCTCTATTCTATAGTACAGGACATCTTATATAGTTCAAAATTTATCTCGTATTATATGACGTTATAGGCTCAGTAGCAGAAAATTTATCTCGTATTATATGATGTTATAGGCTCAGCAACTGGTCTCATGCTATAGTTGTACCAGATAGCATCTATTCATCCCATCGTACTTTCCTCCAGTCCAGGTGATGAATAAAAAACAAAGACAATGGAAGGTGGCCGGCTGCCAATGAGGCGCTGCCTCCATGAAATGCTCCAGTGCATGGGACCTGCACTACTCCAGCAGCGTTTTTATAAGGGGCTTTTGTGTCTTTAGCCATAACCTTGATAGCCAGATCATATTCTAAAACGACCTGTATAATAATGGGTGAGGGAGTACTCCCATGCATGTACAATACATTATACTGCAGGAAAATGTATTCTACATCGTGTGCACATCTACCTGATGATTGTTGGCTCACGTCAATGTTTCCGTGAGGTCGCTGTCACGCTTTTGGGCCATAAAAGGGCTGTCCGTATCCTAGCAAACATCCAATATTATACAGTACCATCAAGAAACAGTCGTGCTACTGGTACAAGATAACGACATCAGTTGAAACAGATACAGTTTAGGACGACGCCTACGTAGCCGACTTACCTCCCATATGTTTTCTCGTTAATTTATTACATATTTTTTTTTTTGCATGGACCTATTGCGTATATGCATGCGGACGGAACGTCTGAAAAGGCTTGTGACTGTATGAGATGGATCCGGATGTCCCTAACCATCCAAAAAATCTCCGTTTTATCGTAAATATAAATATTCATATGTTAATATAGATGATAAATAGAGACGGGTCTTTTTAAGAGATGTTATTTTTAGAGACGTGTCTTTTAAGAGATGTCCACTTTTGTTAATATATATTATTGAGACGGGCCCTTAGAATGCCGGCCTCTATTATAACTAGCAATTTTCAAATAATTAATAGAGACGAGCTTTTGCCCAAGGCTGTTTGACCATTTATAGAGACGACTGTCTCTGTATGCGAGGCCTTCTAAAGCTGATTTCCTATAGTCGCAGTCCTCTGGTGACGGGAGTGCAGGGGTGGAGCCGTGGACGTAGTAGAACGTACGTACGTGTCTGGCGGCATGCAATAATCTTGGCTACCACTAACGTGCATGCATCATCTTCTCAAGGCCGACGCCACACCACCCGGTTTGTCTGTCCTTTGCTTGATGTGATCCTGAGGAGCAGGTTTTCTCCGGATGGAGCGTCCAGAGTGCCGTTTTAGGCAAAGGGCGGCAGTTCAGTCATTTTCGGTGGCATATACAGAAAAAGAAGGAAGTAAATAGAGAACAGAAAAGAAAAGAGAGAAGACATGCGACTAAGTGTTAAAAGTTATAAGACATCTATTTCAAATATCCAAATTTCTCAAATTGAAGGTAGCACTAGTACAAAAACCATTTTTCCCGACACGTTGTTTTTTTACCACAGGCGGTTCACAATTTCATTACGCCAGTAGAAAAAATACAGTGGGCCCAACAATTTCATTTCTCGCAATGAGGCCATTCTAGAAGACGGTTGCTTGGTCGATCTTGGCAGCAGTAGTGAGTGCTCTTTGAGAGGGTGGGTCACACTTCACTTCAAGCTGAGAAGTGAGGAATATGCATACGGAAATTTTGTCAAGACAGGTCAGGCTCACGGCGCCGGTCGTGTCACGCCGAACCTGGGGGCCCGGGCAGGGCTGGGCTCACCTGATGAAGCAAGCTGGCAACACCTTAGCTATATAGTCCTCTGATCCGTCCATCCAGCAAATCTATTGGATGGAGGCAAAGGCAAGCTAGGTGTCATTGTTCGGGCACTGTTTGCAGCATTGTGATTCTGCTGCGTCGTACTAACTATGATGCAGATTGCAGAGAATAATCTCTCCTAATCGTCATGATAATGTCTTGTTAATCCCGATGTGGCAACTCCTTCAATTTGCGCTAGTCCTACTTCTGTAGTAGAATTAGTACTACTCATAATCGATCCATCTACTGGAAGAAGAACAGTAGCATGTAAATATGCAGAATACAAAGAACAGAGAAACTTTGCAAATTTAGCAGGACGTAATACGTTATTTCGTTCTTCACAGAGAAATTAAATGAAATATACATACGATGTGAGATACTAGTTTTTAGGGTATTGTTATACGCCTATGTACCCGTAGACAGTAGTTCATTTTCATGTACTTTTAAGGCGGTGGGGACGACGTGCACACACACACCTGTAGAGCAGCGACAGTGAAGCAATAGCTAGGAAAGCGACTGTCGGCATTCCCTCGTTGTGCCACGTGGACTGCACCAAGTGGGTACCAGTACCACTACCACGTCGTAGCTAGCAGGCGCGTCAAGCTTTTAATCTGGTGGTCTTCTTCATTTGTTCTTGCTAATTTTGACAAAAGCCAAAGACTCCATGTTTGCTTGTCTTATTAATCGTGCTTATCAGCCGTTTGAACAATTTTTTTTTCTCACAACAAACCAGCCGGTTTGTCTTATGAGCTGTCTCATGTGACCAGCCGAACAGCTCGAAGAATCTTTATGCATAGTGCTCGGTTGAGCTAGATTTAAGTCACTGTCTGTTAAAACAGTGTAGTCCAACCGAACAGGCTAACGGTGTATTTGGATGGTGTGCCCAGTAAATCTGTAACAAAATTTGACATGTCCACAAAATTTGTATCATATGGTTCTAGGTCGTTAAATTTTGGTAGCCCTGAAAATTTTGGTCCTTGTTGCCTACTACAATAATATATAGACAATACATATGGGCAGCCAACAGGACGATTTTCTTGGTGTTACTATTTTTGGCTTGGCTGGATATATAGAAGAGGCTATATATGACATATATAGCAGCTTGACAACAGTAGCACTAGTCCATTGCCTAGCAGTCAATCGATTCCAAACGATAATATATATCTCATACACTACGTATATATCCTAGCTATATATTGGCAAATGGTTTGGAGCATGATATTCTATATTTTTGTTTTTGCTCGCGATGGGGTCTCCTAGTTTTTTTTTTTTTTTTTTTTTTTTTTTTGTCTGAAATCTTTATTTTTGGACAATGATTCATTTGCCAGGTAACCCTTAAAATATCTTGCGACCCCTGCAAAATGATTCCTAGAGGCAGCTAGATGGATTGGTAGGGATGGCCGGTCTATTCGTCCATACAAACTCTCTCCCTGGCATAGTAAATAACGTATGATCAAGTTTGGATACTCCTGCTGTCGAGTGTGTTGGTAACAACAAAAACAAGGGATGATGACCTCTGAATTATGGAATAATGGACTATTATAGTGCAAAACTAATAATTGCATAGTTGTACAACTGATCCCTAAGGAGCCGAAAAAACTCAAAAAGATGCCAATGTGACTATCGAAACAGATTCCATTTCTCAATCATGCATACCATTCTTCCGGAGGAAAGTATCTTATCGTCTCAACTTTTCTCCAATAAAAATGCGATAAAATAAAATAACCCATGCATATCTATATATCGATGGAAGGCCGGGCCTGGTGCAAGCGGTAGAGTCTTACCGCCTGTGACCGGAAGGTCCCGGGTTCGAGCCCCAGCCTCCGCACATTGCACAGTGTGTGGGTAAGGCTTGGCGCTGACACCCTTCCCCAGACCCCGCACAGAGCGGGAGCTCTCTGCACTGGGTACGGCCATATCTATATATCGATGGTCCTACCTATAACTAGACAACAGAACTGAATGCCTGCTCCGCGAGATACATTGCCCAACTGCAGCCTGCAGGCGGTATAGATCTATCAATTTGTTAGAAGTAGGGGGCTTGGCCACATGCAATATGGCAACTTGGCAAGTTGGCGCCCCCACAACCACACAAGCATACATGCATGGTAGTTTGAGTTGTTTTTATACACTCAAATATCTACATATACGTACCGAAATACGTACGTATCACTTACTATGCCCTAATGTTTGTATTGACGTCCAAATCAATGATACTGATAACAAATAAATTAGAGGCAGCACATCGGTTTCTAAACTAAGCTTTCTGTAGGCTAAGGATACTAAAATTCTGCTGTGTGTACTATCAACAGAAGGATTTAGCTTCTTAATCAGGACCAACATAATCATAGCAGCCAAATTAACTATATGTAATCTGATCGACGAGATGGAACAGACCGTGCGCGAGGGATCAGTGCGCTTTGATTGATTAACTATATTACTAACATCTTAATCCGGCTTAGGTGAGTGATTAGATAATTGATTAGGAAAAGGCTGTGGTACGGTGAGAGTGAGACTGTACTATGATATGGGCGGCCATCGCCGTCGACGGTTGCTTAGCTGCTGATCTCAGAGCCTTTGGAGCAAAGCGCACTGTATAGGGGGCCGAGAGATCGGAATTGTTAACTGTCTGATTAAGATTTTGCCGAATCTAATGATGTCAGTGGCGAACGAAATGGTGATTTAAACAATTATTAAGAGCTAGCCTAATCCGGAAAGGTACTGCTCCACCACCGATAATAATTAACCAGTGGAAGGTGGTGCTAGGGCACGATTAGTTGCCCCCACTTTACCAAGTATATATATAATACTGCGGCTGCATACCATTTGCGGAAGCCTGGTGAATAGTTTATTTTAGGCTTTGCTTATTGCGTACTACTATTAGTGTATGGACTGATGGGTGCGTCTTTTGCTATATATAAGCGGCAGAACGTATCCTGGTCAAAATCATTGCGACTCGCGAGCTTGAGACCCTGTTTTGAGTGGTTTAGGCAGCATTTGCTTCTCCAGAAAGCTGAAAAGCCACCAACTTTTCTAAACAGGTATAAATATATAGCTAGATTCTAATAATGTGCAACTATACTGTTGGGGAAAAAACCTGTCCCCCACCTCCGCCCCCAAGCTAAGGTACCTTTACTGACAAGATCCTAACCTTTCATCGATTCTTTGACTATGTCGCAGGACCAGGACCTCCGCCACCTGTGGTCCACTCGGCAGAGGTCGCCGCCCGCCCCGGCCGGCAGTTGAGGCCGGAGCCGGGGAGAACCTCCGCTGGGTGGAAGGCTTGCTGCGGAGGCCAGGAGGATGCCCAATGCGAAGAACGAGAAGGGCGCAACTCGGCGGAGGCCCGGACCTCCGACGGCGGCCCAGAAGCAGACAGCGGACGCGGGCCAGAATTGCAAGCGGCCCGGCCCACGGCAGGAGGCGGAACAAAGACCAAGATGCCCCTGGGGCAGGGTAATGTCAAGGAGAATAGATTACAAGAGTGCCCCTAGGGTTAGAGGGGTAGAATTGTAAACTTTCATGTAATTGAGGTGAAGAGATTCCTATAAAAGGGGGTTCTCCACACTGTTGTAAAGGTTGTTGAAGAATATTTATTGAGCATTGATTGCCCGCACGAATCTCGATATGTGCTCTCCCATCCAGTAGAAAGGCGTGTTGGTATTTCTTATGCACAACTAAAATATAAAGGATTCCGCAAGCGCACAGAAAACTATTGTAGCATTTTACCGAAAGTATTCCAGGTATCGTTATTTATATTTTAGCACTGGAAAACAATGGATAAAGACATTGATAGTTCACCATCATGTATCTACTAACTTAATACACCAACTAGACTAAAGTAGGGGAATAAATGATAGATGATAGGAATTATGCATATATGATACACACAGGAGAATTCTATGATAAAAGAGTAGATAGCTAAAGTGAGAGGACAACGGGAGAGCTCAAGGTTTCTAAATACTTCTCTATTACTTTGGTTCTATATAACTAATTCATGGTAGATAAAGCAATCACACAATAACACTTTGGAGCAGTAGTACCTTTCCAACTCTCGAATAAGACTGGGAAGAAGGTAGTCGGGGAAGGCTGCCAAAAGCTCTACGAAACACCAACTCCGACGTGGTGGAATACGAAGGCCTAACAGAGCTGTCATCTCTGGGGCTACCACAACTAACCGTAAGAATTGGGCGCAACCTCAGGTAACCTATAGTCTAGACTCCATGTCTACACTACTGATTACTACTCTAATCACGATCTATAACTAGAGCACCTGATACAGACGGAGATCCTATGCTAAAGTATAACAACTATACTAACCAATTAAATGCTAGGCATAAAAGTAAATAAAGAAGATAAAATATATTAAAGCATAAGTCTTACAAGAATAGATACAAAGATATACCAGAACTCTGACGACTCCTCTGAAGACTCCTCCGGAACCCGGACGTAGCTCCGCTCTCTCTAACTCTCAACTAGAACTAATCTACTACATTGGAAAGTCTAGCCCTAATTCTCTAGAGGTGAGAGGTCATCCATTCGAGGGACGCCTCTACATCTCCATAATAATGTGGTGCCCTCAGGGAGAGGGTCTGTCTCTTTATTTATAGCCCGGTGGGATGAACGCGCGCCGTTGGATCAAACCGACTTGGGCAACGGTGGAGATGCAAACCCTAAGGTGGTAAGAGGCCGTCCATCGAAACGGGCCCCGAATGGGCTCGGAGGGTGCCGGCCGGCCCCAGTGGGCGCCCGGGCGGCCCCACCCTCAATGGCAGTGGGCCCCCCTTCTTGGGTCGCCTTCTCGTGTCTTCTAGAGTCTTCTAGTGTTGGTTTCGGTAGAAGAGTCTTCTAGTGTTGGTTTCGGTGTGGAATTGATATCTTTTGACTCCAGACTCCAAATAGGGCAAATCATATATCCGTTTCGATCGTCTCGATGAGGTCTTCACAATGATGCACTCCAAACTATCATTTGAGATATTTTTATTTTGTGTAAAATTGGATATACCTGTAAAATAATCGAGAACAACACAACTCATAGAACTCGTTAGAATCAAACCCTACAACTATGCTTTATGATTCATTTTATATTAATTCATGCAATAATTGATGGTATAAAATAGGCATTAAGGACCGTCAACAAGTTCCCCCAAGTTTACCCTTTGTCAGTCCCTGAGCAAAGCCTAATTACTAATAAACTTGGATCAGGAGTTGCTACAATGCTTTCACTCCTCAAAAGTACACATGCCTTCAAACAGAAATTCTTCTTCGGATTAGACAAAACTGCTCTAACTTTTAAACTTACTCATTTTACCTGTAGCTATAGAGCTTTTCAACTTTCACATGGGTCTTGAGCAATTGAAAGATAGAACAATCAAGTCAAGCACTATATCTCAAATTCTTTACTCAACCAATATTCTAGAGTTTTTGCAAGTTTTTGAAATAAAACTCAGAGCTTAATTATATGACACCTTCAAGTTTCTTAATATGTGGTATTTATGGATCTCACTTGAGGCATTCATGTTGTTATGCTCTCCTACAACTAATAATTATAGTGGAGCTCATAGGAGTGGCACTAAACAAGGATGAGCATACTCACAATTCATATATTGTAAAGTCAAACAATAGATTCAAAGAGAGTCAAATCATACAATCAAACCAAGATGTGCATGTGTATGGAGTATGGTGGATAGGTGTATATATGGTATTTAGTGGCTAATCCTAATTCTACTTTTGCTCCTTGAAATAAATCTCTCTCTTGAACTTAGAACTTTTCGTGGGAAAACATGGGCTATCTTTATTCTTTCACTTTTTTCTTTTCTCTTTTTTTTCAGGGAGGCGGGCATCTACGTACCCATTGTTTTAATTGATTGGACACTTGTCCATTTTTTAAACTCCCTTTTCTTTTTTAATAACTTTCTTTTGCATAGCCACATGCATCATTTGAATACAATATGATAATTGGAGAGATAGCAATAAAAACTTAGAGCATTTAACGAGGGGTTGTCCTATGAGATATATATATATATATATTTTTTTGGTGTTTTACTCTAGTGTAGAAGAAAAATAATTTTAAGGTGGATCTGAATGAAAGTGGAAAATAACTGCGCTTAGTCCCAGAGTAGGAGAAATGCATATGTGGATGGAGTGTGTAAGTGATCTTGATTAAAAAGCATGACATGGCTCTCATAAGGTATACAATAAAGGTTGACTGAACTCAATACAAAGCAAGCAACATGAATGAGCAAAGGTTTTACTAATCTAAATGTATATCATGTATGGCTTTGGTAGGAATTCAAACTTTATCATACAAGAGCTCATCATGTAAGATTTTGAATTAAAAAATAAATCTCTAGAACTTTAGTATCACTAGAAATAAGATAAATAGTAGCTCAGACTCTCTTATATCATATCCATCAATCACCTAGATTTAGCTCAAGCATATGCCGCCACAAGTTTCAAGTTCATAGTAAATTCTTATATCAAAACAGTCATGTCCAAAACTCGGGAGAACTTAAGGTTGAAAACTAGATACTTGGAAGGAATTACGGAAGAGCAACTATTCATTATCTCCAATACAAAATTTTATTGTTCCTCAGTTTTTATTTGACTTTTAACAACTAGATAGAACTGTAAACACACTATATGATCACACCTTAATAAATAGCTAGAGTATTTTTATTTGGTTTTGATTGTTATTCTTTTTTTATTTCTTTTAACTAATGGACTCATAAAAGACTCTACAGGCGTGGATCTTCATGTGCCCACATATTTTTGGTATTTTATGACTATAAGTTAGACTCGATAATCGCATAGGTATACTTACCTGATAACTAGGGGATGCTCTCCCCCAAGCTGGATATTGTCGTAGTTGAGCGTTGAAGCCGAGTGGTCCTCATAGAGGAGCTCATACTCATAAGAGCAAGTGTTGCTAGGAATACTTCAATCTCATCACCCAAGAAGTTACTTTCTTCACACAGAGGTCAGCTGTGTGTTGGAGAGATGTGCTTCGAGTGATGAAGATGAAGATTTCTGGATGAGCTAGCTCTTGGAGTCATCCTACAAAAAGCTACACCAAAACTCGTGGAATGGTATTAGGATAAAAAGTTAATGATCAGCCATTTTAGAGGATTGGGTGTTGTGGAGGTTTCAAAGTATATTTATGATAACAGCATTACAGCAGGATGCTCAATTAATATTTTTGGATTTTATAGGTTTATATGCAGAAAGTACAAATGCATGATAGGTTTTTTATTTTGTAGGTCACCCAGTGAAAACTCCTACAACTTTTACACTACAAGGATTTCATATGGGGCTTAAAGTTTTTTTAAGATGCATGAATGCAACCTAATGCATATCTATTTATTTTTTGTTATTTCCTATGCAATACTAATGTAGAAAAGTAAATATGGTTAAGGGAAAATAAATCATGCAATGTAAGAAAGTAAATATGGATAACTACCGATGTTACCTCACGGCGAGGGTTCGATGTTTTGAGTCCTTCGAACTGGACTCCTCCTTGCAGTGGTTTGTTGATTGAGTACTTCGGTTTGCTCCTAAGGATGAGGATTGAGGTGGTGTTTCCACTAGTGGCGCTTCCAATAGTGGTGCCACCTTCTTCTTTTCTTTTTGTTAGCATCTCGACTCCAATCTTATGTGTATCCTTGTTACTAGTTTAGAACTCCCACTTGTATAATTTGGGGAATCTCCCATACTTTGTTTGAAGTGTGTTCTGCTCATAAAGACAAGGTAGAGATCAAGTGCATGGGCTCCATTGGTGGAAAAACACCAACAGAACCAGAAATTTATTCATTCTCTAACCTTAGGCACAATAAGATTAATGTCTTTTTACATTATTCATTTACATCTTAGATAAGAATATCAAAAGTATAAATATAGCATTTAAGCTTATGAGATAAAGGAGTAGAGTTACTTAACCTATAGAAGGATTATTCATCTTTATAAGTTATCAAGATTAACATGATGACTATCATCTTCTGAAAATAAGATATATCATATTTGAGCTCATTTGGTTAAGATTGAGATCAAGAGAATGGTGCTATGGTGTGTACTCCAAGATCAAGAGAAAATAATGACCACTTACCTTTAAGATGTTACCTTTGTTACTGGAGCATGATGACACCATGTGGTAAAGGGTAGATTGAATCTCAATAGTCTTTTCTATCTTTGCATCTTGAGTTGTTCATTTGCATCTTGTCTCATATGTTTTGCTCTTTTCTCACTCTTTCAGATTTCTTCTCTGCAAGGGATTAGTAAACAACACATACCCGAAGGAATATACTATTTATTTGAAGTATGGATAGTGTTTGCCAAGGAGTTAAAGATTAATTTATGGTCCATGTTTTAAATGATTCATCATTATTTTAAATTTTCAAACAAGGTTAAGGCGAAGATATAATTTTGAAGAATACCTCTAACCTTGATTTGATTCTATGAAGTTTTCTAATCTGATTTAAACATTTTTTATTCAGGAGAGGATAGTCTGTATATACAACCAAATTCTTATACAAATATGCTTTGATGTTATAATGTTTAAGTAATATTCTGAAGCATACTTATAATAGACTAAGAAAGTTCAAAAGACTAAAGATATTTATTTGAATAGAACCAAGAATATGTAGGTGAACCAAATTGTTTTTAAGTTTTAGCTAATTAAGCATGACATAAGGTATGGATTAACAACGTGGTATAAGATGTTGAATATAGTTTAAAGTTGCATGAGGCTTGGGTAAACATACCTTATGTCTTGCAAGGTGATTGATCCACTATCATGGTAAAGTGTAGAAGGCGTTGAAGTGTTCTTTCATCTATTTCTTTCCATCTTAGTCATTGCTATACATTTGTTCTCCTTTCTTTTCGTTTCGAACCATGATCAGACAATTATTCTTTCTTTCCTGTATAAATGTTAGTGGACATATACCCGAAGGATTGCAACAAGTTTAAAATATGGGTTATGGTCCATATAATTCATGCGAATTTCATCTATGCTAATAAAAGGATGGACTTTTAGGATTACTTTAGCATAGATTTCTTCTAACAAATTTTGCTGATGGCTACACTTTTATATGGTTCAAGGCAAAGGTAACTTGCAACAAAGGATTAAGGGAATAAACTTTGATACTTATAACTCTTCCATGGAGAATGAGTTGTGTCTTCCTTTTGTGCAAAGTTCTTGGACTTCATCATATGCCTTGATTCATCTTTGATATGAGTTCATATTTTGACTTACCCAAATTGAATTTAAAAGTTTCCCTACAGGGGGTTAGTCCAACAAAATAACCAATGTCTACTACAATAATTTCTAGTTCAATAACCAATCCAAACTCCATGTCTAATTTGATTAAGGTAGGCTTTTTAACCTAAGCACCACGCTTAATTTAAAAGCCTATAAAAAGTATGTGCAGTACTTCCAAACCAAAGCATGCTATAGCAAATAAAGATAGCATGAAAGTACATAGAGATATACTCAAATAGAGATGCAAGCATGATCATGCAAGATGAGAATGTTTTTTTTCATTTTTAAGTAGAGATGCAAGTGGCA